>VWZI01003245.1:47436-76298 GCA_013396835.1 Psilopogon haemacephalus | reverse complement strand
GGGGTGGCAGATAATTCCTGAGCCACTCATTGTATTGAATGAGTGAAGTGCTTGCACTGCACACAGTTATTCCCAGCAATTCATAGGCTGTAGTATGGATTGTACATAGCTTTGCAAAATTGTGTGGAACTAATCTGGAACTAATGTAGGGGGAAATGTTGGGAAAATATTGGAAATGTAACTTCTCCTTGTTTTGCTTCACCTCGGAATTACTTCCACAAAGCAGGGTTTATGAGTTTTGTATGGTGGGGGTGATGGAAATGGAGGATTGATTGGTATAAAGCAATAGCTCATGTCATGTTCCCAAGCCATTCGCAATGCTCTGCTGAACAGGTTTGCCTATATTAGCGTTTGACTGTATAATTAAAGCTGTCACGCAGTAATCATCATCATCCTCCAGCTGTGTGAAGTAGCTTTTATATTTGCTGGACATAAATAGCACAGTATGTTACCATTGAATTTCTCTGAGCCATTCATGAGGTAAGTTGATTAAGCACAAAGCCTATTAACTCCTGCAAAGAGTCAATAAATAATGGGCATTGTGGAGTTGAAAGCAGAGTTTCTTTGCACCGTGTTGGTTTCCACACTGCATTTGAGCAACTCACTGCATTTACCCTAAAAAAAAAACTTTTGCTAGTTGCTTATCTGTGAGCTCGGCAGCTTTGCCACTGGCCTCCCTCCTGGGGCAGAGCAACCTCAGAGCACCACACTGTGCAGTCATGAAAATGATGTGAACCCAATGATTCTTATGTCATTACTCTGTACAGCAAATTGTGATGACTTAAGAGGACACTGTGAGGCATCAGCACTACTTTGAGTGGAATAATACAATTTTCCATATTCCTTCTTTCTAGCAATTACCTTTTATATCACTTCAAAATACTTCTCACACTTTACTCATTGAACTCTATAATCTATGATTCTTGTCAGTCTTTTTCTTTTTTTTTAACCTTTCTGCATACATGTAGTAGTAAGGTGACAAGCAAGGCAGTGAAGATTTTAAGTGAGTTATGGGCTTAAAAGTGTAAGGGAGGGAGTATTAATTAATGCCAGATGGTATTTTTCAAAATCAATATTTTTTATTTATTTAGGAGTCTCCCCCCCCCTCCCCTCCTATTAATTTTAACAACAATTAGGTTCTTTTGCAACTGCCATGGAAACATTATACAGATGATAACATAGGATCTAGAACATTTAAGAAATAACTAGCAATAATACAAAACATGAATGGAACAGGAAGAGAAGGTTCTTGCAGTCAGTTACACTGCTTGTCCACTAGATGGGCTCAGGAAGCACTTTTCTGCTTTAAGGCAGAAGGCAGGATCTGATCAGATTCAATTAGAGTTTTGCTAAAGGGTTTCTAATTGCTATGCCAAGGCTTTGGGGGCTGAGGCAAGTAAAGATGTCTTCAACAGCACGCACAGGCTGCTGGTACATATAGATTAGAGGGTCAAAATCTTCACCCATTGTGTGCCACACTTAAATATTTTTCTGTACTGCCAACTCGTACTCTGTATAGAATCACAGAATCACAGAATGGCTTAGTTTGGAAGGGGCCTCAAAGCTCATCCAGTTCTAACCCCCCTGTGCCATAGGCAGGGACACCTCCCACTAGAACAGGTCGCTTAAGGGCTACCACGACACACAGTCTCCTAAGCTGGATCCCACAATATTGCAGAAGAAAAAAGGAAATTAATGAAAACAAAACAAAACAGAAAAAAACCCCCACAACATTTTGTGAGCTTTAAGCAATTTAATTAATAGAATCATAGAATCATAGAATCATAGAATCAGTCAGAGCTGGAAGGGACCACAAGGATCAGTCAGTTCCACCCCCGCTGCCATGCCCAGGGACACCCTACCCTAGAGCAGGCTGCCCACAGCCTCTGCCAGCCTGGCCAAAAACACCTCCAGGGATCTGGCCCCAAACACCTCCCTGCAGGGGCAACCCATTCCAGCCTCTCACCACTCTCATGCTCAACAACTTCCTTCTCACCTCCACTCTGAATCTCCCCACCTCCAGCTTTGCTCCATTCCCCTTAGTCCTGTCACTCCTTGACAGCCTAAAAAGTCCCTCCCCAGCTTTTTTGTAGCCCCTTTCAGATCCTGGAAGGGCACAATAAGGTCATAGCTAAGTACAGCGAAAGGAAAACTGGAAATGTCAGAATGACTCATTTTGGTATTTCTGGATGCAGTTGATTAGTAATTTTGTCAAAGGTTATTTAGAAATGGGTTGTTATTAATTTACTTTTCACTGAAAATGTTTCATTTGTAACTATTCTTGGGGACAGTTGAAAACCTCATATATCCTTTTTTTTTTTTTCTTCTTTTAATGAGATTCCCATCCCCACCTTTGACCAATCACCATTTCATTCATTTTGTCTTCTCCTTGGTCCTTGGTAAATCTGATTATATGTCCTAGATTTCCCTAAGTTCTTCGGCTTTAATTTCTTTTATTTTCTTGCAATGTTTTTTTTATTTTTTAATTTACTCATTGAAGTGTTTTTTTTTTTTCTTTTTAGAATTTACTCGCTGAAGAAAACAAATAATTGCATAGCCATAGTTCTGATTTCAGTTGGCTCAGTTTCCATACTTTTAATTCAGTCGTGTTAATATTCATAAAACTACTGTTGCCACTTAAGCTTCCCAAAGTCCACAAAGCCCAACAGAACAAAATTTAGGATGACTCCCCAAATTAGGTAGAAGAGCAAAAAGGTGTTAAAACATCCAAAGAACAGTCCTGAACTGATCTGGAAGTTAAAAGAAGACTTTAATGATACATAAAAGGCATTTATGTTAGAGGAGAGTTACAGAAATATGAGGGAAGGGAACAAATAAAAATGCATATACAAGACTGAAAGAGTTGGGACTATTCAGTTTGGAGAAGAGGAGGCTCCCAGGTGACCTTCTTGTGTCCTTCCAGTATCTGAAGGAGACTACAAAAAAGCTGGGGCGAGACTTTTTAGGCAATGAGGGAGTGAAAGGACTGGGGGGAAGGGAGCAAAGTTGGAGGTGGGGAGATATAGATTGGATGTGAGGAGGAAGTTGTTGAGCATGAGAGTGGTGAGAGGCTGGAATGGGTTGCCCCTGCAGGGAGGTGTTTGGGGCCAGATCCCTGGAGGTGTTTGGGGCCAGGCTGGCAGAGGCTGTGGGCAGCCTGATCTAGGGTAGGGTGTCCCTGGGCATGGCAGGGGGGTTGGAACTGGCTGATCCTTGTGGTCCCTTCCAACCCTGACTGATTCTATGATTCTAAAACCAGGTTGTATGGCAGTGGGTACTCTAGATTGAGATGGATTTTGCCCTTGTATGCAGGAGGTATCAGGGTTGGCCAGTAATGCTTCTTCTTTTCCTGGAAGAGGTAGCCAAACTCTAATGAAAAAATGCCAGCATTCTTCTTACCAAAGGTAGCTGAGACAAAACCACAGACGAATGCATTTGAGCTTAAACTGAAATATCCCCAGGGATGTCCAGCTCAGTAGTGGTATCTGATACTCTGAAGTGTCTTTCTATGTAATGCACTCACAGGTAGATGCCTTTAGTAGTAACATCTTGCTTCTTTTGGAGCAGTCTCTGATCTCACATCCACAGGTCATTACAGTCAAGAAAATACAGTTATTTTTTTTTTTTTTCTGTGCACTGAGGACGTTTTTAGTGACAAGTAGAATAGTAAGTTGTAAAACAATATGTATAGGAGGAGCATAAAATAAAGTGATGCCTGGAAAGAGGTAAATACTTCTGGAGACGTGAGTAAAGACAAGACCTAGAAGCCACTTAGACAAGTGTCAACGGGCAGGATGTTTATGGAGCAGGTATGTATGAAAGCTATTTGCAGGCACATGGAGTAGAGGAGGGTGATTTGCAACAGTCAAAATTTACATGCAGACTTTGTAAGGCCAACCTGATTACTTTCTCTGGTGAAGTGATTGCCTCTGTGAACACAGAGATAGCATTTTCTGACTTAAGAAAGGCTTTCATCACGACCTCTCATGGGAGTGCTGTAGCAAAATTGGTGAGACAGGGGCTGGATGAATGGACAGAGTGCAAAGCAGACTAGAAGGTGTCCAAAATACCAGGTTCAAAGTGTAATGATCAACCTTTCACTTTCTTAACAGAAGACAACTGGTTGTGGTACTCTCCAAGGATTGGTAGTGAGGTCAATGCTGTTTTACGTTACTATTCTCTATGTGCATTTGGTATCATATGTAGAGTAATGTGCTCAGTTTTGGGTTCCCATTACAAGACAGACATCAGCACAAGAGAGTTCTCATGAAGAGAAGTTGACAAAGCTGGTTTTGGTTACTGTGGTGTGCTGGTTTGACCTAATTGGAGAATTTGAGTGAGAAATTAGACTATTGGCTGTCAGAGGAAAACACAGGATGGCACTGCACCCAGAGCTCTACTGAGAAAGGAAAAAAAAAAATTGTTTTAGAAGTGTAACCCAAACATAGATAGGGCAGACAGTTTCAGACCTCGCTGGGCTGTGGCTGCTTCTCTTGCATGGTTCATTTTGTCTCTGCCTTTTGTAGCTGATTCTTAATAATTCTACTAACTTTTTTCCTACTACTAATCCCCCTGTCTGATCTACCTCAGCTTATCTGCAGCATCAACAGGTGGTGAGATAATATTGGGGAAGGGTGGAAAGGTGGTAGGGGGTGGTTGGTTACCCCTCTTGGGGATTTTGATCTCTGAGAGGGCTGTGGTGTTTCTGTATTACTTTTTCACTGTATATATCTGTAAATATCTGTTATACCTTGTAAATATCTGCTTGTATATTGTGCATTGCTGTAAATATGAAGCTTCATTTATCAACTTCCAGTGTGCTGAGTCCTAGCCGGGGTTATTTCAAAAGGTGGGGGGGCAGGGAACTGCAAAACCTCTACATGTGGGGTTCTTTTTGTTTACTTGTTTGTTTCTTTGATTGATTTTATTTGGTTTGGGTTGGGAGTATTGTTGTTTTTTGTTCTTTTGGTTTTTGTTTTCCACTGGGACTATGAAGTGGTATAGTTACTGATCAATGCTATTAAGATATCCCTTCTGGGTTGGTGCAATCCCAAGCACAGATACAGGCTGGGTGGCGAGTGGCTGAGAGCAGCCCTGAGGAACAGGACCTGGGGGTCTGGGTGGATGAGAAGCTGAAGATGAGGCTGCAGTGTGAGTGCAGCCCAGACAGCAACTGTGTGCTGGGCTGCAGCAAGAGCAGCTGTGGGCAGCAGGGCAAGGGAGGGGATTGTGCCCCTTGGCTCTGCTCTCCTCACGCCCCACCTGCAGCACTGTCTGCAGCTCTGCAGCCCTCAGCACAGGAAGGACATGGAACTGTTGGAGAGAGTCCGGAGGAGGCCATGAAGATGCTCAGAGGGCTGCAGCAGCTCTGCTATGAGGACAGGCTGAGGGAGTTGGGACTTTTCAGCCTGGAGAAGAGAAGGCTGCCAGGAGACCTTAGAGCAACCTTCCAGTATCTGAAGGGGGCTACAGGAAAGCTGGGGAGGGACTGTTCACAAGGTCTTGTAATGACAGGACGAGGGGGAATGGGTTCAAACTGGCAGAGGGGAGATTTAAACAGGATGTTAGGAGAAAGTTCTTCACAGTGAGGGTGGTGAGACACTGGCACAGGTTGGCCAGGGAGGTTGTGGCTGCTCCCTGCCTGGAGATGTTCAAGGCCAGGCTGGATGAGGTCTTGAGCATCCTGATCTAGTGGGAGGTGTCCCTGCCTATGGCACAGGGGGGTTGGAACTGGATGATCTTTGAGGTCTCTTCCAATCTAAAGCATTCTATGAGTCTATGATTCTGTGTATTGGTAAGAACACATATCTCTTCCTATACTTAATTTCTTTGGAGAGCCATCTTCACAATATTGCTTTCTTCTTTTGCCAGCTACCTGTGGTTGTTCACTTCTGTCATCCTAGAAAGTTTGACTAATCAAGCTGAGCTGATCTCCAAAGTTACCTAGAGAAAAAGTTCTCACCATCACTTACTGTTTGTGGATGCCCAAGGGATTTCTTAGTTGATGTGTTGTGACAGAGCTTTCCATGCTCTGCAGCTGACTTGCTGGAGAGGTGATGTTATTAAGATGTGGTAGCTGAGGCAGGATGTACAAGTGTCAGATGGTAACACTGAGGAGTTTATAGTGTGGTTTTTGAAGAAAAAGTTGGGGGAGGAGGGATTGAAATGGTATCTGTGTCATCTTTTATATTTGTCTTATAATTAACCATTTAATAATATTCTTGAGACCAAAGCAGACAAGAATGTGTAGGCAAAAACATAGCCTGGATTTTGGAATATGTTCAATTTGTTTGTGTGCACATTGAAGTGTCTAAGGCTCCTTTGCTCTTGATGTTGTGTGAGGTCAAACACCACCCACTGTGACCCAAAAAAAGGCTTGCAGGAAAGGTAGGACATTGCCCTTACTCAGAGTTCCAACAGCAGCTTCCTAGACCATTTTGCTGTAACACAGCTAAAAACCAGTGTTTAGTCTCCTGGAATATTTCAGAAGGCCTTGTTTCCCATGGAGGAGTGTGCTCTCTTCAATATGCCCTGTGCAAAATGCCCTTTGAAAGCCCCTGTGAGCACTGGCACAAAGGCCCTGAACAAGGTCCCTGCCTCTGGCACAGGGGGGGTTGGAACTGGATGATCTTTAAGGTCTCTTCCAACCTAAACCATTCTATGATTCTATGAAATGGACAAAACTCAGGGCAAAGGCAACCAACACTGTGGCACGAGAAGACTCATGTGGGATAGCAGCATTCGGTCAGTGTGGTTTTTTTCATGGTTTGGTGGAAAAAACCATTTTTATAGGGTGAGATTAGTTTGCAGCAGCTGTAGAAAATGGTTAAAATAAGTAAAGGAACAATTGGAGGGAAGGCTGTGGGATAAGGGAGGGAACTACTTGTGTCATATCTCAAAGTAATTGAAAACCTGACAGAGCATAATGCTTTTTTTTTTTTTTTTGGGCTTCCTGACCATCCTTGAAGGCTTTAAAGTATTTACCATAAATTTTCATAGAAGATATATTTCACATTAAATTGAATGTGAAACATGTACAACCTGTCCTAGTGGGAGGTGTCCCTGCCTATGGCGGGGGATTGGAACAAGTTGATCTTTGAGGTCCCTTCCATTCTAAACCATTCTATGATTCTCTGAATATCTGGTGCATATATTTGCTACTCAGAGGGTGAGCTCCATCTGCCAGACACTCACAGATCGGCGTAAATTACCTAGCAGAAGGTAGGATGTTCTTTTGTTGGACGCTGATGAAGTGAAGGGCATATGGAAAATGCCAATGCTCTTCCCAGCCCTACCACATTTCTTCCTCCTCCTTCAAGGAGCCTTAGAAAAAAGAATTCATAGTCTTCATCTGAGAAAAGCTTAAGCAAAATGGGAGTTGGAACTGGATGATCCTTGTGGTCCCTTCCAACCCTGACTGATTCTGTGATTCTGTGATTCTATGAAATGCTGAGAACCACTTGATTTTGAGCAGGGAAAAGACTTTGGAGTTACACTGTGGCCTTTCCCCTTTTTTCTTAATTTTTTTTTTTTTAAATCTATATCATACTTTCAATTTCTGCTTCATTTTCAATCTAGAGTTTAAAATTATTATTTCCACAGCATGCAACTTAAAAATAAAATTCTTAGTAGCTCGAGCAAGGTTTTTTTTTTAAAATCACTTTTTCTTGTAATTTTTCCTCCATATATAAATGTTAACAGGAAGATAACAACACAAAAAAGCCTTTCTGCCTGAATCAATGACAGGAACATTTATCCCAATTCAGGTAACATACTGTTTGAACGCTGAGCTGATCATTCCTGGATCCAGTCTTGTTCAACATCTTCATCAATGACATTGATGAGGGGACAGACAGACAGACAGAGTCAATAGTCCCTCCCCAGCCCTACTGTAGACACCCATCAGATACTGGAAGGCCACTCCAATGTCTCCTGGAAGCCTTCTCTTCTCCAGGCTGAAAAGCCCCAACTCTCTCAGCCTATCTTCATAGCAGAGGTGCTGCAGCCCTCTGAGCATCATCATGGCAGTGTGCACTTGAAACCAAGAAAGCCAAACAGATTCTGGGCTGCATCAGAAGCAGTGTGGCCAGCAGGCCCTCTACTCCGCCCTGCTGAGACCCCACCTGGAGTAGTGCATCCAGTGCTGGAGCACCTGGGACAAGAGGGATGTGGACATGCTGCAGGTGTGCAGAGAAAGCCCCGAGGATGCTCAGAGGGCTGCAGCAGCTCTGCTGTGAGCACAGCCTGAAAGAGTTGGGGCTGTGCAGTCTGGAGAAGAGGAGGCTCCCAGGTGACCTTCTTGTGACCTTCCAGGATCTGAAAGGGGCTACAAAAAAAGCTGGGGAGGGACTTTTAAAGGCTATGAGGGAGTGCCAGGACTTGGGGGAATGGAGCAAAGTTGGAGGTGGGGAGATTCAGAGTGCAAGTGAGGAGGAAGTTGTTGAGCATGAGAGTGGTGAGAGACTGGAATGGGTTGCCCCTGCAGGGAGGTGTTTGTGGCCAGATCCCTGGAGGTGTTTGCAGCCAGGCTGGCAGAGGCTGTGGGCAGCCTGGTGCAGGGTAGGGTGTCCCTGGGCATAGCAGAGGGGTTGGAACTGGCTGATCCTTGTGGTCCCTTCCAACCCTGACTGATTCTATGATTCCATGAATTGGAGAGAGAAGAGAATTATATTTTGGATAGAGAGATACAGGAAAAAAATTACAAAGCAGATACAGAATCCATAGTGAACTGCTTGAATTTCTTGTGTTCCCTTCCAACCCTGACTGATTCTATCATTCTGTGGCCCTCTCTGGACTATATCCAACAGTTCCATGTCCTTCTTGTGGTGGGCACTCCAGAACTGCACACAGTATTCCAGGTGGGATCTGATGAGAGCAGAGTAAAGGAGAAGAATCACCTCCCTTGCCCTGCTGGCCACTTGATCTTAAAGTCTTTCTCAATGTAGTGAAAAGTCTTTCCCAACTCTCTTAGTTAACAAATGTGCCATTAAAAAAAGAAAAAAGAAAAAACAAAACCAAAACCATCTATCATTTATATTACTTTTGCTGAGCAGAATCATGCATAATCTATTAATAATATAAATCTGCTGTATAGAAATACAAATATGTAGCATTGCATGCACATGTGCATATACATACAGAAGGATTTTAAGTAGTTGCTGAGATAATGTTGTGCTGATTTGAGGCTATTTGGAATATTTTAATGAGAGAAATTAGATCAGAGGCTGAGAAAGGAAAACATTGATGATGTCTCCTTCACTCACAGGTTTGCTGACTGATACAAAAGTAAGAACACAAACATAGATAAGGCAGAGCTGCTCTGCTCTGAGCTCTGGGCTGTTGGTTCTCTCCCCTTCCCTGCCTTCCAGCTGGATCTATGTAACCTAACTAATCAATTCCTGCTTCTAACCCCCCTGCCTGATCCTCCCTATTTACGTGTAAGACAGATACTGGTATAAGATTGGGTGTTGGTGGGGAGGAGGAAGGGTGGTTGGGAACCCCTCTTGGGGACTCCAATCTCTGGGAGGGCTGTGGTGTTTCTGTATTACCTTTTTACTGTATATATCTGTAAATATCTGCAATATATTGTAAATATCTGCTTGTATATTGTGCTGAGCTGTGAAGATAAAGCTTCATTCCTTAACTTCCAGCTGGCTGAGTCTAGTTTGGGCATTTTCAAAAGTGTGAGGGGGCAGATAACTCTCAAACTACCACAAATGTGTATATCTCTGCCCCTTTAAGTTTGCTGCTTGAAAAATGAAGAATCTCTGTCCTTTAACTGTTCAGCTTTCACAGAAGTTACAGTAAATCTCTTAATCTCCCAAGCATTTATTCTCCTCGGGTTTTTTTCACAGGCATTTATCCACAGGACATTCATTTGCAATCTGTATTTAAATCCAGCAATAACTGTGGGCTTTGAGCTATCTTCTCCAGTGCACTGCTAATGGCCTCTGCCACAGGAGCTTGGGGTGAGCTGGAAAAAATAAAAAAATTCAAGGCCAGTCATATTTTTCTTCCATTTCAGCTTAAGCTGAGTCTCTATTTATTCTCAGTGCAGAGAGCATTATAGAAAACAATTATTTGGAGGTGAGGGAAGGGCAGGAAGGATCCACCATAAAGGATTTATTCCTGCTTTGTGGAAAGCACCAGCGTATAAGATTTTGGGGTTTATATTGGGACATAGTTGGAAGAATCTGCAGAATGGGATGTGAGGATTTGAAATGTATCCTTGATTTCCATCAAATGTCCTCAGCATCTTTTTTGGTTTTTTTCTTCTCCTCATTCCTTACAGAAATTGTAAACCAGATTCTTAAATGTACAGAGTCATAACTTTATATTGGCCTATAAATATGCAGTAGCTCACAGTAGCATGTATACTCACTGAGTGCTTTTCAGTTAGCATCCTACATCATAGAATCATAGACTCAGAGAATCATAGAATCAGTCAGGGTTGGAAAGGACCACAATGATCATCCAGTCCCAACCTCCCTGCCATGGGCAGGGACACCTTACCCTAGATCAGGCTGCCCACAGCCTCTGCCAGCCTGGATTTAAACACCTTCAGGCATGGGGCCCCAACCACCTCTTTGGACAATCCATTCCAGCCTCTCACCACTCTCATGCTGAACAACTTCCTCCTCATGTCCAGTCTGAATCTCCCCACCTCCAAGCCCAATTTTATAAGAGAAACTTAGCTTTCAATTAATGTCATTGTGTGAAAGGTAACCCAGAAGTGAGGTGTTCTTTAAAGTAGTTATAATGAAGCAGCATCTCTACCTGTCTATAGTGGAGTCCCTCAGGGGTCAGTACTGGGACCAGTACTATTCAATATATTATTAATGACCTGGATGAGGGCACAGAGTGCACTGTCAGCAAGTTTGCTGAGGACACCAAACTGGGTGGATTGGCTACCACAGCAGAAGGCTGTGCTGCCATTCAGAAGGACCTAGAAAGGCTGGAGGGGTGGGCAGGGGAAAAATTGAATGAAATTCAACAAGGGCAAGTGTAGAGTCATGCACCTGGGAAGGAACAACCCCAGGGATCAGTATAGATTGGAGACTGATCTGTTGGAAAGCAGTGAAGGGGAAAGGGGCCTGAGAGTCCTAGTGGATGAGAGGTTGACCATAAGCCAGCAATGTGCTCTTGTGGCCAGTGCTATTCTGGGGTGTTGTGGTGTTTTGGCAGTTCCCTGCCCCGCTTTCCCCCCCCCAGCTTTGAAATAACCTAGGCTAGGACTCAGTCGGCTGGAAGTTAAAGAATTAAGCTTTATATTTACAGCTTTGCACAATAGACAGGCAGATATTTGCAATGCATAACAGATATTTACAGATATGTACAGTAAAAAGGTAATACAGAAACACCACAGTCCTTCCAGAGACCAAAATCCCTAAGAGAGGTAACCAACCACCTCCTACCACCTCCCCTCTTTCCCCAGTCTTATCTCACCATCTGTTTCATGAAGCAGATAGGTGAAGGTAGATGGGCCAGGGGGGGATTAGCAGCAAAAAGAAGTTAGTGGAATTATTCAGATTCAGCTATAAAAGGCAGGGAGAAAAGAGCCATGCAAGAGCAGCCACAGCCCGAGGAGGTCTGACTTATCTATATTTGGGTTACAGATCTTAAAAGTTTGGGTTTTTTTTCTTTCTCAGTTAAGCTGTGAGTGAAGTAGCATCATCAGTGTTTTCCTCTCTGAGCCTATAGTCTAATTTCTAATTCAAATCCTCCAATTAGTTCAAAGCAGAAGGGCTGTGGTTAGTAGGTCAAGAGAGGTTCTCCTGCCCCTCTGCTCTACCCTGGTGAGGCCACATCTGGATATTGTGTCCAGTTCTGGGCCTTTCAGTCCAAGTACAGGGAACTGCTTGAAAGAGTCTAGCACAGAGCCACGAAGATGATGAAGGGAATGGAACATCTCTGTTATGAGGAGAGCCTGATTGACCTGGGGCTGTGCTGGTTGGAGAGGAGGAGACTGAGAGGTGACCTCAACGATGTTTATAAATATGTGCAGGGTGAGTGCCAGGAGGCTGGAGCCAGGCTCTGCTCAGTGATACTGGATGACAGCAGAAGGGGCAGTGGGAGGAAGTTGAGCCATAGGAAGTTCTGTGCAAACCTGAGGAAAACTTTTTTCCCCATGTGGGTGACAGAACACTGGAACAGGCTGCACAGGGAGGTTGTGGAGTCTTTCTTTCTGGAGATATTCAAGACCTGCCTGGATGTGTTCCTGTGTGATCTGGTATAGGAAATCCTGCTCTGGCAGTGAGGGTTGGACTGGATGAGCTTCTGAGGTCCCCACCAGATGCTGACATTCTCTGATTCTGTGACTTTCTGGCATCATCTCTTTAGTGCACAAAGTAAGTGAAGGAGACTGAAAGAATCTGCTGAGTTTTTTCATTTCCAGCCTACGTAAAAATAACTTCGAATTGAAAACTACTTAAATTGTCTTCAGAAAAATGTGAGGTATTACCAATGAACACAAATCCCTTCAATAATCATTTTTTCATCTTCTTCCCGGGTTTTCTTCCCCTGCTATTTTACTCTCCAGCATCATTCTCTTCGATATTCCCATTCCCTGTTTCCACTCTGAGACTTTCCTCAGAGTACAAACTCTTCCCCTCTTTGTGCACTGTATTCTTCTGACTGTTCTTCATTAAATTCAAGCTTTGCTTTACTGTTTTGATCTACACACTACTTCATAAGGATTATTGTCAATAACAGTAAAAAGCACATTATTATTATATACAAGTGCCATCCCTCAGGGGTCAGTGCTGGCACCAGTGCTGTTTAGCACCTGTCAGTGACATGGGCAGAGGAATCAGTGCACCCTCAGCAAGTTTGCAGATGACACCAAGCTGTGTGGCACAGTTGACTTGCTGGAGGGCAGGGATCCATCCAGAGGGACCTGCACAGGCTGCAGAGCTGTGCCCAGGCCAACCTCATGAAATTTAACAAGGCCAAGTGTAAGGTCCTGCACCTGGGGCGCTGCAATCCTAGAGCACAAATACAAGCTGGGTGGTGAGTGGCTGGAGAGCAGCTCTGAGGAAAAGGACCTGGGGGTCTGGGTGGATGAGAAGCTGAAGATGAGGCTGCAGTGTGCACACACAGCCCAGACAGGAACTGTGTGCTGGGCTGCAGCAAGAGAGGCATTACCAGCAGGGCAAGGGAGGGGATTCTCCCCTATTACTCTGCTCTCCTCAGACCCCACCTGCAGTACTGAGTGCAGTTCTGGAGCCCCCAGCACAGGAAGGACATGGAACTGCTGGAGAGAGTCCAGAGGAGGCCACGAAGATGATCAGAGGGCTGCAGCAGCTCTGCTATGAGGACAGGCTGAGAGAGTTGGGGCTTTTCAGCCTGGAGAAGAGAAGGCTTCGAGGAGATCTTATAGCAGCCTACTGGTGAGACACTGGCACAGGTTTCCCAGGGAGGTTGTGTCTACTCCCTCCCTGGATGTGTTCAAGGCCAGGCTGGATGAGGTCTTGAGCGACCTGATTTAGTGGGAGGTGTCCCTGCCTATGGCACAGGGAGGTTGAAAGTGGATGATCTTTGAGGTCTCTTCCAACCTAAACCATTCTATGATTCTGTGATTCTATGATTATTATTATTATTATTATATTAGATATGTTTCAGTGTTAGCATAAAGTAGTGTAATGTTCACTTTCTGGTAAATGTGCTTAATTTGAGCTTTGGCTCTTGAAGATATCATTGCTAGGAAGCATAGAGAGCAATGTAGAAGAAACCTTTGTGTTTATTTCTAAATCACATGTCTTGGACCCATGCAGAGCGATAAGTAAAAATAAATGGCCTAATTAGACTCTTGACAAATTAATTAGGACCTCTTTCCTGGCGCTGGAAAAATCGAACTCGGATCATTATTAACTCAGATCATCCCGCGAGGACAGGCTGAGAGAGCTCAGGTTGTTCAGCCTGGAGAAGAGAAGACTCCAGAGGCACTTAGCAGTGGACATTCAGTACCTGAAGGAGGTCTACAAGAAGGCTGGAGAGACAATGTTTGCAAAGGACTGTAGTGACAGGACAAGGAGCAATGGCTTTAAATTAGGGAAGAGTAGATTTGGGTTGGAAGAATGTTGGAGGAAGTTCTTCACCATGAGCATAGTGGAACACTGGGATGTTAGGAGGAAGTTCACAGAGAGAGTGACTGGCATTGGGATGGGCTGCCCAGGGAGATGGTGGAGTCCCCATCCCTGGAGGTGTTCAAGCAAAGCCTGGATGGGGCACTTAGTGTCATGGTCTTGTTGATTGGATAGGGCTGGGTGGTAGGTTGGACTGGATGAGCTTGAAGGTCTCTTCCAACCTGGTTGGGTCTATGATTCTATGATATCATGAGTAAGCTTCTGGATATGTTTGTATACAAGGGTTGGATCTTGTGAGATACTGCTTACCTCTTTCAGTTTAGGCTAAAGACCTTGGACCAAGGAGTACCTTGAGAGGAAGCAGTGAACTCACCAGTGTCTTGGCCTCTCATGGTGGTACCAAAAGAGAATGGGAAAGGAGCTGCTGACTTGTACCAGTTGAGGTTTGACTTCTTAATTTATTGATATGCATAACCTAAAGAACAGATCATAATATACTCTAATTAAATGTTACCAAGCTATTTAGTAAATGACTGCCGGAGCAAATTTGCTCAAAGCCCTCTCTTGCTAGGAAGAGCATAATGATGAGCCTGAAACTTGCCTGTTATTTATATATTTGTTCTTCCTCCTTAAGGGATCAAATCTGTTGTCAGTAGTCCTGAGCACGTCTCTGACTCAGTAAATTTATACATTGTGGGTTGTCTGGGGCTCTTTTCTTACTTTTACAACTTGAAGACTAATGTCTTAATTGTAAACAAAAGTTTCCCATGGAATTTGAGAGAGTCCAGGGGATGGACTCTCCAAGGAGCTGAATAGAACGTAGGAGATATCTTTATGCCATTCCACTAGTCTGCAAGATTTCTATGCAATTTGGATCACAGCTCATTATTGCCTTCTCTCCTTGCTTTCTTTCCCCAGTCTCTCTTTCTGACCCTCCTGGCTTAGCTTCCTCATTTTTGTTTAGATAAGGGGAAGAAACAGTGGTGGAAACAAAAGAGAGATAATATTTTGTTAGCTGGCAGCAGCTTTCCTGGGCTTTGCCCAGGGAGCTCTGGGCTTTGTCCAGAGGGGTGTTGTTACCTCAACCTGAGCCTGCAGTGTGCATGTGTGCACACACAGCCCAGACAGCAACTGTGTGCTGGGCTGCAGCAAGAGCAGCTGTGGGCAGCAGGGCAAGGGAGGGGATTGTGCCCCTTGGCTCTGCTCTCCTCACACCCCACCTGCAGCACTGTCTGCAGCTCTGCAGCCCCCAGCACAAGCAGCACATGCAAGTGTTGGAGCCAGTGCAGAGGAGGCCACCAAGATGCAGCTGAGAGGGCTGCAGCAGCTCTGCTGTGAGCACAGGCTGAGAGAGTTGGGGCTCTGCAGGCTGGAGAAGAGAAGGCTGCCAGGAGACCTTGGAGTAGCCTTCCAGTATCTGAAGGGAACTACAGCAGGGCTAGGGAGGGACTATTGACGAGGTCTGGTAATGACAGGATGAGTAGGAATGGGTTTAAAGTGTCAGAGGGGAGATTGAAAGTGGATGTTAGGAGGAAGTTGTTTGCAGTGAGGATGGTGAGACACTGGCAGAGGTTGCCCAGGGAGGTTGTGGCTGCCCTCTCCCTGGAGGTGTTGAAGGCCAGCTTGGATGAGGCCTTGAGCAAGGTGTTCTAGTGGGAAGTGTCCCTGCCTATGGCACAGGGGGGTTGAAACTAGATGATCTTTGCATTTCCTTCCAACCTAAACCCTCCTATGATTCTTTGATTCTATGCTTCTGTGTATGTATATGTATGTTTACTACCTTTCATATTCAATTTACTTTTGTAATTATCCTACTTTTGTAAGTGATAACTTCACTCAACTTCCAAAGTCCATGCAAGCATTGTCATTTGCTCCTTCTGGAGTAAACCTCAAATTCTGTGTGGTGCTAAGCCACCACACTTACCAAATTAAGCAGACGATGACAAGAGAATGCACAATGTTCCTACAACCAGGAGACCATTTCTTGAGATCTCTGCAATGATGTTACTTAAACCAGAAGCCATCATACCAACCTGTGTGCTACAACCTGTCCTTGCACTGCAGATTTCTAGCTAAAATAAGAAGCAGACAAAAACTTCAAGGGAGAATAATTAAAGAGGAAACAAAAAAAAAAAAAAATATTTAACAGTAGGGCGAGTTAGAACTGGGAGCTTTCTAAGTATGAAAATGCTTAGTAAATTTGTGTTAAATGACTTCTTTTCAAAAGCAGTGACTTGTTTGGTGTGGTGGTTCGGCAGTTCCCCACCCTCCCCACACTTTGAAGTAACCCAGGCTGGGACTCATTCGGCTGGAAGTTAAGGAATGAAGCTTTATATTTACAGCTTTGCACAATATACAAGCAGATATTTACAAGGTATAACAGATATTTACAGATATATACAGTAAAAAGGTAATACAGAATCACCACAGCCCTCCCAGAGATCAGAAATCCCTAAGAGGGGTTTCAAACACCCCTACCACCTTCCCCCTCTTTCTGCAATCTCATCTCACCATCTGTTCTATGCAGCAGATAGGCAAAGGTAGATGGGCCAGGGGGATTAGCAGCAGGAAATAAGTTAGTGGAAATTATCCAGAATCAGCTACAAAAGGCAGGGAGAAAAGAGCCATGCAAGAGCAGCCACAGCCCAGAGAGGTCTGAAGCAGTCTGACTTATCTATATTTGGGTTACAACTCTTAAAACATTTTTTTTTTTTCTTTCTCAGTAAAGCTGGGGGGGACGTAGCATCATCAGTGCTTTACTTTCTCAGCCTATAGCCTAATTTCTCATTCAAATCCTCCAATTAGTTCTAAGCAGCACATTTGGTCACCCCATGTTCTTGTTTGCTGTATATTGCTCACCTTCCTGATGGATATGTGTACATCTGAATAGTAACATTTCTTAGAAGACTTGTCCATAGCAATAAAAGTAAATACTCTGTGAAAGAAGCTTGTTTGAGATCGCATAGGTTGATGCTGACTGATGATAAATGTAGTGGTTGTGTGAACCAGCGACCAGAGAATCCTTCTCCTTAAGTTAGTTTATTTGTTCTTAACACTTTTTTTTTTTTACTGTAGTTGCCACAAACTTTATCTTTTATTTTTGCAAAGTAAATTTAGAGGAAGTGAGACATAGTTATGCCCTTTGGAATTCAAAAGCCCCCAAATAGAACTTTTTTTTTTCCCCCTCTTGTTAAAAAGCTTAAAGAGCGAAACACAAGTTTCTGTTTGTCACTTAAGAGATTTAAATATTAATATTTGGCATTTGAGCTTAATTAATTTTCCCAACATTTAATAACTCCATTTAAATGAGGCTTGTCTTGATGGTTAATTATGGGGATCTTACGACTGTCTTGACATTTCCAGTGCACCAGATGATTACAGGGAACTCTCTTAGAAACATAAGTACATTTCATTTCCTTATGAACTCTTTATTCATCCCATCCCATGTCAAAGCACTGTAGCACTACAGAAGGCTGCTGTGTGAGTTAGTTTAAATTAGCTTCTTGTCTGGCAAGTGATCTGATAATCCAGAAGGAATTTTCAACTACTTTTCAACAGGAAAAATTCGGTGGCTAAATTACACTTCTCAGCCATCTTCAGTGCAGGTGTAGAATATGAGACATGGATGTTTCCTGCCTTGTTGAGTTTCTGGCAGTGAGAACTATGAAAGAAGACTATCTATTTCACAGTCCAGTTTTTATAGCTTGTCTTTCTGAGTTGATTGTGGCAATTAACAAGGCAGGAATTACAAAATATGCAGTTATTTTATATCTGAAAAGCCCTGCCCACAAGCTCTCTCCAAACCAGTTAAATTTGGGTTCTAATTCAGTTGGGAAAAATCTTCACAAGGATGCTTATGGGCAATTCATTAATTTAGCAGAAACAGAAAACTGGAAAAGATTTAGACGCAGAATTGCTTTGCCCTATTTATAAATAGGCAGCCTGGAGCCCTAGGCAAAGTCTGTTCTGCTTGTGGTGGTGGAGTAGAATTCAGAGAGTTCCTGGCTTCTCTGCAGCAGTGTTGGAGCTGCTCAGTATCTTGATAGCTGTTGAGAGGCTTCCAGATCTTCCCAGGTTCTAGCAGGGTGCTGGGAAAGAGGCAGATGAGCTCTGACCTGATCCTGGTTCCTCTTGTCATGGAGGTTTGCAGAGGTGCAGGCAAGAGCTGTTGCAGAGTGCTATGTTGGTGGCACTTCTCATCTGGAGCCCTAGGGAAAGTCTGTTCTACTCAGTAGAATTCAGAGGTAGTCCCTGGCTCCGTTGTGGCAGCGTTGGAGCTGCTCAGCATGTTGTCCTAGACAGTGGCAGAGGCAGGTCATTCCAGCAGGAAGCCAGTGTGTGGTGCTCTGAAAGCAGGAACTTGGTGCTTTCTCTTCATCTTTCCTCAAGATGCTCCTCAAGGTCCACATTGGAGTCCGCCCAGGCAATAGCCCTTAGGGGAAACTTGAGGCAATTAAGTCCTGAAACTGAGGAGGAAGAATAAACTGCACCAATACAGGCTCAGGCTAGGAGGTGACTGCTGGAAAGCAGCCCTGTGGAGAGGGAACTGGTAGTGCTGGGGGAGAGCATCCATGGCACTGCAATGTGCCCTGCGGGGCAAGAGGGCCAATGGGATCCTGGGGTGTATTAGAAAGAGTGTGTCCAGCAGACCAAGGGAGGTTCTCCTCCTCCTCTACTCTGCCCTGGTGAGACCTCATCTTGAGCACTGCCTTCAGTTTCAGAGGGACAGGGATCTGCTGAAGAAGGTCCAGCAGAGGGCTATGAGGATACTGAGGGGACTGCAGCACTTCCTGGGGAGGAGAGGCTGAGGAACCTGGGGCTGTTTGGTCTGGAGCAGAGAAGACTCAGAGGGGATTGGATCAATGTTTATAAACATTGAGGGCTGGGGGTCAGGAGAGGGGGGACAGGATCTGCTTACTTGCTCCCTGGGATACGCCAAGGAGCAATGGATGGAAGCTGCAGCACAGGAAGTTGCAGCTCAACACAAGAGTCAACTTCTTGTCTGGAAGGGTCCCAGAGCACTGGCACAGGCTGTGCAGAGAGGTTGTGGAGTCTCCTTGTCTGGAGCCTTTCCAGACCTGTCTGGATGTGTGCCCTGAGCTAGATTTTCTGGTCCTGCTGTGGCAGGGGGGTTTGACTCGATGATCTCCTTTGGTCCCTTCCAACCCCTGACATCCTGTGGTCCTGTGATCCTGTATGTGTTCAGAAATTATGGCAAAATACTCAGGTTTATGCCAATAGCTGTGATTCCATTCACTTTCATAATCCACATGGAGCTTTCCCTGAGTATTTTCTGATTCATGTGAGCTTTTGTGGCTGTCAGTGTCTCTTTGTTGTTTGCCCATTTCATCTCTTTCACAGAGGCTATTTGACTGTAGTGGAATTAAAAGCCATCCATGGCTACTATTAATATCATTCTTCAGTGTGTATATTTCCACAAGCATTTAATAACATTTGGTTTGAGCAAAACACTTCTTGATTTACTACATTTATATTGAATTTTACAGTATAATTTTCCTTTTTTTTTTTAAGGTCTAGCAAATATTTGTTTATCAAAAAATCTTACTCATAAAGGGCAGGGATGGCATCCAGAGGGACCTGGACAGGCTGCAGAGGTGGGCACAAGCCAACCTCAGGAGGTTCAACAAAGCCAAGTGCAAGGTCTTGCAGCTGGGTCAAGGCAATGCTAAGCACAAATCCAGGCTGGGCAGTGAGTGGCTGGAGAGCAGCCCTGAGGACAGGGACTTGGGGGTGCTGCTGGACGAGAAGCTGAAGATGAGGCAGCAGTGTGCACTTGCAGGGCAGAAAGGCAAGCAGAGGCTGGGCTGCAGCAGGAGCAGTGTGGGCAGCAGGGCCAGGGAGGTGATTCTGCCCCTCTGCTGTGCTCTGCTGAGAGCCCACCTGGAGTAGTGCATCCAGTGCTGGAGTGCCCTATTACAAGAGGGATATGGACATGCTGGAATGTGTCCAGAGACAGGCCCTGAGGATGCTCAAAGGTCTGCAGCACCTCTGCTATGAGGACAGACTGAAAGAGTTGGAGCTGTGCAGGCTGGAGAAGAGGAGGCTCCCAGGTGACCTTCTTGTGGCCTTCCAGGATCTGGAGCGGACTACAAAAAAACAGAGGAGGCACTTTTTAGGCTATGAGGAGTGACAGATCTAGGAGGAATGGAGCAAAGCTGGAGGTGGGGACATTCAACCTGGAGGTAAGGAGGAAATTGTTGAGCATGAGAGTGGTGAGAGGCTGGAATGGGTTACCCCTGCAGGGAGGTGTTTGGGGCCAGATCCCTGGAGGTGTTTTTGGCCAGGCTGGCAGAGGCTGTGGGCAGCCTGCTCTAGGGTAGGGTGTCCCTGGGCATGGCAGGGGGCTTGGAACTGGCTGATCCTTGTGGTCCCTTCCAACCTTGACTGATTCTATGATGCTAAATATTAGGAAAGTCTTTTTGAACTGTGCAGTGCAATATGGAATCCTAAAAATAAAACAGTTGGTATACATTCAACATCAGTGATTTAAGACCAGCACTGTTTATTTGAGTGGTGTTTCTGGCAACTGTTGTTTGGAACTTTGACTGTTACTCCTTTTGTTTTAATTATAATTAAGTGTATCCTTCTGGCCAATCAAAGAAATTATTTGCTGCAAAAAGCTGTACTGGGCCTATATTTATTTAAGGTTTTAAAAATACCATTGTATTTTAATGTCTCCTTCAATGGTCATGTAATGTGCTTACTCCTTGATTACTTTTTGATGTGTGATATTTTTGTGCGGATCAAGTGACCTCTTTAAAACCAGTTGACTGAAAATAGTGTCGCTGTTTATGCTTGGAGAAACAGAATGTATTTACCCTTTTAACATTCTAGAGTGGCTGAATCATTTACTTTGAAATGACTGATTTTTTGCAAACAGTGTGTCAATGACCTTTTAAGCAGAGCTCCAGAAGAAAAAAAAAAAGAATAATAATAACCCCCAAAAAACCCCAGATTTTGTTCTAGTCTTCACAAAAGGACACAGGGATAGGAAAAATCTCTGGAAGTTAAAATCCATTTTGCTTGGTTCCTCAAATGTCATTCCTACTGTTGGACTGAAAGTGGATTCCCATGCTCTAGTAGGTATGGAAATGCTTGATTACCTTTATGAGAAAGTGACAAAGATGTCTGATATTGGCTCTTACCAGGTAGTATTATCAATATATTTTCTATTCATACTGTAGTAAGTACTGTGTGCAGTTCTGGAGCCCCCAACAGAAGGAGAACACAGAACTGTTTGAGCAAGTCCAGAGGAGGCCACCAAGATGCTGAGAGGACTGCAGCAGCTCTGCTGTGAGGACAGGCTGAAAGAGTTGGGGCTCTGCAGCCTGGAGAAGAGAAGATTTCCAGGAGACCTTGGAGTGGCTTTCTAGTATGTGGCCAGTACAGAAAGGCTGGGGAGGGACTATTCAGTAGGTCTTTTAAATAGGATGAGGAGGAATGGGTTTGAAGTGGCAGAGGGGAGATTGAAAGTGGATGTTAGGAGGAAGTTGTTTGCAGTGAGGGTGGTAAAACACTGGCACAGGTTGCCCAGGGAGGTTGTGGCTGCTCCCTCCCTGGAGGGGTTGAATGCCAGGTTGGATGAGTCCTTGAGCGACCTGATCTAGTGTGAGGTGTCCCTGCCTATGGCACAGGGGGGTTGGAACTGGCTGAGCTTTGAGGTCTCTTCCAACCTAAACCATTCTATGATTCTACCATACTGCAAAAGTTTTCAACTAAAGCCCTTCATCATTTGGTGACAATTATGCAAGGTAAATCAGTTCTCACCAGTCACCACTCCTCACTGGGTGGGTTGAAGGGAGCCCTGTGCATTTTTCCACTGTTCTGCAAAGGTGGCTTCATTGAGTGTGCTTTGGTGAATGTGATGTTATTCCATGCCTCATCCAATGTAAAGGATGAGGTAAGACTAATTTTTGGCAGGTGAAAAACTCTTCTTTTGCTTCTTAGCAGAGTCGTTTGTGTGACAGCTGCTCTAAGCATTGCAAAAATGGATGCATGTCCACACATGAGAATTTCTCTCTTTAGTCATATTTTAATCTTCTAGCAGGAACAGACTCCCCAGAGAATCTTTGGAGTCTTCTTCTCTGGAGCCTTTCAAGGCCTGTCTGGATGTGTTCCTGTGTGACCTGAGCTAGATTGTCTGGTCCTGCACTAGCAGGGGGGTTGGACTGGATGCTCTCTTTGTTTCCTTCCCAACCCCTGACATCCTGTGAGCCTGTGATTCATTCATGGTTTATTGTCCATGCTATATGCCTATAACTTCAAGTTAATATTCTTCTATTGACTCAAGAAAAAACTTTTTTTTTTTTAAAACATAGACTACATTCGTGTTCTGCTGTGCTGCAATATCACTGTTAACTCATTTGGGATCTAACTGTCCCTGCCTATGGCGGGGGGTTGGAACTAGATGATTCTTGAGGTCCCTTCCAACCCTGACTGATTCTATGTTTCTGTACCTTCTCAAAAGTATGTATTCAAGAACTCATTTTGTGTGTGTGTGTGTGTGTAGCTAAGGGAATTGCAAATGTCATAATTCCCAGACACAGCATTTACTTTAAAAGAAAGGAAAAAATGCAACACCACCCCAGACACAAGAGAAGCTCCTTCTCTGGGGAATTTAAACTAGTCATCTGCAAATATTTCCAGAGTATTTGTTCATCTACCACAGCAATCCATATAGGATAGATTAGAGAAAAATCATAGAATCAGTCAGGGTTGGAAGAGATCACAAGGATCATTTAGTTCCAACCCCCCTGCCATGTGCAGGGACACCCTACAAAATGGACACAGAGTAATTAATTGAACTCTGAATCTGATCTTGAAAGGTAAAGAGGAACTCCCTGCTGAACTGGCTTACTTGATTTGTTTTCCAGAACATTTTCAATACAAAGAACACATGAAGGCTACATCACAGCTGAAGAGAAGTCACTTGATACTTCTTTCTGTGGGATGCTTGTATGGTTTTGCTGGGATATCACTTGCTCAGAGCTGTTTTCACACTTACTTTCTTCCACAGCATAACTTTTACTATGAGTGCTTCTAGTAGATAGTGGTATTAACCTTGGAAGTTCACTTTTGGAGTTGCATGCAGACATTAAGGGAATCACTTAAATTTGGAGAATTGCAGTCTCCTGATGAGTCATAGAATCATAGAATCATAGAATCGTTTAAGTTGGAAGGGAGCTCAAAGCTCAGCCAGTTCCAACCCCCCTGTGCCATAGGCAGGGACACCTCCCACTAGATCAGAATGCTCAAAACCTCATCCAACCTGGCCTTGCACACATCCAGGGAGGGAGCAGCCACGACCTCCCTGGGCAACCTGTGCCAGTGTCTCACCACCCTCACTGTGAAGAACTTTCTCTTAACATCCCCTTTAAATCTCCCCTCTGCCAGTTTGAACCCATTCCCCCTCATCCTGTCATTACAAGACCTTGTGAACAGTCCCTCCCCAGCCTTCCTGTAGCCCCCTTCAGATATTGGAAGGTTGCTCTAAGGTCTCCTCGAAGCCTTCTCTTCTGCAGGCTGAAAAGCCCCAACTCTCTCAGCCTGTCCTCATAGCAGAGCTGCTCCAGCCCTCTGAGTCCACAGGGTATAATCTCTGATACCTCTAATCAAAGTCCATTTCCATTTCTCAGTTTCTCAGTTTCTAAGTGGAGATTGGCCGGAATTAGACACAAATGTTGCCTTTCTCTTAAGCTTCATCATCAAAGTGAATTAAGTTCAGGTGCAAACCGAGCAATAACTGTAGCACACAATGAAGCCTTCATGTCACTTATGAGGCATTTGATTGCTGCTGCAGCTTCCTGTCTGCAGTGCCTGTGGGAAATGTTTTCCTCAGGAATTAGTGTCTTAAGGAGAACCATCTGGGCTCCAGTATCTGTTGCAGGTTGCGATCTGCTGTCCAGTACTAGAGACTGACCTCTGAGGCGCCACTTCTGAGTAAGTATTTTGAATGGCAGATTGTTAAAGAGCAGAATTCATATCTATTTGGCTAACAGCTTCTTTCCTCTCTCTCTTTGATAATTTTCTACCTCATTCCCCATGCTCTGCAATCTTTCAAATGGGGTACAATTCCTCTTGCCGTTTATTGGAAGTTCCTTGAGTTATTTTCAAAGACCAAGGTAAACGTCCTCAGGTAGAATGAATGAAAGCTCAGGTAGCTTGAGCTTTTATCTATGTGGAAATTCATTTAACCTCAAATGCTTTATATAATTTCATGTGAACTTTTTGCTATTTTTATATATATTAATAGGAGGTTGTTGCCTAGTGTGTTTTGTCTTAGAGCATGTACATGACAGAGAATCATCTTCTTATTTTTATTTTTTTATTATTATTATTTATTATATTTATTTTTTTATTATTTTATTATTTTTTTATTTTATTATTATTATATTATATTATTATTATTTATTAGAAACATTTCCCCTAAACCTGGTTACTCTTGATGCACTTTCTGGTAGAGTGAAAAGGTTGAATTGCCCTATGTGAACTTTTGCCATGTTCTCTAAGCCTCTTTCCAAGATAGATTCATTTTCATGAACAGTAAAAAGAGATGTAATTGCAGTTAATGAATCTGTTTAACTCCTGAGTGTAGAATCAGGTGAGCATCTTCATTTTAGCTTCTTCACTATCTTAGCTTAGCTTAGCTTAGCTTAGAATAGAATAGAATAGAATAGAATAGAATAGAATAGAATAGAATAGAATAGAATAGAATAGAATAGAATAGAATAGAATAGAATAAGCCAGGTTGGAAGAGACCTCTAAGATCATCCAGTCCAGTGTATCACCCAGCCCTATCCAATGGCACTCAGTGCCCATCCAGGCTTTGCTTGAACACCTCCAGGCATGGGGACTCCATCAACTACCTGGGCAGCCCATTCCAATGCCAATCACTCTCTCTGCCAACAACTTCCTCCTAACATCCAGCCTATACCTCCCCTGGCACAACTTGAGGCTGTGTCCCCTCCTTCTGTTGCTGGTTGTCTGGGAGCAGAGCCCAACCCCACCTGGCTACAACCTCCCTTCAGGTAGTTGTAGACAGCAATGGAGTAGTAATTGAACAGCAGATAATTTTATTTTCTATCTTCTGTGCCACTTAATTGGTCAAGTTCTTATAATAATACAGATAACAAGGATAATTATGAACCTCAGAAAAGTGTTTTTACCATTTGTACTTCTCTTGAGGGTTCATTACTTTGCTGAAAGTCTGTAATAGTTGCTTCATCAAGCATTGAGTTTGATTTTGAGTGTATAATTGCCTTGGTGCTATCTCTTTCTTTTGTTAAATGCTGCAGTAGTTTTAAATTTTTCATGACTAAATTCAGTGTGGTGTTTTTTGGTTGTTTTTTTTTTGTGTGTGAAAACTACTTCCAAGCCCCTACACTCCTATTCCAAACTCTTGAAAATTCTTGTATTGCATTGTAGCCAAACCTGCAATGAAACACTTCCATTTGATGCATACAGAAGATGACCTCTGTCTGTGATTTGTGGCAGGTACAGTCCATAAACTGTCTAGGGAAGGGGCTGAAGCAGTGTTTGTTTTCTTTTCCAGTTTGCAGGGTTTTATACAAGCATAGCTTTTTTGTGCTATACACTTCTTATTACATCATAAATTTTATTTAAAGGCATTAGCCCTTTGCACAAGTGTGCAGTTCTGGAGGCCCCAACACAAGAAGGACATGGAACTGTTGGAGCAAGTCCAGAGGAGGGCCATGAAGATGCTGAGAGGGTTGCAGCAGCTCTGCTCTTAGGAGAGGCTGAGAGAGTTGGGGCTCTGTAGGCTGGAGAAGAGAAGGCTGCCAGGAGACCTTGGAGTGGCCTTGCAGAATCTGAAGGAGGCTACAGGAAGGCTGGGGAGGGACTATTGACAAGGTCTGGTAATGACAGGACGAGGAGGAATGGGTTTGAAGTGGGAGAGGGCAGATTGAAAGTGGATGTTAGGAGGAAGTTGTTTGCAGTGAGGATGGTGAGACACTGGTACAGGTTGGCCAGGGAGGTTGTGGCTGCTCCCTCTCTGGAGCTGTTGAAGGCCAGGTTGGAAAAGGCCTTGAGTTCTAGTGGGAGGTGTCCCCGCCTATGGCACAGGGTGGGGTTGGAACTGGATGAGCTTTGAAGTCCCTTCCAACCTAAACCATTCTATGATGCTAAGATTCTATGTTTTCTCTGTTTGGTCTTTTCTACATTATAGTTTAATTTTCTCTTACACATGCACTTAATAGATTGTCTGCTCTAGATAAAACAGCATTTATGCAGCTAGATCTGTTGCTTGTCCATCAGAACTCTTTGTAAAATCTCTTTTAGTGTTTTTAATAGTTTGAGAAGCTGATTTTTTTTTTTCCTTTTTTGAAGACAGTTTATATATTTCACCAAAGTAATACCAGCTCTATAACTTATTGCTGTTAATGTTATTGTAGTCATGTCCTCCTAGGAACTAACACAGCCTGGATGTGCTGTGTTGTATCACACTACTCGTGAGTATAAAGTGAGTGAAGGCTGTGGGATAGCTTGGACTTGATCTGAAGACAGGCCTGGAAGAGGGTAGAAAAGCTTAAGAAAGTTGTGCTGGTGAATTTGATACTGAAAGAGCTGAGGGGCAGATTTGGCTGTGGCTCATAACCCCAGAGCAATTTTCAAACACTGCCTTTACTTGAAATTCTGTGAATTCAGGAACAACTGTGGATGTTGTCCTGGTAGGGCATAACATCTTGGCAGATTAGTTCAATCCCCTGCTCTCCCTGGATGTGTTCAAGACCAGGCTGGATGAGGTCTTGAGCAACCTGATCTAGTGGGAGGTGTCCCTGCCTATGGCACAGGGGGGTTGGAACTGGCTGAGCTTTGAGGTCTCTTCCAACCTAAACCATTCTATGATTCTCCTCCTCCTGTAGTAGGTGTGGGAGCAGAACAGTGGAGGGTTTGGCCCCAACAAAGCCCCAAGAGCTGGGTGCTTGGCTCATGACCAAGTCAGGTGTCTTGTGCTGCTCCTCAAGTGCCAGGGTGGACACCTAGGCACAGGGCTTTGAATTCATTGGCCAAAACAATGGGTGCTGGTGCCTATTGGCCAGTTTCACTTTCAAAATAGCATATTTAAGGGGGTGATATAGAGCCCTTGTCTCCTTTTCCTGCTGCCTTCCAGGACCTCCAGGACTGGAGGTCTATTTGCAGCTCTTTCACAGCAGCCACGAGTTTGCAGTGTGTTGTGCAGCTTGCACCAGCAGCCAGCAGCAAGGAAACTCCTTCCTCCTCCTCTACTGGGAAATTTTGTATCTATCACATCCCTGAGTGCTAAGATTCCACAGGCATGGTTAGAATTTTCCCTGTTACCAGGTTCCTATTTTCCAACTTCTGACTGTTTAAGCAGTTTAAACTCTTTAATTCTGTGTTTACGAATGACTTTTGTGTAATTGCTTCTTGTTGACTGAACATCTGAAGAATCTCAGGGAATTTCCCCAATTTTTAAAATGCCAATAATAGAAATTAATATTCATTAGAATCGTAGAACCATAGAATGGTTTAGGTTGGAAGAGACCTCAAAGAACATCCAGTTCCAACCCCCCTGTGCCACAGGCAGGGACACCTCCCACTAGATCAGGTCGCTCAAGACCTCATCCAGCCTGGCCTTGAACACCTCCAGGGAGGGAGCAGACACAACCTCCCTGGGCAGTGTCTCACCACCCTCACTGTGAAGAACTTTCTCCTAACATCCCATTTTAATCTCCCCTCTGCAAGTTTGAACCCATTCCCCCTCGTCCTGTCATTACAAGACCTTGTGAACAGTCCCTCCCCAGCCCTCCTGTAGCCCCCTTCAGATACTGGAAGGTTGCTCTAAGGTCTCCTGGCAGCCTTCTCTTCTCCAGGCTGAAAAGTCCCAACTCCCTCAGCCTGTCCTCATAGCAGAGCTGCTGCAGCCCTCTGATCATCTTCATGACCTCCTCTGGACTCTCTCCAGCAGTTCCATGTCCTTCTTGTGCTGGGGGCTGCAGAGCTGCAGACAATTCTCCAGGTGTGGTGTGAGGAGAGCAGAGCCAAGGGGCAGAATCCCCTCCCTTGCCCTGCTGCCCACAGCTGCTCTTGCTGCAGCCCAGCACACAGTTGCTGTCTGGGCTGTGTGTGCACACTGCAGGCTCATGTTGAGCTTTTCATCCACCCAGACCCCCAGGTCCTGTTCCTCAGGGCTTCTCTCCAGCCACTCACCACCCAGCCTGTTAATAATTCCTAACCAATTATTAATGATCAAAACAGATGTAAAGCTGAGCACTTACTGCTGCTTTCATGAATTTTTATTTTGTTGTGGCTTTTTAACTAACCTGTCAGGTCTGGATGACATGGGGGAACCCCACAGGCTTGGTACTTTGTCCTGTGAGATGTTTAGCATCCATG
Organism: Psilopogon haemacephalus; assembly: GCA_013396835.1. NCBI lineage: Eukaryota > Metazoa > Chordata > Aves > Piciformes > Megalaimidae > Psilopogon > Psilopogon haemacephalus. The sequence goes on along the minus strand of VWZI01003245.1, from coordinate 47,817 downwards.
AGAGGGCACTGCAGCATGTGTAAAGGATGTGCAGAAGGGGTGCACGGAGAAGCCAGGAGAAGGCTTTAAAAACAGATCTTCAGATAAATCAGCTAAGTACCTTATGCTATTGAATTCCCAAACCAAGGCGAGCTGATTTTATTTCTTCATAAAGACGAAGAAGTGTAAGTCTGTGGAGACTTCACAGTAATTTAATGCTAAATCCGAAACCACGCAACAAGAGGATGATGCAAATTGTTTCGTATTGCGTTGCTGGACACTGAAATTCCTTAGGCACATATATTTAGCTCGTGTATCTCAGTCCAAGCTTAGGACTAATGTTCATTTATTCAAATGAAATGCAAGAAAATCAAATGTCTTCTCTCTTTTTTTTTTCTTCTT
>VWZI01003245.1:35431-47342 GCA_013396835.1 Psilopogon haemacephalus | reverse complement strand
TTTTTTTTTTTTTTTTCCTTTTTTTTTTTTTTTTTTTTTTCCTTTTTTTTTTTTTTTTTTTTTTTTTTTTTTTCCCTCCTTGATCCCCTCCTTTTTTTTTTTTTTAATTATTTTTTCTGAATCCAGGCAAACAATGTCAAAATGCAGTGTCAAAATCTAATTTATAGTAGCAGCTGCAGAGCTGTTTTTTTCTACATTGGCAAACTAAACTAAATAACATGCCTCAAGTCCTTGAGGGATCTTGGGGTGTGTTAAGAAGAGTATGTCCAGCAGATTAAGGGAGGTTCTCCTCCCCCTCTACTCTGCCGTTGCTGAGACTCCATCTTCAGCACTGCCTTCAGTTTTGGGCTCCCCAGTTTGAGAGGGACAGCTCTCAAGGGGCCAACAGAGTGTATAAATCCCAAAGTAAGGGACAGTTGTGCAAGTAACTCAGTTGTATTCAAAACAGATGACTTGCATCAATGACACACAGACAGTCTGCTCAGCAAGTTTGCTGATGACACCAAACTGGGAGGCTTGGCTGAGCCAGCTGCAGGCTGTGAGGCCACCCAGAGAGACCTGCACAGACAGAGCTGGGCACAGAGGAACCAAATGAGGCTCAACAAGGACAAGTGCAGAGTCCTGCACCTGGGCAGGAAGAATAAACTGCAGCAGGACAGGCTGGGAGGTGACTGCTGGAGAGCAGCCCCAAGGAGAGGGAGCTGAGAGTGCTGGGGGAGAACATCCATGGCACAGCAATGTGCCCTGGGGGACAAGAGGGCCAAAGGCATCCTGGGGTGTATTAGGCAGAGTGTGTCCAGCAGATCCAGGGAGGTTCTCCTCTGCCTCTACTCTGCCCTGCTGAGACCTCGTCTTGAGCACTGCCTTCAGTTTTGGGCTCCCCAGTTTCAGAGGGACAGGGAGCTGCTGGAGAAGGTCCAGCAGAGGGCTATGAGGATGCTGAGGGCACTGCAGCACTGCCTGGTGAGGAGAGGCTGAGGAACCTGGGGCTGTTTAGTCTGCAGACTAANAAGGCATCCTGGGGTGTATTAGGCAGAGTGTGTCCAGCAGATCCAGCGAGGTTCTCCTCTCCCTCTACTCTGCCCTGCTGAGACCTCGTCTTGAGCACTGCCTTCAGTTTTGGGCTCCCCAGTTTCAGAGGGACAGGGAGCTGCTGGAGAAGGTCCAGCAGAGGGCTATGAGGATGCTGAGGGCACTGCAGCACTGCCTGGTGAGGAGAGGCTGAGGAACCTGGGGCTGTTTAGTCTGCAGACTAAGAGAAGACAGAGAGGGGATTGAATCAATGTTTATAAATATCTGAGGGTTGGGAGTCAGGAGAGGGGGGACAGGCTCTGCTCACTGCTCCCTGGGATACGCCAAGGAGCAATGGATGGAAGCTGCAGCACAGGAGGTTGCAGCTCAACCTAAGAGGCAACTTCTTGCCTGTGTGGGTCCCAGAGCAGTGGCACAGGCTTCCCAGAGAGGTTGTGTATTCTCCTTGTCTGGAGCCTTTCCAGGCCTGTCTGGATTTGTTTCTGTGTGAGCTGAGCTAGAGGGGCTGTTTTAAGCAGCACCAAGCACAATTTCCATACTGTGGGGCTTGAAAGAGCTCTGCTGAGGTGCAGTTGAAGCACCTGGTGATTTGCTGTATCAGCTCTTCAGAAAGTACGTTAAAGTGATGGAATTTACAGGCTTCCATGGTTTTGAGAGCTGGGAGACTATCATCGGTGCTATTTGTGTGCCAACCTAACTGCTTCAATTACCAGTTTAGCAGTGGGAGCAGTAGTGGACTTTTAAAGTTTGAAGACAGATCTGAGCTCTTATTGTCTAAATGAAATTTCACAGTTCTGTTAGGAAGACAATGTAGATGCTAAGTGGTTACAGGGTTTAACTCTCCTGTTTTGAGTAGCAGTTATTAATGTGATTTTGTAAATCCTCTTCGAGCTGCAATATTGCCCATTCTGCACTATACTGTAGTACAAAACTGGAATCTATGTAAAAAATATTGGAAACTGTGTTATGGCTCCTCTTGGTTTAATGTAATAAAATTGCCTTATCCCTACCTTCAGACTTGTGGTCATTTGGCACGTTTAGCAAGCTGTCATTTATGCTGGTTTGAACTAATTGGAGGACTAGAAAGAGAAATTAGACTTATAGGCTGAGAAAGGAAAACACTGATGATGCTAATGCACTGGTAGGTTTACTAAGAAAGGGCTGAGAAAGGCAAACATTGATGATGCTACTGCACTCATAGCTTTTCTGAGAAAGAAAAATAAAGTTTAAGAGTTGTAACCCAAACATAGATAAGACAGAGCTGCTTGAGCTACTCTGGCTGCCACATCACTCTCCCTACCTTCTTAGCTGGATCTGAATAATTTCACTAACTTCTTTCCTACTGCTAATCCCCCCTGGCCAATCTACCTTCACGTATTTGGTGCTTAAGATAGATGGTCAGATAAGATTGTGAAGAAGGGAAGGTGGTAGGGTGATTAGAACCCCGTTAGGGATTCTGATCCCTGGGAGGGCTGTGGTGTTTCTGTATTACCTTTTTACTGTATATATCTGTAAGTATCTGTAATACATTGTAACTATCTGCTTGTATATTGTACAAAGCTGTAAATATAAAGCTTCATTCCTTAACTTCCAGCCGACTGAGTTATTCAAAGTGTGTGGGGGGCGGGAAACTGCCGAACCACTACAGCATGAAAGCTCAAGAATATGCTACTACCTCTCCCAAAGTGAAACACAGTCTTTGTGTTTGTAGCATGTAGCTCACTCTGTGCACACTTTCTATTCCATTCCAGAGTGCAGCTAGGGAGCTGTGCTGGTTTGATCTAATTGGAAAATTTGAGTGAGAAATTAGACCATTGGCTGAGAGAGGTGAACACAGTATGTGACTTCACCCAGAGCTTACTGAGAAAGAAAAAAAAAAAAAGGTTTTAAAGGAATGTACCCAAAACACTAGACATCAGACAGTTTCTGACCGCTCTGGCTGCGGCTGCTCTTTGCATGGTCTCCTTTTGTCCCTTTGCTTGGTAGCTAATTCTAAGTAACTCTACTAACTTCTCTGCTGCTACAAATCCCCCCTGGCTGATCTACTTCAGCTTATCTGCAGCATCAACAGGTGGTGAGATAAGACTGGGGAAGGGGGGAAAGGTGGTAGGGGGTGATTGGTTGCCCCTCTCTTGGGGATTTTGGTCTCTGGGAGGGCTGTGGTGTTTCTGTATTACCTTTTCATTATATATATCTGTAAATATCTGTTTTACCTTGTAAATAACTGCTTGTATATTGTGCATTGCTGTAAATATAAAGCTTCATTTATTAACTTCCAGTGTTTCTGAGTCCTAGCTGGGGTTTATAAAAGGTGGGGGGGCAGGTAACTGCTTAAACCACCACAGGAGCCAGTTAGTTATTGCATGTCTTCACATAAATTTAGGCAGGGGAGGAAGTATCTAAGGCAATTATCTGAAAAAGCTGAAATATTATATTAATGTGTATCAGTGTACCGGGATAGTATTTTGGTATTAACTTTTTTTTTTTTGTTTTGTAAAATAGTTCAGCTGCAGCCAGAAAATGTATTTTTCTAGAGCTGTTTCTCTGACATTGAGTACTATGAATTAATAGCTTGTTTTGAAGACTTCATTATTAATAATCGATTATGAATTTTTATAGTCCAGAGGACGGCCATGAAGATGATTAGAGGGCTGGAGCAACTCTGCTATGAGGACAGGCTGAGGGAGTTGGGACTTTTCAGCCTGGAGAACAGAAGTCTATCAAGAGACCATATAGTATCCTTTCAGTATCTGAAGGGGTCCTACAGGAAGGCTGGGGAGGGACTGTTCACAAGGTCTTGTAATGACAGGATGAGGGGGAATGGGTTCAAACTGGCAGAGGGGAGATTTCAATGGGATGTTAGGAGAAAGTTCTTCACAGTGAGGGTGGTGAGACACTGGCACAGGTTACCCAGGGAGGTTGTGGCTGCTCTCTGCCTGGAGGTGTTCAAGGCCAGGCTGGATGAGGTCTTGAGCATCCTGATCTAGTGGGAGGGGTCCCTGCCTATGGCACAGGGGGGTTGGAACTAGATGATCTTTGAGGTCCCTTCTAGCCTAAACCATTCTATAATTCTATGATTAATAATAATTTTGTTATGAATATTATTTTTTCTTATTAATATTTTAAAATTTGGGAAAATTCCCTGAGATTCTTTGTATATCCAATTAACAAGAAGCAATTACAGAAAGGGTATTTATAAACACAGAATTAAAGAGTTTAAACAGTTAGAACTTGGAAAATAGGAACTTGGTAACAGGGAGAATTGTAACTACGCCTATGGAGTATTAGCCTGTACTCACTGACATGATATAATAGAGGAGAAGGAAAGAGTTGCCTTGCTGCTGGCTGCCGGTGCAAGCTGCTCAACACACTGCATATATGTGGCTGCCGTGAAAGAGCTGCGAATAGACCTCCAGTCCTGGTGGAAGGCAGCAGGAAAAAGGACAGCAGCTCTAAACCACCCCCTTAAATACACTATTTTGAAAGGGAAACTGGCCAATAGGCACTATCAATGGCCAATGAATTCCAAGTCCTGTCCCTTGGTGTCCCCCTCAGCTTGAGGGGCAGCACAAGACACCTGACTTGGTTAGGTGCTAAGCACTTATCTCTTAATTCTTTGTTGGGGCCAAACCCTACATTGTTCTGCTCACACACATCAACTTCCAGACCTTCCACAGGAGGAGAAGAGCAGGAGTTTGTACTAATCTGGCAGGATTTTATGCCCTACCAGGACAATTTAGCAGCAGCAACAAAGTGAGACAGCTGTATGGGCTGGCCAAAGGGAGACCTTGAAATGGCAAGTGAATCGTGCTGTGCTGTTAGATTGGAGGTTCTGCCATCCCCTAGTGCTGAGCCCAAGAGATGAAGTGATGCAGAAGGTGAAAGCATTCCATCCTCTCACCCTGACAGGGTAGATTGATTGCCTTAGGTATGTTCCCAGCAATTCACCATTGAAAGAAAGCTTTACAGAGAGAACATAACCCCCAAACCTCAAGCAACCCTGGATACAGACTTCTGTTTACTGCCTTTTTTTTTTTTTTCTTACCTGCTTTGCAAAGCTCTAATGGCTGCTGTGTTTATTTATGTTATCCTTGGCTCTTTCTGGTTTGTTTGAATCTGTTTCATGGTCTTTACCTAACATTTGCCAAGTAGAATGTAGGTAGGGAGGACTGCTGTAACCAAGTATCTGATAAATAAGAGAAATATTTTTTCTGGGGGGGGAGCAAGCCTCTAAATTCTTATCTATAGGAAGAAAATAATTCATCCTCTTTAATCTGGTCATAAGGGAATCTACTCTTGGTTGGGAAAACTAATACCCCAAAAGAGGGTAGCAGTGTTTTCTTCTCTTAATGGCTTGAAAGAATGGTTATGAAAGATCTGTATTTTATTTTCTGCCTTGATTGCTGTATGCGAGATTCTTAGTTCAAAGCCTGCTTTTGTTGCTTAGAATCATAGATTGGTTTAGGTTGGAAGAGACCTCAAAGATCATCCAGTTCCAACCCCGCTGTGCCATAGGCAGGAACACCTCCCACTAGATCAGGACGCTCAAGACCTCATCCAGCCTGGCCTTCAACATCTCCAGGGAGTGAGCAGCCACAACCTTCCTGGGCAACCTGTGCCAGTGTCTCACCACCCTCACTGTGAAGAACTTCCTCCTAAGATCCCGTTTAAATCTCCCCTCCACCAGTTTGAACCCATTCCCCCTCGTCCTGTCATTACAAGACCTTGTGAACAGTCCCTCCCCAGCCTTTCTGTAACCCCCTTTAGATACTGGAAGGTTGCTATGAGGTCTTCTCAAAGCCTTCTCTTCTCCAGGCTGAAAAGCCCCAACTCCCTCAGCCTGTCCCCATAGCAGTGGTGCTGCAGAATGTTGCTAGCTCTCCACTTCACTCTAATACCACTAATAATGATCAGCTTGAGTCAGATGTAAATCCTGTGGTCTAATTTTACATTTGGTTCTAGTATTTCATTGTAACTTAGTGCCCATAAACACTAATATCAGCTTACTAATGATGTAAAAATCCATGGAGTCATCCAATAAACACAGAGAGTTAATTGCAATAAAGCCATGACAGTTGATCTGTTCTAAGAACACCTCCAAATTTATACCTGCATTTGCATGAGTTTGTTTTTTTTCTTTTCCTCTAGGCTAGTGGAGAAAAGGGTAACTTGCAATGAGTGCTGCAACAGTAGTAACAGGTTAGCATTTAGAATGAGCCTCAGTGTAAAAAAAAAAAGTGCATAGATTTAGACAGAAAAAAAAAAAAGATCCTATGATTCTATTGCAGTATAATAATATTATTAAGTGGGTTTTTGATGCAATGCCTTTTCAGTTATCACAACACTGGGATTTTAGTGTTAAGCTTAGAAGTTCAAGGTGTCATGAGGAAGGCATACTGGGCTTTACTCTGCACCAGGTACAAACACCTACAGAAGGGCAAATTTTGTTGCAAGTTCTGCTTGCAGCTGGTAAGGCAATTGGGGATTTATGGCTGATTTTTCCTGTGGAGCAGATGGAAGACAGCTGCAGTAATGGGAATGAGATGAGCAGAGAACAGTTCCCTGCTTATAACACCTCCTACTGTGTTTCTGTGTGGATGTAGAGGTGGTCATGAGACCTGAAGGCATTGCCAACATATTTCTTCCCACATGTTTACGCTGAAGGAACCACAGGAAACCGCTGAGAGTTGCTGATTTTCCATGAAGAGCTGGGGACAGCTGAAGAGGCTGTAGGCACACTTCTGTTTATTACTGCTATCTATGGACCTTCTTGTTCGGCTGTTATTTTTGGTTTATCATCCCCAGTTTCAGAGGGACAGAGATCTGCTGGAGAAGGTCCATCAGAGGGCTACGAGGATGCTGAGGGGAGTGCAGCACTGCCTGATGAGGAGAGGCTGAGGGACCTGAGGCTGCTTAGTCTGCAGAAGAGAAGACTGAGAGAGGACTGAATCAATTTTTCTAAATCTCTGAGGGCTGGGGGTCAGGAGAGGGGGGACAGGCTCTGCTCACTGCTCCCTGCCATAGGCCAAGGAGCAATGGATGGAAGCTGCAGCACAGGAGGTTGCAGCTCAACAGAAGAGGCAACTTCTTGCCTGTGTGGGTCCCAGAGCAGTGGCACAGGCTGCCCAGAGAGGTTGTGGAGTCTCCTTGTGTGGAGCCTTTCCATGCCTGTCTGGATGTGTTCCTGTGTGATCTGAGCTAGAATATCTGGTTCTGCTGTGGCACGGGGGTCCCTTCCAGCCCCTGAGCCTGTGAGAGATTGTCTTCACTTCATAGGTGTCCATGAAGCAGCTGAGAGTTGTGATTTGAGCAGCCTGTGCCTCTGAATAGCCTGGTGCTGTACTCTTGGAGTTGCATAGTGGCTTAATAATTTTATACACCATACGAGCAAGATAATAAAGAAAAGAGAAGGAAATAACATTTCCAGTGCTGATTTTATCTGAGCAGGTGAAATCTGAAAGAAGTTCAGTAGAACCTTTAAGATGGCACTTTTAATGTGAGCAATTGTGTGTAGGTGGACTGAAATGAATTTAGGGGAAATTGGTGGAAAGTACTGTTTAGAACAGGAGAAGATAAAGCTCTGGAAAATGCATTAAAGCATTCATCTTAAATTGGCAGAATGCAATAGGTGGCTACTGCCAACAAATTATTATTTATTGGATCTACATATCTACTATGTGAATAGAATTTTATTATAAAAATAATTTTATGTTTTCTCAGATTTTAAATGGCTATTTCTCCTGGATTAAGATCTCGTTAAGCACATCACAGCATCTTTGACATTTCATAGAATCATAGAATGGTTTAGGTTGGAAGAGACCTCAAAGATCATCCATATCCAACCTCCCTGTGCCATAGGCAGGGACACCTCCCACTAGATCAGGTCGCTCAAGACCTCATCCAGCCTGGACTTGAACATCTCCAGGGAGGGAGCAGCCACAACCTCCCTGGGCAACCTGTGCCAGTGTCTCACCACCCTCACTTTGAAGAACTTCCTCCTAACATCCTGTTCAAATCTCCCCTCTGCCAGTTTGAACCCATTCCCCCTCGTCCTGTCATTACAAGACCTTGTGAACAGTCCCTCCCCAGCCTTCCTGTAGCCCCCTTCAGATACTGGAAGGTTGCTATAAGGTCTCCTTGAAGCCTTCTCTTCTCCAGGCTGAAAAGCCCCAACTCCCTCAGCCTGTCCTCATAGCAGAGCTGCTGCAGCCCTCTGATCATTTCAGCCTGAGTAAAAAACTTGATGTTTGGGAGAGTAGAGAAGAACTGGCAGAATTAAATCAGCAATTAGTTTTGTCATTTGGCTTCAAACAAGAAGTTATATTTTTTTTTTTTTTTTCCCTCTGAAATGCTGGCTGTTCTCTAAAGGCTCTCCATTCCTCCCAGAGCTGCAGCAACTTCAAAGACTTTGTCAGCTTTAGCACAGCTTGGGTAGGAACAGCTGACAGGATGTGAGATTAGTACAGTCTTACTAATTCCATAGGAAATTAAACACATTTAGAATAGAATAGAATAGAATAGAATAGAATAGAATAGAATAGAATAGAATAGAATAGAATAGAATAGAATAGAATAGAATAGAATAGAATAGAATAAGCCATGTCGGAAGAGACCGTCAAGCTTATCCAGTCCAACCTAGCACCCAGCCCTAGCCAATGGCACTCAGTGCCCATCCAGGCTTTTCTTGAACACTTCCAGAGATGGTGATTCCACCACCTCCCTGGGCAGCCCATTCCAATGCCAATCACTCTCTCTGGCAAGAACTTCCTCCTAACATCCAGCCTGAACCTTCCTGGGTACAACTTGAGACTGTGTCCCCTCCTTCTGTTGCTGGTTGTATGGCAGCAGAGCCCAACCCCACCTGGCCCCAACCTCCCTTCAGGTAGTTGTAAACAGCAATGAGCTCTGCCCTGAGCCTCCTCTTGTTCCAGGCTGCACACCCCCAGCTCCCTGAGCCTCTCCTTATATAGGTCTTGCACTGTTTTGTATGCAAATGCAAAAGATGGTAATCTAAAATAATCTGAAGCAGCTCAGTAAATAGTTTCTTCATCATATTCCACTACTAAAATGTACAACTCTCAGCACAGCACCAGCTCATTCAGTTTCACTTTTCTCAGTTTCACCTCCAGGGATGGGGACTCCACCACCTCCCTGGGCAGCCCATTCCAATGCCAATCACTCTCTCTGTGCTGAACTTCCACCTAACATCCAGCCTGTACCTCCCCTGGCACAACTTGGGACTGTGCCCCCTCCTTCTGTTGCCTTTGACAGAGTTCATTTGACAGAGGCATCAGGGTAACGCTTCACCAGTGATTAATGTACTCAGTATTTCTGTGACCGTGAATCAAGCTGCTATAAATACATTGCAGCAGTTGTACATGGCTGTCTGAAGAAGTCCATCTAGAAAGATTTATTTGCAAATGTCCTTTTACCCTATTCTTTTAAAAAAAAAAATTAATTTTTTTTTTTTTAATTTTTTTTTATTAGCAAGTGGCAGTCAAAGGCTTGTTGATACTTTTGGCAGAGCTGTTGAGCTTTCTCTTCGGGCTGCTGGCATTTCACGGAGCAGGTGACTTGCATAGTCCACATCTGTGAATGACAAACAACCTGCATCGTCAGTCTGATTCATGCTAGGAGCAATCACAGCTCACCTCATAGCTAACAATTTGCAGTGCCTTTGAATATGCTTTGAAGTCCTTGTTGGGCTCTTTTTGTCTGAGGGTTTGGGGGTTTTGTTGGTTTGGTTTTGTTTTGTTTGGTTTGGGTTGGGTTTGTTATTTTTTTCTTTTTGTGTTGGTTTGTTTTCATAGAATCACAGAATGGTTTAGGTTGGAAGGGAGCTCAAAGCTCAGCCAAGTTCCAACCCCCCTGTGCCACAGGCAAGGACACCTCCCAGTACAACAGGTTGCTCAAGGACTCATCCAACCTGGTCCTGAACACCTCCAGGGAGGCTGTGGAGCACAGAATCACCCAATGTGATCATAGATCACATTGGCTGATTCTGTCATCCACAACCTCCCTGGGCAACGTGTGCCAGTGTCTCACCACCCTCACTGCAAACAACTTTCTCCTAACATCCAGTTTCAGTCTCCCCTTTGCCACTTCAAACCCATTCCCTCTCATCCTGTCATTACCAGACCTTGTCAATAGTCCCTCCCCAGCCATGCTGTGGTTCCCTTCAGATACTGGAAGGCTACTCCACGGTCTCCTGGCAGCCTTCTCTTCTCCAGCCTGCACAGCCCCAACTCTCTCAGCCTGTGCTCACAGCAGAGCTGCTGCAGCCCTTTCAGCTACATCTTGGTGGCCTCCTCTGCACTGGCTCCATCACTTGCATGTGCTGCTTGTGCTGGGGGCTGCAGAGCTGCAGACAGTGCTGCAGGTGGGGTGTGAGGAGAGCAGAGCCAAGGGGCACAATCCCCTCCCTTGCCCTGCTGCCCACAGCTGCTCTTGCTGCAGCCCAGCACACAGTTGCTGTCTGGGCTGTGTGTGCACACTGTTGGCTCATGTTGAGCTTCTCATCCACCCAGACCCCCAGGTCCTGTTCCTCAGGGCTGCTCTCAGCCATTCCCCACCCAGCCTGGAATTGTGCTTGGGATTGCACCCACCCAGGTGCAGGACCTTACACTTGGCCTTGTTGAATGCCCTGAGGTTGGCCTGGGCACAGCTCTGCAGCCTGTGCAGGTCCCTCTGGATGGATCCTGCCCTCTGGCAGTCTCCTGTGCCACTCAGCTTGGTGCCAGTTGCACACTTGCTGAGGCTGCACTGATTCCTTTGTGCATGTCACTGACAAAGATGTTGCACAGCACCGCCAGCACTGACCCCTGAGGGATGCCACTTGGCACTGGTCTGCAGTTTTTTTTGCTTTGTTTTGTTTTTCTTTTTGTTTTGTTTTGTTTTCCCACTTGGAGACCATGGGAATAATCTTAGTATGTTTAATATGTTTTCAGAGAAAGCTTCTCCTTTTTTATGTTTGTCTTTTTTGTTGTTGTTGTCTTTCTTATGTATTCTCTAGAGGGGATAATTCTTCTCTATTTGCTTAAAATTCCGATTGTTATGTTTTCCGTGTTAGTAAGGTAGAACACTCAAAGATTGCTAACAAAGGATATATGCAGGAACACAGGGGGAAAATACAAAGCATCTGATCCATCCCCAGATAAGGAACTCCTCAGGTTGTTTTTAGAATCATAGAATAATAGAGTCATAGATTCACAGAATCAGTCAGGGTTGGAAGGGACCACAAGGATCATCCACTTCCAACCCCCCTGCCATGCCCAGGGACACCCTACCCTAGAGCAGGCTGCTCACAGCCTCTGCCAGCCTGGCCAAAAACACCTCCAGGGATCTGGCCCAAAACACCTCCCTGCAGGGGCAACCTGTTCCACTCTCATGCTCAACAACTTCCTCCTCACATCCAATCTGAATCTCCCCACCTCCAGCTTTGCTCCATTCCCCCTACTCTTGTCACTACCTATCAACTGTCTGATTGAACACTGTAAAAGTGATCAATTTAGAGTTTGGTTCTGTGTTTTATATTCAGATTTTTTTTTTAAATGGAAACTCTTGCAAATGATCTGCCCTGCTTTATGGCTCAGTGATGGAAAGAACTTGTGCTGTGGTGGCCACGACTTAATTCCCTCTTGGAATCACCTGTTTGACTTTCTGGAAATTCTGCCAGTGGATAATCTGGCCTCTGGTATTCCAGGAAACAGAAAAATGGTTGCTGAAGCCTGATAACAACACTGGACCGCAACCAAATATCAAATATCCCTTAATATGTGGAAGGGGATAATGAGACAGCATTTTTTTAAAAGGGATTACATGCCTAGCTCCAAGGTCAGGCAAACGATGATTTGTTTATCTATATTTTTTTATATATATA
>VWZI01003245.1:0-33074 GCA_013396835.1 Psilopogon haemacephalus | reverse complement strand
TGTTTTGTTTTGTTTTCATTAATTTCCTTTTTTCTTCTGCAATATTGTGGGATCCAGCTTAGGAGACTGTGTGTCGTGGTAGCCCTTAAGCGACCTGTTCTAGTGGGAGGTGTCCCTGCCTATGGCACAGGGGGGTTAGAACTGGATGAGCTTTGAGGTCCCTTCCAAACTAAGCCATTCAGTGATTCTGTGATTCTATACAGAGTACGAGTTGGCAGTACAGAAAAATATTTAAGTGTGGCACACAATGGGTGAAGATTTTGACCCTCTAATCTATATGTACCAGCAGCCTGTGCGTGCTGTTGAAGACATCTTTACTTGCCTTTCCAACCCCGACTGATTGTAATGACAGGACGAGGGGTAACGGGTTTGAACTGGCAGAGGGGAGATTTAAATGGGATGTTAGGAGAAAGTTCTTCACAGTGAGGGTGGTGAGACACTGGCACATGTTGGCCAGGGAGGTTGTGGCTGCTCCCTCCCTCCAGTGTTCAAGGCCAGACTGGATGAGGTCTTGAGTGTCCTTGAGTGGGAGGTGTCCCTGACTATGGCATAGGTGGTTGGAACTGGCTGAGCTTTGAGCTCCCTTCCAACCTAAACCATTCTATGATTCTAGGATTCTAGGCTCTGTTCAGCCTAATCTAGGGTAGGGTGTCCCTGCCCATGGCAGTAAGGTTGGAACTGGATGATCCTTGTGGTCCCTTCTAACCCTGACTGATTCTATGATTCTGTGATTCTGTACTCACAGATGTGATAGGCACAAAGGAGGAGGAGGAAAGGTTTTGCCTTGCTGCTGCTGGTGCAAACTGCAATGCAGGCTGCAAACACATGGCCACTGTGAAAGAGGTGCAAATAACGGGTCTCGGTGAAAGCAGCAGGAAAAGGGAGCACAAATAATACACTATTTTGAAGGGTGAAACTGGCCAACAGGCATTAGCATCCATTGTTTTGGCCAATGAATTCAAAGTTCTGCACCTAGGTGTCCTCCCTAACACTTGAGAGACAGCACAAGACACCTGATGTGGTCACGTGCCATGCACTCAGCCCTCAGAGCTTTCCTGGGCCAAACTCTCAAGTTCTGCTCACGTCCTTCAACCCCCTGACCTTGCTGCAGGAGGAGGAGAGCAGGGGTTTGAACTAATTTGGAAGAGTTTATGCCCTAGCAGGACACAGTGAAAACACAAACTGCATCTGAGGGTCACAAGAGCATGAGGTGCTCAGGCCATGCAGCGGCACCCAGGATTATAATCTCCAAGCAGAAACACACACAGATTCTGTGTATGTGAACACCAGCTGTGATAGGGTCACAAGAAAAGGGTTTTGCAGAGATCTCCAGACTCTCAGTTTGTTCAGAATTGCTTTTATTTCCTATTCAGAGCTTCTCTGCTTTATGTCATGAAGATAATAGTTGCTATCCTGCTGTTTATACCACATCTGGGATATCAGTGGAAAACAATTAGCATGCTGGCAGCACTGTATTTTAAGAAGGCTGTGATGGAACTTATTGATGCCTTCAGATACTTGATTTCTGAACAGAAACAGAATTCTTTCTATCCAGAAAATGATTTACACACTATAAAGTGCCCAAAAAAGCACCAGCACTATCAGTATTCAGTTTTACACCGTGTGGGGCAAACGTATTGGTGAGTGTGTTAATAATGCATAAGAAGTCCCAAAGTAGCCCCTGACAAAATGTATCAGACATTTCTAATTGTGTTTCTCTGCAGCACAGAAATGCATATGGTAGGAGGAAATGGCCCTCAAGGGCTTTACAGAGGAAAAAAATAAACAAGCTGTGTTCTTAAAAGTGTGCAAATAGCTTATGGACTGAAAATGAAAGCCACAATGATGGAAAAAAGGTAACTTTTAAATATCTCTGAACACAGTTTGCTTGCAATAAATCATAGAATCAGTCAGGGTTGGAAGGGACCACAAGGGTCATCCACTTCCAACCCCCATGCCATGACCAGGGACATCCTACCCTACATCAGGCTGCCCACAGCCTCATCCAGCCTAGCTGCAGACACCTCCAGGGATGTGGCCCCAAACACCTCCCTGCAGGGGCAACCCATTCCATGCTCTCACCACTCTCATGTTCAACAACTTCCTCCTCACCTCCAGTCTGAATCTCCCCACCTCCAGCTTTGCCCCATTCCCCTTAGTCCTGTCATTCCCTCATAGCCTAAAGTGCCCCTCTCAAGGTTTTTTGTAGCCCAGTTCAGATCCTGGAAGGCCACAAAAAGGTCACCCGGGAGCCTCCTCTTCTCCAGCCCACACAGCCCCAACTTTTTCAGTCTGTCCTCCTAGCAGAGGTGCTGCAGCCCTCTGAGCATCCTCATGGCACTTCTCTGGACACCTCCAGCATCTCCACATCCCTCTTGTCCGAGGGACTTCAGCACTGGATGTAGTAGGTGGGGTCTTGGCAGAGCACAGTAGAGGGAAAGAATCATCTCCCTTGACCTGCTATGCCTATATCTGGTTAAACATTAACAAACCCCAATGCATGTAGACAAAGTGTCACCTAATTATTTTTAGAACTTTATTCCTACATGGTTGGGGCAGAGAGTTACCCATAGATACCTGCATATGCTGCCAAGGTCCATTTGTGTCAGTATGAATTGGTTGGGGCAGTTACTGAGGCAGGAATTATAAAATATGTAGTTATATTATTTCTAAAAAGCCCTGCCCACAAACTCTCTGCAAACCAGTTAAATTTGGGTTCTAATTTGGTTGGGAAAAATCTTCAGATGTGATTCATTACTTTAGGAGAATCAGAAAACTGGAAAAGTTCAGCCACAAAAATGGCTCTGTCCCACTTATAAATAGATAGCCTGGAGTCCTAGGAAAAGTCTGTGCTACTCACAGCAGTGGAGTAGAATTCAGAGCTAGTCCCTGCCTCCTTTGCAGCAGTGTTGGAGCTGCTCAGCATCTTGATAGCCGTTGAGGGGCTTCCAGAACTTCCCAGGCTCTAGCAGGGTGCTGGGAAAGAGGCAGATGAGCTCTGACCTGATCCTGGTTCCTCTTGGCATGGAGGTTTGCTGAGGTGCAGGCAAAGCTCTTGCAGATGTGCAGGGAGCAGGATGTGGGTGGCACTTCTCACCATGGCATGAGGCACTTAAGTGCCTCAAGTTTACCAGGAGAAGGCATTAACTTTCTAGGTAGTTCAAGCCCCAAACCTCAGGGCTATGCTGGTCTGAAGCAGGAGGCAGAGCAGCACAGGTTGTCCAAGCTAAGAGCAGTGAGGCAGAGCAGGTTGTGTGAGCAGAGCAGAAGGTAGAGCAGAGCAGCACAGAGTGAGGCAGAGGCAGCAGAGAGCAGCACAACTGCTTGCAGCTTAGCTCCATTGATATTCTTTGCCCGAGTGCAAAGGCTGCTTTGGGCACAGAGATTCCCCAAGCACAATGGCATTTGCCACACTGACCATAGGAGGTGAGCCCAGGGCTTGCTGAGCCTGATTTGGGCAAGACACTGACAAGTGCCTAAACACCTGTGGGTCCCTGTTGATCACTTTGGGAAGGGACATAATGGCCCAAGCCTTTGTTTTCCTCCTGCCCTTGCTTCCCCCATCAGCAGGAGGGTGGGGCAAGCCAGAACATGGTTTAGGCAGCCAGGACATGTTTAGGCTTATTAGCCTGCCAGGACAGAGTGTTTTGCCATTATCTCCTTGAGATTACATCCAATGCTTTGTTGATGAGCAAGGACAAAACAATGTGTGACATCCCTTCCTGACATTTGCTTATGCAGCTCTGTGCTGGTTCCAGGCTAATTGGAATATTTTAATGAGAAAAAATAGTTTATAGGCTGTGAGAAGAAAACACTGCTGATGTCTGCTTCACTCATATGTTTACTGAGATGTACAAAAGCAAGGATATAAACATAGATAAGACAGAGTTGCTCTGGCTGTTGGTCTCTCCCTCTGGCTTCCAGCTGGATCTGTGTAACCCAACTAATCAATACTGCTTCTAAACCCCCTCGCCGATCTTCCTAATTCACTTTACAGGTAAGGCAGATTCTAGGCTAAGATTAGGAGGTGGAGGGAAGGTGGAAGGGTGGTTGGGAACCCCTCTTGGGGACTCTCTGGGAGGGCTGTGGTGTTTCAATATTACCTTTAACTTGTCTATTTCTGTGTATAGCTTTAAATGTTTATAATATATTGTAAATATCTGCTTGTATATTGTGCAAAGCTGTGACTATAAATCTTCATTCCTTAACTTCCAGCTGGCTGAGTCTAGTCTGGGCAAATTCAAACATTTTGGGGTGGGTGAGGAGGGGCGGGGAACCGCCAACCATCACAAGCTCTTGCATCTTTTTGCATCTTTATACCCTCAATATGTTATGAGGGTCCTCACATTAGCTTGAGTCTGTAACCTGTCGTGTACATTTTTACTGCTGATTGTTGCATATTTACTGATCTATTAGGTCCGTCATTTATCATAGAATCATAGAATTGTTTAGGTTGGAAGAGACCTCAAAGATCATCCAGTTCCAACCCCCCCTGTGCCATAGGCAGGGACACCTCCCACTAGATCAGGTCGCTCAAGACCTCATCCAGCCTGGCCTTGAACACCTCCAGGGAGGGAGCAGCCACAACCTCCCTGGGCAAACTGTGCCAGTGTCTCACCACCCTCACTGTGAAGAACTTCCTCCTAACATCACATATAAATCTCCTCTCTGCCAGTTTGAACCCATTCCTCCTCCTCCTGTCATTACAAGACCTTGTGAACAGTCCTTCCCCAGCCTTCCTGTAGGCTCCCTTCAGATACTGGAAGGTTGCTATGAGGTCTCCTCGAAGCCTTCTCTTCTCCAGGATGAAAAGCCCCAACTCCCTCAGCCTGTCCTCATAGCAAAGGTGCTCCATCCCTCTGATCATTTTCGTGGCCCTCCTCTGGACTGGCTCCAACACATCCATGTCCTCCTTGTGTTGGGGGCTCCAGAACTGCACACAGTACTGCAGGTGGGGTGTAAGGAGAGCAGAGTAAAGGGGCAGAATCCTCTGGACCCCCTCCAGCAGTTCCATCTTCCTTGAAGCGTGCATGGCCATATTTTCCTGTGCATGTCTGTATTTTTAGTGCAAAGGCACCTTGACCCAGCTGTGATCCCTAGTCTGGGTAGCTGTTATGCAAATTTTAGCCTTTACCATCCTTGAGGAATTACATTTCAACGATATTGATTGGCAGAGGTTCTCTCTGCTGTTTCAGGTTGCAGCCTAGGAAAAGGAGGAAAGTAGCACTTGAGGCGAATCCTTGAAAGCGACCTTTTGATTTTTGGAATACACAGAAACAGCAAATGCAGCATGTTCTGAAATGCAGCAATAAACATATGCAAATGTTTTGCATGACTTGCCATCCCAGCCCTGTTGATTTCTTGGCCGTGGCTGGAGTTCTGAATACCCTGAAATTTGTGTAGTTGTGGTTCTGGGCTGTATTTGAGCCTGCAGTTAGTTATTTTAGGTTGGAATGTGTTTATATCTTAAATGGAAATAAAATGTTATTGAAGTTTTGGTGAAGAGGTCTCAAAATCGAGAGGGAAAGATCTGAATTTAACTGGCACTTAAATATCTCATGATTTACTGAATGTATGTGATGGTTTGGAGCTACCTGACACCCCCTCCATACACAAGGAATTCACCCAGACTAGACTCAGCCAGCTGGAAGTTAAGGAATCAAGCTTTATATTCACAGCTTAGCACAATATACCAGCAGATATTTACAATGTGTTATAGATATTTACAGCTAGATACAGAAATAGACAAGTTAAAGGTAATAAACAGAATAAATATCTAATTTTTAAATGATACAGAAACACAATACCCCTCCCAGAAATCAGAGTACCCAGAGGGGGTCCCAACCACCCTTCCACCTTCTCTCCATCGCCCAACCATATCCCAGAATCTGCCTTATGTGCAAAGTGAGTTGGAGGGATCAATCAGGGGCATTAGAAGCAGAATTGATTATTTGGGTTACACAGATCCAGCTAGAAGCCAGGGAGAGAGAGAGAGAGACACCAACAGACTCTGAGACACAGACTCAGACTGACTTATCTATGTTTGTGTCCTTGCTTTTATCCATCTCAGCAAACCTATGAGTGATGTAGACATCAGCAGTGTTTTCTTTTCACAACCTATCATCTATTTTTTCTCATTAAAAAAATATTCCAACTGGTCTCAAAACAGCTCAGTATTGCAGCAAAAAACATTTTATAATCCTGTCTAAGATAAAGTGTGCAATTATCACCCTTTATTTTTTTTCTTGTGCTGTAAAATAAGTAGTTTAAACTGTACATAGATGAGGACCTATAGTGATGCTCTATTACATACACCTCTATATTCAAATACTACACTTGGCTAATAACTACAAAGTCATAGATGTTTTCTTTTCACAGCCTATCATCTATTTTTTTCTCATAAAAATATTCCAACTGGCCTCAAAACAGCTCAGTATTACAGCAAAAACATTTTATAATCTTGTCTAAGATAAAGTGTGCAGTTATCACCCTTTCATTTTTTTCTTGTGCTGTACAATAAATAAACTGTATATAGATGAGGACCTATAGTGATGCTCTATTACATACACCTCTATATTCAAATACTACACTTGGCTAATCACTACAAATTCATAGATGTTTTCTTTTCACAGCCTATCATCTAATTTTTCTCATAAAAAATATTCCAACTGGCCTCAAAACTGCTCAGTATTACAGCAAAAAAACACTTTATAACCATGTCTAAGATAAAGTGTGCAATTATCACCCTTTCATTTTTTTCTTGTGCTGTACAATAAATAGTTTAAACTCTACATAGATGAAGACTTATTGTGATGCTCTATTACATACACCTCTATATTCAAATACTACACTTGGCTAATCACTACAAATTCATAGTTTGGTTTTTTTTTCCACAGCCTATCATCTATTTTTTCTCATAAAAATATTCCAACTGGCCTCAAAACTGCTCAGTATTACAGCAAAAAAACATTTTATAACCATGTCTAAGATAAACTGTGCAATTATCACCCTTTCATTTTTCTCTTGTGCTGTACAATAAATAGTTTAAACTCTACATAGATGAAGACCTATTGTGATGCTCTATTACATACACCTCTATATTCAAATACTACACTTGGCTAATCACTACAAATTCATAGATGTTCTACCACAATGTACTTCCAGTCCTCTAAAAATGTGTTTTCCCTTTGTACTTACTAGAGTCATCTTGCCCTGGCCTGTGCTGAGCTCTGTCACACCTCTGCACAGCTTTTGTAGTTCCATCTCTTTTTTTTTTTTGCCTCCCCCAAAGCTTATGAGCTGTACAACTGAGCTGCTGGAAAGAAGAAAAATGTTCTGAAGGCATCCAGGAGGTGAATTCAGTCTGTGCCACTTTCCAGTGACTGCTTAGTTCAGCACAGTTTTTAACTCTGCCTCCGAGGGTTCCCCTGAGCCTCAAATCAGCATCAAACTGAAAATCAGCATGGTCAGGATAGCAGGCAATGTTCCCCACAGCTTCAGAACACTTATTTTCTTTTCAACTTCCCCTCCAAGCAATCGAGGCTCCAAATTGGCATCACACTAGGTGACTGTTAAGGGAGGGTGTATCACTAACAGCATTAAATTGCTGATCTCTCTTAAATACGAAATAAAAATGAACCGGACCCAAAAAAAAAAAAAAGAGAAAGGGGAAAAAAAAAAAAAAAAAAGTTTTCTGCTGTTAATGGAATCTGTGAGAGAGAAGTGTGGACATGACTGCCTGTGCAGTAATTATCAGCTTTTTCTTTCAGCTACCTACACTTCTTTGGAAGCAATTAGAGATTGAAGCCTCTTGAGAAGCCATGAGGATGCTCAGAGGGCTGCAGCAACTCTGCTGTGAGGGCAGGCTGAGAGAATTGGGGCTGTGCAGTTTGGAGGAGAGAAGGCTCCCAGGTGACCTTCTTGTGGCCTTCCAGGATCTGAAGGGGCCTACAAGAAAGCTGGGGAGGAACTTTTGAGGCTATCAGGGAGTGAGAGGACTAGGGGGAATGGAGCAAAGCTGGAGGTGGGGAGATTCAGACTGGAGGTGAGGAGGAAGTTTTTGAGCATGAGAGTGGTGAGAGCCTGGAATGGGTTGCCCCTGCAGAGAGGTGTTTGGGGCCAGATCCCTGGAGGTGTTTTTGGCCAGGCTGGCAGAGGCTGTGGTCAGGCTGCTCTAGGGTAGGGTGTCCCTGGGCATGGCAGGGGGGGTGGATGATCCCTGTGGTCCCTCAGCAACCTGTTCCATTTCTTTTAAACATCCAGTCCAGACTGATGGTCCTCAACTCTCAGTCTATTCCCTGTCATCCTCTCACTATAAACTCTTGCAAGAAGTCCTTCCTGGCTTCCTTGTAGCCCTCTTCAGGTACTGGAAAGTCAGTATAAGGTCTCCCTGGAGCCTTCTTTTCTTCAAGCCTAACATATATTCTGTGCTGCAGCAGAAAGAAATACCCAGAGTAGCATCCCTAAGAGTGGCTCATCCTGTCTTAGATACTGAAACAGGGTTTTGTCAGCTTTTATGGGCACAACATGGATCCAGTTTCAGCTGAAAACAGTCCTACAGAGGGCTTTGAGGACAGGCTGAGACAGTTGGGGCTCTTCAGCCTGAAGCTTCCAGGAGACCTTATGGTGGCCTTCTAGAATCTGAAGGAGCCTACAGGAAGGCTGGGGAAAAACTATTCATGAGGTCATGTTATGACAGGATGAGGAGGAATGGGTTTAAACTGGCAGAGAGGAGATAGAAAGTGGATGTTAGGAGGAAGTTGTCTGCATCAAGGATGGTGAGACACTGGCACAGGTTGCCCATGGAGGTTGTGGCTGCTCCCTCCCTGCAGGTGTTCAAGGCCAGGTTGGATGAGACCTTGAGCGAGGTGTTCTAGTGGAAGGTGTCCCTGCCTATGGCACAGGGGTTTGGAACTGGCTGAGCTTTGAGCTCCCTTCCAACCTAAACCATTCTGTGATTCTATGATACATTTATTTAAGATTGCTTTCTCAAAGTCCCTCCGGCATACCTGCAGTGACATCTATACCCTGCTAAGAACTCAGGCACAATATTTCATTATGCTTACTGCTACTCTTCCTCCTTTTGACTGTGCCTCACTCTACAGTCCCACATAGTGGCTCTACAGGCCACTACGAGCATGGAAGAGGAAGAAGAGCTGGAGGTGCCCAGCTGTTCGTTGTCCATGTACTGGGTAAAGTGTCTTGACCTTACTGTCCCCTCCAGGGACAGCAACTCCACCACCTTCCTGGGCAGTCAATTCCAATGCCAATCACTCTCTCTGCCAATTAACTTCCTCCTAAGATTCAACCTATACCTCCTCTGGCACACCTTGAAACTGTATCCCCTTGTTCTGTTGCTGGTTGCCTGGGAGCAGAGCCCAACCCCACCTGGCCACAACCTCCCTTCAGGTAGCTGCAGAGAGCAATGAGCTCTGCCCTGAGCCTCCTCTTCTGCAGGCTGCACACCCCCAGCTCCCTCAGCCTCTCCTCTTGGAGCTGTGCTCCAGGCCCCTCCCCAGCCTTGCTGCCCTTCTCTGGACACCTCCCAGCACCTCAACATCTCTCTTGAATTGAGGGCCCCAGAACTGGACACAGCACTCAAGGTGTGTGCTGAGCAGTGCTGAGCACAGGGGCAGAAGAACCTCCCTGCTCCTGCTGCCCACACTGCTCCTGCTCCAGCCCAGGATGCCATTGGCTCTGCTGCCCACCTGGGCACACTGCTGGCTCCTGTTCAGCTCCTATCTGCCAGCACCCCCAGGTCCCTCTCTGCCTGGCTGCTCCCAGCCACTCTGTCCCCAGCCTGTAGCACTGCCTGGGGTTGTTGTGGCCAAAGTGCAGAACCTGGCACTTGGACTTGTTCAAACTCCTGGCACTGGACTGTGCCCACCTGTGCAGCCTGCCCAGGTCCCTTGGCAGAGTTCTCCTGCCCTCTAACTGATCCACACTTGCTCCCAACAGTCTGTTGTGAGAGGGAAGTCAGTGTAGTGCTGTGTACTAGAAGACAAGGCCTGAAAAGTAAAGGAATTTCAGTATTTATCTCCCGAAAGCTGACACTACAGTTTTGAGGATTGGTGAAGTATGAATTTCCTAAGGTTAGAAAAGGCATCTAATGGAGAGATTAGAGACAGAATATAGCAACTACCCCTGCAGCTACAATCCACAGCAATTTAAATGTGTAGAACAAGCACTTCTTCCTGCATGCAAGCATCCTCTTCACAGAAAAATGAAAAGGTTTGTGAAGAACTCCAGAGAGGGAAATAATTGGAAAATAGCCTGAATTAGAAGCATAGAATCATAGAATCAGTCAGGGTTAGAAGGGACCACAAGTATCAGCCAGTCCCAACCCCCCTGCCATGCCCAGGGACACCCTACCCTAGAGCAGGCTGCCCACAGCCTCTGCCAGCCTGGCCAAAAACACCTCCAGGGATCTGGCCCCAAACACCTCCCCTCAGGGGCAACCCATTCCAGACTCTCACCACTCTCATGCTCAACAAATTCCTCCTCATCTCAACTCTGAACCTCTCCACCTCCAGCTTTGCTCCATTCCCCCTAGTCCTGTCACTCCCTCATAGCCTAAAAAGTCCCTCCCCAGCTGTTTTGTAGCCCCCTTCAGATCCTGGAAGGCCACAAGAAGGTCCCCTGGGAGCCTCCTCTTCTGCAGCCTGCACAGCTCCAACTCTCAGTCTGTGCTCACAGCAGAGGTGGTGCAGCCCTCTGAGCATCCTCGTGGCCCTCTTTTTGTTATGTAGTTTATGCATTATAATATAGTTATAACGTATAGTATTAAAAATATATATGATAAACTTATTATATAGTTTGCATATATTAAAATTCATTGTTAATACTATTACTATTTATTATTATTCGTTTGTTGTTATTAATATTATTATTAATAATATTATTAATAATATTATTATTATTATTATTTTAATGTATTACATATTATTACATACATTTGTGAAGTGTAGCCCATGCTAAATCATGAAGAGAGGTTGCCTAACTGGGTTGGAACTGTTTTCATTTCCCTTATGTGTGAGCAGCATTAGATATTTGATCATGTCCTTGGTCTTGGGCAATCTAAAGCCATCAAAATCAGGAGACATTTTTCCTCTGACAACTATACCATGAACACTTTTATTTTCTCCCTCCAAGGTCTTTCAGGCCCTATTTCTGTAATTTCTCAGACTGTACTGCTGAAAGAAAATGTCAACCACATTCTCTGATGAGGTTCATGACTGTCGTATAAAATTAATTTTCCAAGCAGTATATATATATATATATATATATACTGCAGTTGAATTTCAGGGGCAGTCATTTCAATATAACGTCCTTCTGCCATGACCAACAAATCTCAGCATGTGGAAGGTCTTTTTTTTTTTCTTCTTTCTTTATGGGAACAAAAAAAAAAATCACAAAGGGTTCCTCTGGTGAACCGCAGCAGAGGTGTCTGGCAATAGATTGCACTGTGAAAGCAACCTTTGCTCTTTGTGGAATCATTTAGGTTGAAAAAGACCTTTAAGATCACTAAATGCAACCGTAAATACAGCAATGTCAAGCCCACCACACAATGATGTTCCCAAGGGCAGCATTTTATTGGGTTTTCCTGGCAAGGCTTTGGTGTTGGAGGTGCTACAAGAGTGGCTTCAGTGAGAAATTGTGAGAAGCTTCTCCCCTTGGCTCTGCTCTCCTCACACCCCACCTGCAGCACTGTCTGCAGCTCTGCAGTCCCCAACACAAGCAGGACATGGAACTGTTAGAGCCAGTCCAGAGGAGGCCATCAAGATGCTGAGAGGGCTGCAGTATGTGTTCCTGTGTGCCCTGAGCTAGATTGTCTGGTCCTGCTGTGGCAGGGGTTTGGACTCCATGATCTGTTTGGGTCCCTTCCAACCCCTGACATTCTGTGAGCCTGATCCTGAGGAGCTACTTTAAGCAGCACTGGGCACAAGCAGTTTCCGTACTGTGGAGAATGTTTACTCCCTCAAGCCTCCTCTTTCACAATTTTTCCTCCCTGAGGATAACTGATCTGTAAATTATCTCTGTTTTCACCTGGGTGTCCTGGTTTGACAGATTGTAAGTTTAAAATAGAATGGAATAGACTAGAGTAAAATANCAGCCCTAGCCAATGGCACTAAGTGCTCCATGCAGCCTCCTCTTAAACACCTCCAGGCATGGGGACTCCACCACCTCCCTGGGCAGCCCATTCCAATGCCAATCACTCTCTCTGGGAAGAACTTCTTCCTAACATTCAGCCTAGACCTCCCCTGGCACAACTTGAGCCTGTGTCCCCTTGTTCTGTTGCTGCTTGCCTGGCAGAAGAGCCCAACCCCACCTGGCCCCAACCTCCCTTCAGGTAGTTGTAAACAGCAATGAGCTCTGCCCTGAGCCTCCTCTTGTTCCAGGCTGCACACCCCCAGCTCCCTCAGCCTCTCCTCACAGGTCTGTGCTCCAGGCCCCTCCCCAGCTTTCTTGCCCTTCTCTGGACATGTCCCAGTACCTCAGTATCTCTCCTGAATTGAGGAGCCCAGAACTGAACACAGTGCTTAAGATGTGGCCTGACCAGATACCATCATTCCATGATGATGTGGGACACAAAGAAATGCCAAAGTTTGAACATAATTATTCATGATTTCTTTCTTGCTGGATGGCTGAGAAATGTAACTGCTGCTCAGGAAAGAAAGTGTGGAAAAATGTCTTTGATCCCTGCAATTTGTTATCCTACACTGGGAAAGGTTTCTGCTCAGGGCAATGTCTCCTTGGCACCGGAGAAGTAGCCAGATTCTTTGAGCAGCTTCCTGTTGGACATTGTGCTAACTGCAGGTTTTTATAAGGAGCTGTTTCCTTCACTGTGCACTTGGATTTGGTTCCTCCCACCCCCTTTGTCTGTAGTCTAGGAACCTGTTGGAGAGATTGCATTCCCCTGCTAATTTCCCCCCCCCCCATCTTTTGGCTCTTCTTTCAAGTCCTGGTTCAACTGGTTGTGCAATACCTGCATGAGTCAGAAAGAAAATGAGCTGACACATGACATTCCATAGAGGGTCTTGCATGCTAAACAGATGACTTTGGGCATTAGCCAAGGAAAGCACTGTGCTCACAGGTGTGGAACAGGCATTTGCCTAAGGTCTCTGTTCATTATCAGCACTGTGTTGGCAGGTGGAAGAGAGATATGAACGTCGATGGCAACCTGTGCCACAGTGTTCATGACTCTGTCAGGCAGTGTGGTTTAGAAAAGAAGGGAGAGCTACCTGGGATCAGTTGCTGTCAGATAGCTTCTATTTCAGTCACCTGTCAAACTGTGCTTGGACATCACAGGATCATAGGATGTTAGGGGTTGGAAGGGACCCAAGGAGATCATCACGTCCAACCCCCCTGCCACAGCAGGACCAGATAGTCTAGCTCAGTTCACACAGGAACACATCCAGACAGACCTTGAAAGACTCCAGAGAAGGAGACTCCACAGTCTCTCTGGGCAGCCTGTGCCAGTGCTCTGGGACCCTTAGAGTCAAGAGATTCCCCTTTGTGTTGAGGTGGAATGTCCTGTGCTGCAACTTAGACCCATTGCTTCTTCTCCTATCCCAGTGAGCAAGTGAGCAGAGCCTGTCCCCCTCTCCTGACCAGCCCTCAGATATTTATAGACATTGATTAAATCTGCTCTAAGTCTTCTCTTTTCCAGACTAAAAAGTCCTAGGTCCCTCAGCCTCTCTTCATCATGCAGTGCTCCAGTCCCCTCAGCATCCTTGTAGCCCTGCACTGGATCTTCTCCAGAAGATCCCTGTTCCTCTGAGACTGAGGAGCCCAAAACTGAAGGCAGTATTCAAGATGAGGTCTCACCAGTTCAGAGTAGAAGTGGAAGAGAACCTCCCTTGATCTGCTGGACACACTCTTCCTAATACACCCCAGGATCCCATTGGCCCTCTTGGCCGCAAGGGCACATTGCTGTACCGTGGATAATTTGCACTCCCAGGTTCCTTTCCACAGGGCTGCTCTCCAGCAGTTCACCTCCCATCCTGTGCTGGTGGAGTTTATTTTTCCTCCCCAGGTGCAGGACATGTACAGGTGCATGAATTTATGAGACATGGTGCTGAGGAAGAGATTTAATGCAGGCATACCTTAGCAGAAATAAGAACATGAATCCACATGGAGCATGATAATGGTCATAGCTATTTCATCTGGAGTTTTGTCTTTCTGTGTTTTGTATCTCCTTATACATCTGCTTGATTTTAAGAAAATGCTTTAAAAGGACCCATTATTGAAGATTATTCTAGTTTTCCTTTGCTCAGTGCTGCATCAAGGACCTCCTGTCCACCCCATGTGAGACCAGTGCTTATGGTGCCTTTGGCCGTGAATTGTTATTTCCTCCCTTATTTGGCAGTAGTGGTTTCAGTGTTTCACACTAAATTCTAACATGTTTCAAGACAATTTATAAACCACACAGAGACATTTCTCTTTTCTAAGTCTTCCTCAAGCTATTTTATACATACATACATAAATGTGAATTGAGGGAGTTGGGGCTCTGCAGGCTGGAGAAGAGGAGGCTTCCAGGAGACCTTATAGTAGCCTTCCAATATCTGAAGGGGGATACAGGAAGGCTGGGGAGGGACTGTTCACGAGGTCTTGTAATGACAGGATGAGGAGGAATGGGTTCAAACTGGCAGAGGGGAGATTTAAATGGGATGTTAGGAGGAAGTTATTAGCAGTAAGGGTGGTGAGACACTGGCACAGGTTGCCCAGGGAGGTGTTCAAGGCCAGGTTGAGTCCTTGAGTGACCTGTTCTAGTGGGAGGTGTCCCTGCTTATGGCACAGGGGCATTGGAACTGGCTGAACTTTGAGCTCCCTTCCAACCTAAACCATTCTCTGATGTTGCCCATAGATCCATCTAATAGTATAGCATGGGAGCTCTCCCCACCCCATTTGTTTTCCCACTTTTATATTTTCTTGAGCTTTCTTGAGCAATGAGAAAGTTTAGATGGCAACCGTGGATAACAACTTTAAAATTCCGAGCAGCAGACCCAATCAGAGCCTTTGGAATACGTCTGTGAAATTTCAATAGTGGAGGAAAATGACATATTCACAGAGTAGTTACTGAAAAAAATACCCTGCAGTGATTATGCAGATCCATGGTCTTTGATTGGCAAATGATAGGTTTCAGGCAATCACAGGAAAGGGAATGGGCCATTATGTGCTTATTTCAAAATTAACTTTAGCAAATCAGACGTCTGTAGTCAATCAGAATGCAAGGAAGTGGATATGCTTTGAGGAAAGGAGTAGTAAAATTATTTCAGGGAAGCAACAGCCCCTGCCAGCAGAAGTGATTGATATATCCTTTCTGAATTTTCTTTTATTTAAAAACAGAATTCTTCCAAGAATGAGAAAACGTGGGGAATAACAGTTTAAGGTGTAGGTCAAACTGTGGATAAAAATATCCAGGATTTAGGAAAAGGGATGCAGTTTTGGCCAGCTCCACCTACCTGATCACTTTAACAGAAGATCAGATCTTAGGTTCATTGTTTGAGTGTAAAATTGTTGTAGAGGTTTGCACATTAATTGGCCACCACAGGAATTATAAAAATAGAAATATTTTTATTTTTCTGAAAACCCCACCCCCAAACTGTATACAGGACTAGACTAGACTAGACTAGACTAGAATAAGCCAAGTTGGAAGAAACCTCCAAAATCATGCAGTCGAACCTAGCACCCAGCCCTATCCAATGACACTCAGTGCCCATCCAGGCTTTGCTTGAACACCTCCAGGGATGGGGACTCCACCACCTCCCTGGGCAGCCCATTCCAATGCCAATCACTCTCTCTGCCAATAACTTCCTCCTGACATCCAACCTATACCTCCTCTGGCACAACTTGAGACTCTCTCTCCTTGTTCTGTTGATGGGTGCCTGGGAGAAGAGCCCAACCCCACCTGGCTACAGCCTCCCTTCAGAGCAATGAGCTCTGTCCTGAGCCTCCTCTTCTTCAGGCTGCACACCCCCAGCTCCCTCAGCCTCTGCTCTTGGGGCTGTGCTCCAGGCCCCTCCCCAGCCTTGCTGCCCTTCTCTGGACACCTTCCAGTACTTCAACATCTCTCTTGAATTGAGGGGCCCAGAACTGGACACAGCACTCAAGGTGTAGCCTAACCAGTGGACCAGTTCAGAAGCTGGGATACAATTAAAAATTATAAGTACCTTCAAAAAGAAAAAAATGGAAGTTAGTGACTAGGATAGGATTCATTATTAAGAACTTGAGAGTTGTTAATAATACATAATGCTTATGTATTATTACATCCGTACATTTTCATAGTTACTCATAGTTATCAATATCTGCTTTGTCTTTCAAGTGCACAAAGCCTTTATTTCAACAAAGAGTAAGTAGAATTCTGTTACACATGAGGTCCTTGTAGACTGCAGCTAATGTTTTTTTTTAACAGTTGTCATTTCATAGTTGTAGAAAACATAAAATGCTTTGGCAGTAAAAGAATACAAGTTAAAAAATACAAGTTTATCACCACTATTCTTGGTAATCTCCTAAAGTAGCCATTAAACCAGAATGTTACTCTGGTAGTAAAATGCCAGAGACAGATGCCAGTTCCACAGATCAGCTTTTTCATCTGCCATCTAGAGTGAATACAAGATTATAGAAAAAAATAGTTAAAGAAATACAGGTTTGTCACCACTATT
This sequence comes from Psilopogon haemacephalus, assembly GCA_013396835.1. Classification (NCBI taxonomy): domain Eukaryota; kingdom Metazoa; phylum Chordata; class Aves; order Piciformes; family Megalaimidae; genus Psilopogon; species Psilopogon haemacephalus. The sequence goes on along the minus strand of VWZI01003245.1, from coordinate 16,410 downwards.
CTTGGTAATCTCCTAAAGTAGACATTAAACCAAAATGTTACTCTGGCAGTAAAATGCCAGAGACAGATACCAGTTGCACAGATCAGCTTTTTCATCTGCCATCTAGAGCGAATACAAGATTATAGTAAAAATAAAGAAATACAATTTTGTCACCACTATTCTTGGTAATCTAAAGTAGCCATTAAACCAAAATGTTACTCTGGCAGTAAAATGCCAGAGACAGATACCAGTTGCACAGATCAGCTTTTTCATCTGCCATCTAGAGCGAATACAAGATTATAGAAAAAAAAAAGAAATACAGGTTTGTCACCACTATTCTTGGTAATCTCCTAAAGTAGCCATTAAACCAGACTGTTTCCCAGTTATTGTCATGTTTTCCCCTGCTCTTCATGATAGCTTCAAAGGAAAATGCTCTCTATATTCCATCTAAGTCTTTATGTATACAACGTTATCTACAACAAAGGCAAAAGATTAATTTTAATAAGATGTGCAGTATTACATGCCCATTGCAGCTCATAATAGAGCTTGAGGGGGGGAAAAAAAAAAAAAAGTCGTTTACCACATGGATTTCTAGGTGCCAAATGTGCATTTAATGTGAAAGAGAAGAGCAAAGACCTCTCCTGTTCTTCAGCAGCAGTAAACCCAGGGGCTCCAGTGTGCTGCAGCTGAACGCCTTGTAGAACGCAACGTGAAAAGCTGCAGATTAACTGTATTTAGATGCACTGGTTTGATGTAGCATCAGCTTGCCTGAATTAATGTCCTGTGACAAGCCCTCCCTTGAAAACCTTTTTAGAAGCAAACTGTTTCTTTGTCTACAGTTTTAAGCTTGGCTACAGCCTCTGGTAGATTCTGCCTTGTTTCTCCCATGCTGGTTTTTTGGACAAAGTTGAATCATCATCAGCGAAGGACAAACTACCCAAAGGGTATAAACCCAATTGCTTTGACACTTCAGCGTGATCCCTCCCTGCATTCTTTAAAGCAAGCAGGCAAGGGAAAGGCTCCAGAGACTGTCTTCTATTCATTTTTTGTAATAGTCTTCTTGCCACGGGAGGCTGGAGAAGATTTGTGCTGCCTGCTTTTCTTTTCACTAGCAGTGAGTGCAATGCTGTTGGGTAAGTTAATGTGTGAGACTATAAAAGGGAAAGCACAGGAATTTGAAGGAAAATGTGTTTTCTCATTAATCCATTTTTAATGCTGTTTTGCTTGATTTATTCGGGATGAGGCACGGAGAAAAACAAAGTAGCATCTCGATGTATTTTCAGCTGTTCTCAGAGAATTCGAATCTAGCTGTAGAGTGTGTTTCTTGAATATGCTGCTCCTGTGCTTTGCTGTTTACTGGCAGCTGTGTGTTAAAATTCTTGCAATTGGACTGGCAATGGTTCCTGACTAAATTTTCAGTTCAATCATACTTCCTGTCATGAAATGGAATAATATTTAGTGATTCCTTTGTATTTCAGTGTGCAACGAATGCATCAATCTTTGAGCCTTTGACCACTATATTGCACTAACCTTCAACACTTAAATTACCATTAACACTTAAATTACCATTAAATTATTTCCTTTGTTTTCATATGAAATGCTTGCTCTAAGGAAGACTGAGCAGATTGGTTGAGAAATCCCCCCCAAATTTGGCATATGGATTTATACTTTCTTTGCATCAGTTGCTGCTTGCATCAGATTAAAGTTTTGCTCTGGGTAGAAGCACTCCCAGAACCAGTTCTGGGTGTTGTGGCAGCTAATGTGGAAATCTTTGCTATATAGACACAGATAGCACTTAAAAAAAAAAAAATAAAATAAAAAAAGAATACTAAACCATCATTATCATCATTTTTCCAGGACTTTTGGGCTCTTGATATTTTCTGTGAACAGTGCAGATTAGGTAATGAATATAAATTAGCTGTACAGATTAATCTTTTTAGATGGCAGCTTGAAATAATTCACTCTGACGAATTGATGGGTGATAACTCGTGCAGGATACGCTTTATGAAGGGTGAACCTGATGATAGATGTTAGCTGTCATTAAAGGGTTACAGGATTCTATGTCTGAAGTGTTTGATCAGGCTGCTCATCATCAGCAGGGAAGAGAACCTCCTTCAGTGTTTTGTTTTCTGGCACCTTACACATGCTGCTTGTCTTGGCATTTGTCCTCCAACAGACACTTAAACTTCTCTCGTGATGTATAAGGAATGCAATAATGACTTAGGGAAAATGCTGATAAGCCAACTGAAGAAATTCTATAGGCATTTTCTTTTTTTATATACCTAATTTTTTTATTTTTTTTTTCAAGAAGGGTATAAACACAGCAACTGTTCTTTGCCTGGTAGGCTGGGCAGGTCAAGATTTATAAAGCAATTCTTAGTGAAATGTATTGCAGATAGTGTGATGTGGGGGATTATTTTTTTTTTTAGTGCCAAGTTTTATTGGTTTTTGCTTGCTTTATTTGTGTGTTTTTAGTTTTTTTTTTTTTTTTCCCAGTTACTACTATACTCGTTGACATTTTGAAGTATTCAAGCAGAGATAACTGTTGATAGACACAACTCAGCACTATTTCATATTAAATCACATCACCTCCAGCCACACTTGTCAGCAGCTCTGTTCTTTTGATTCCCAGTTGCCCAGGAACTGTAGCTTAAAGCTCTGTCAGTATAGGATATCGTTAATCAAGAGGACAATTATAGGTCTGCTTTATTTTTATTTACATGCACATGACTACAAATTATGAGTCACGGTTATTCAGCCTTCAAATGCCTGCAGTCACTGCTTGATGGTTTACTTGTATTCTATTTGTGTTATTTTAATAAGACACAGGCATGATTCACTGGGAGGCAGCATAGATCACAGCCTAAAATGGGCTCTTGCTGATAAGAGATTGTCGAGGGAAGTAAAGCTCATTTCTTAAACAAGCATTTGGCTCTCAGATCAAATGTATTACTGTGTCCATAAAGCATGCCTGCTCCCATAGATGGCCTTAATAGTATTTTATTTTTGTTAGCTACAACAGCTCAGCAATGATTTGGAAAAGAGCTTCTTGCCATATCTGAAAGCCTGCTAGGTTGTGAGGCACAGGCAGTTAGTTTGCTGACCAAATTCAGCAAATTCATGAGCTAGCCAACTAGATCCTGGGCTGCAGCAGGAGCAGTGTGGCCAGCAGGGCCAGCTGTCAGCTGTTCTTACTGTGGCCTTCCATTTATCTGAAAGGGGCTATAAAATTATCTTCGTGCAATTCTCCCCCTCTGCTGTACTTTGCTGAGACCCCACCTGGAGTACTGCATCCAATTCTGGAGCCCCTGGGACAAGAGGGATGTCAGAGAAGGGCCACAAGGATGCTCAGAGGGCTGCAGCACCTCTGCTGTGAGCACAGCCTGAAAGAGTTGGGGCTGTGCAGGCTGCAGAAGAGGAGGCTCCCAGGGGACCTTCTGGTGGCCTTCCAGTGTCTGGAGGGGACCTACAAAAAAGCTGGGGAGGGACTTTTGAGGGTGTCAGGAAGTGACAGGACTAGGGGGAATGGAGCAAAGCTGGAGGTGGAGAGGTTCAGTATGGAGATGAGGAGGAATTTGTTGAGCATGAGAGTGGTGAGAGTCTGGAATGGGTTGCCCCTGAGGGGAGTGGTTGGGGCCACATTGCTGGAGGTGCTTACAGATAGGCTGGCAGAGGCTGTGGGCAGCTTGATCTAGGGTAGGGCATGGCAGGTGGGGGTGGAACTGGATGATCCTTGTGGTCCCTTACAACCCTGGCTGATTCTATGATTCTATAACTCCAAGACCTTGTCCCCTGGCATAATAATCAGAATATATTTGAGTAGATTATGTGAGCAGACAGACATGCAAGCAACACATGAAGGCATTTTTGGAAATTTAATAGGGTTGATCTGTTGCCCTCCTTATGAAATGAGCATCAGGGCTTTCAGAGCTATTGACTTTCTTTTCCTTTTCCCATTTCCTTGTATTGTGTGCATTAATCTGTCTTCATTAAAAGTTTTGTGACATGGTAAGCATCACTGCAGCCAATATCAAGTTGCATCACCCAAGTCAATACCAACATTTAGCACAGGAATAGAGTCAATTTATCACTGGTTTATCTTTGTGCAACACTCCAAGCTGCAGTGTGAAAAGCAGAGGAAGAAGACAGGATGGCTGCAGTGATCCAGACTTGAAGCTTCGGAGCTATACCCTGTAGAAATGGGCAGCGACACAGAGGTGCTTTGTGCTGGTTTGAACTAGTTGAAGGATTTGAATGAGAAATTAGACTATAGACTGAGAAAAGAAAACATTTCCAGTGTCTCCTTCCCTCATTTGTTTACTGCAATGGTGTAAAGTTAGAGTCAAAACAAAGATAAGACAGAGTGCTTTGTTCTGTGGCTGCCCCTGCATCTCTCTTCCTGCCTTCTTAGCTGGATCTGAATAACTTCACTAATTACTTTCCTGCTGCTAACACCCCTGGCTGATCTACTTTTGCTTATCTGGCACATAAGACAGATGGTGAGATAAGATTGGAAAGTGGGAGGAAAGTGGTAGGGTGGTTGGAAAACCGCTCTTAGGGACTCAGATCTCTGGAAGGGCTGTGGTGCTTCTGTATTATCTTTTCATTGTGTATAGATGTATATATCTGTTATACATTGCAAATACCTGTTTGTATATTGTGCAAAGCTGTAAATACAAAGCTTCATTTCCTTAACTTCCAGCAAACTGATCTAGCCTGGGTAATTTCACAGTCTGGGGGGGAGGGGATGCCAAACCACCACAGTGCTTCTAGTCGAAAAAACTTCTGCATAATGAAGCATCTCTCCTATGAGGAGAGACTGAAAGAGTTGGGGCTGTTCAGTCTGGAGAAGAGAAACCTGCCAGCTGTCCTTATTGTGGCCTTCCATTTATCTGAAGTGGGCTATAAAAAAGCTGGGGAGGGACTTTTGAGGCTATCAAGGAGTGAGAGGACTAGGGAGAATGGAGCAAAGCTGGAGGTGGGGAGATTCAGGGTGGATGTGAGGAGGAAGTTGTTGAGCATGAGAGTGGTGAGAGGCTGGAATGGGTTGCCCCTGCAGGGAGGTGTTTGGGGCCAGATCCCTGGAGGTGTTTTTGGCCAGGCTGGCAGAGGCTGTGGTCAGGCTGCTCTAGGGTAGGGTGTCCCTGGGCATGGCAGGGGGGTTGGAACTGGATGATCCTTGTGGTCCCTTCCAACCCTGACTGATTCTAGAATTCCATGATTCTGATTCACTCCACCTTCTTCTACATTTTAAATATTTTTTTTTTTTTTTAATCATGCAATATGGGGCCTTGAGAACGCTATTTATAAACTAATAAATGTGAGAGGTGTGTTTCTGCAATTATGTGGGCTTTTCTTTTTTCCTTTTAAAGCTCCTTGCTACAGTTTCTTATAAGACACTTTATAATTCTAGAGGGAAAAAAAAAAAAAAAAAGATTTTCAATGCCTTTCAGCAAAATGTAAACCTGTCATAATTTTTGTAGAGTCTATTTTTAACAGTCTCCAAAGAACTCTGATCGGCTTACTTTATCTCTCAACTCCCATCGAGCTCAATGGACATTTTCATGATTAAAAGAGCTAGTAAGCAATCTTGAGCAGAGTTGGCTTATTCAAATGCAAACAAATCATAGGGGAAGTCACACAGAGAAGCCTGAGATCTCCTGTGGTATTTGGGTGCCAAAAAGATGGCATCTACTGTTTTAGAACCACTTGTTATTTTGACAGCGTGGCTCCGGGCTACATTGCTCTGCATAAACCCTTAATTTTACATAACAAAAATAACAAAACGTTGCTGCTTCACTGCCTCCCTTCACATGGTTAGAAAGAGATTAATTTTGCTTAACATCACTTCAAATTAATTCCTGATTCTCTACCTGCTGTCCTACTGTCAATTTTCAAAATACGTGCATGGGATTTTCCTTCTCCCTTCAACACAGTCCTCATTACAGCACAACAAACTAAGACCTAAATCATCTCATCATGTGCTATGAAGTCCCAGAAAGGCAATGGAGAAACCTAAATGTACCACAGCGTGTCTCAATAGAGAAGGATTAACAGTTTTGCACAAGGATAGTGTCCTGGTAGGGCATAAATCCTGCATGGGTAGTTCAAAACCCCTGCTCTCCAAACTCCCCTTGTAGGTTGATGGATGTGAGCAGAGCAGTGAAGGGTTTGGCCCCAGCAAAGCCTGGAGGGTTAGGTGTTTAGCACTTGACCAATCAGGTGTCTTGTTGTGCTGGTTTGAACTAATTGGGGAATTTGAGTGAGAAATTAGACTATTGGCTGAGAGAGGAAAACACAGGATGGCACTGCACCCAGAGCTGTACTGAGAAAGAAAAAAAAATTGTTCCAAAAGTGTAACCCAAACATAGATAAGGCAGACAGTTTCAGACCTCGCTGGGCTGTGGCTGCTTCTCTTGCATGGTTCCTTTGTCTCTCTGCCTTGGCAGCTAGTTTTTACTAATTCTTCTAATTTCTTTCCTACTGCTAACCTCCCCTGGCCAATCTACCTCAGTGTATCTGCAGCATTAACAGGTGGTCAGATAAGATTAGGGAAGGGGGGAAAGGTGGTAGGGGGTGGTTGGCTACCCCTCTTGGGGATTTTGGTCTCAGGGAGGGCTGTGGTGTTCCTGCATTACCTTTTCATTGTATATATCTGTAAATATCTGTTATACCTTGTAAATATCTGCTTGTGTATTGTGCATTGCTGTAAATATAAAGCTTCATTTATCAACTTCCAGTGTTCTGACTCCTAGCCGGGATTTATTTCAAAAGGTGGGGGGGAGGGGAAGTAACTGCTTAAACCACCACACTTGTGCTGCCCCTCAAGTGCCAGGGTAGGCACCTAGGGACAGAACTTTGAATTCATTGGGCAAAATAATGAGTGCAGGTGCCTACTGGCCAGTTTCACTTTCAAAATAGTGTATTTAAGGGGATGATTTAGAGATGTTGTCTCCTTTTCCTTCTGCTTTCACCGAGACTGGAGATCTATTTGCAGCTCTTTCACAGTGGCCAGGTGTTTGCAGTGTGTAGTGCAGCTTGCACCACCAGTGAGCAGCAAAGCAACTCCTTCCTCCTCCTCTACTGGGAAACTTTGAATCTATTGCATCAGTGAGTACAGGCTAAGACTCCACAGGCGAAAAATAGAATTACCCCTGTTACCAAGTTCCTATTTCATAGAATCGTAGAATCATCAACTCAGTCAGAGTTGGAAGGAACCACAAGGATCATCTAGTTCCAACCCCCTGCCATTGGCTATTAATAGTCTTCTCAAAGGCAGTTGGATAAGCTTTTTATACCAGCACTTAGATAACTCTGCTTATGTAGATAAGACAGACAAAAAGTGAGATTTTAGAATTCCCTATCAACCTTTGTCTACTGTAGGATGAAATATGGGCACGCTCAGATTTCAAACTTCAGTCAAGAGCTCCTTTTTGCTTTTGCTGTCCTTCCTGACTTGCATATTTCATAGAATCATAGAATCAGTCAAGGTTGGAAGGGACCACAAGGATCAGCCAGTTCCAACCCCCCTGCCATGCCCAAGGACACCCTACCCTAGAGCAGGCTGCCCACAGCCTCAGCCAGCCTGGCCAAAAACACCTCCCTGCAGGGGCAACACATTCCAGCCTCTCACCACTCTCATGCTCAACAACTTCCTCCTCACCTCCAGGCTGAATCTCCCCACCTCCAGCTTTGCTCCATTCCCCCTAGTCCTCTCACTCCCTGATAGCCTAAAAAGTCCCTCCCCAGCTTTTTTGTAGCCCCCTTCAGATCCTGCAAGGCCACAAGAAGGTCACCTGGGAGCCTTCTCTTTTTCAGACTGAACATTTCCAACTCTATCAGTCTGTCCTCATAGCAGAGGTGCTGCAGCCCTCTGAGCATCCTTGTGGCACTTCTCTGGACACGCTCCAGCATGTACACATCCCTATTTCATTTAGGCAATTGCTTTATAACCAAGAGATGATAAATGATAATCAGATGGTTGCTCTGTTGATAACAAAGCAATGTGGTTGCTGAAATTTATGCAGACAGGATGTTGAGGAGGAATGCTAATTATGGATGCTGTTTATCAACCTGACTTTTTTTTTTTTTTAATTTCCATTGTTCAAAGCCATAAACTTGAAAAACAGGTTTTTATTGAATGTGGTAGGGTTTGGGTTTAGAATAGAATAGAATAGAATAGAATAGAATAGAATAGAATAGAATAGAATAGAATAGAATAGAATAGAACTTGAGACTGTGTCCCCTTGTTCTGTTGCTGGTTGCCTGGAAGAAAAGCTCAACCCCACCTGGCTACAACCTCCCTTCAGGCAGTTTTCTTTGAAGCTGTCAAATGTATGAATGGAATTTGCTGTGTAAAAAGAAGTTTCATCAAGGTACACCTTTTCTACACCAGATGAGAGAGAGGTAGTGAAACCCTTTGTAATTAAAGGTTTACATTACATGTGATGCTTCTTGAGCGCATAGTATTGTACTGAAAAGAACAAGAGTTCTTTGAGATCTGTTAATTTGCTCCGAGGTATTTTACTCTGGTGCTACAAAAAGTAAAATTACTCCAGCATAGGGGATGCTAACTCCATCTTTGAGAACCAGAAAGTTCTTTGTACAACTCCTTTTTGTGTAACTTTATCTCTTCCCAGTAACAGCCCAGTCAGCTCTTGATCTAAACTAAGGCTTTCCTTATAGGGATTCTCCTCATTTAATCCTAGTAGTAGTTAAAGACAAAGAGTGTTTATTCCTTTTATGAACGAGCCTATGCTTTCCAGGCTTTATTTTGAAGTCTGTTTGGAGTCTACTCTTTCTGCATAGATTCAGTTTATCTCTTTCTGCTTCTCTATCTTTCTTCCTTGATACTTCCTCAAACATTTATTCTCCAACCAGTTTCTCCTATTTTATTTTCTTTCCCCTAGTGCTTAATGTAAGTGCAGCTACTGCTGTTCATTCTTCAGTTACACTGACATGTGCTGTGGACAGCATGAATAACTTACAGACATTGTCTAAAGCCTTAATATTTAGGCTCAAGCTATTCTCATATTCACTTTGTCACATGGCAGAAACAGTGGAAATGAAAATGGGAATGAAAAGGAGTGATAGGGAATGCTAATCAGCAGTGAAATCAAAGCTGGAATATGTCTCTCTCATGAACCCAAGTCCTTTTCATGAGATGGAAAGATGATGTACATGTGCATGTGGCACTCACTGCCACGGTCTAGTTGATTGGATAGGGCTGGGTGCTAGGTTGGACTGGATGATCTTGGAGGTCTTTTCCAACCTGGCTTATTCTGTGATTCTATGAATCTATGAGTATATAATGTCTCATCTAAAAAACGCATATATCATAAGCTTTAAATATGTATTAAACAAGAACAATTCTTGGCTTGGTAATTGCTTTCATGTGCTTGAAGCTCCACAGGGAACTTCTCTTTGTAGAAAACCAATACAGTTTAGGTCTGACAAGTCTTGGCAGTTGGTTTCATGGGAACTGTTGAGAACTTTAATTCAAAGCGTTACGTTGAGCTGCCAAACAGCTCTTAGCTGCATTCCCAGATCAACAGACCCTTCTCTCACAAGGCTTACTTGAAAGATTTTAGCAAGGTGTTTATCTGTGATAAGTCTTTATTGCTTGTGATATGGGAGGTCCTTGGTGACCAGCCAGGGAATCCTTATCTAAGTCATTTGTCCTGTTTGAGCATCTTTCACGACTCTCCCTGTTGAACTCAGCAGATTTATATTCTTCAGGCTTGATAAGTGGTTCATTGATTGGTTTTCTTTTAGTGAGGAGAGAATGCAGTGGAACAGCAGAACAGTGTAATCTATGCCACTTTGATTTGTGCTGAGTAGGAGTAATGCAGCATAATGCTCTTACTTATTTTGTGAAGCTTCCACAGGCTAGCCCTGAAGGGTTATGTGTTATAGTCCATTTAGCATGCTCTGTGTATCTGTCCGTACTATAACTCATATCCTTTTTATCAAAGTTTATTTTTCCTGTCATTAGGTAGACTTTTATTTTATGGCTGGTTGTGTGTGTGTGGTTGGGTGTTTTTTGTTTGTTTGGTTGGGTTTTTTTTGCTTTTGTAGAGAACTGTATTGGGTATAGGCTAGCCCCCCTGAGCTAACAGCAAAAAAAAAAAAAAGCTCATTAAATGCTCAATTTGATTTGGAAGTAACAATAAATAGGAGGTGAAGTTTTGTTTTGTTTTGTTTTGGTTTGGTTTTTGTTTTTTTTTTTTACAGAAGATAAGGAGAAAAAGGGAACCAGACTACAGGGTATGGAAAATGAGGGGAATTACAGATGGTAAAGGGAAAAAGGGAACAAAATACACAAAATAGAAATACAATCCATGAAAATGGGAGTTTAGTCCAAACGCTGAGATGGATGATTTGATGGTGCATGGAACAGGATGCAGGATTTTGATGCTGAGATGCAGTGAGTCAGAGTTCCAAATCTGGTGGTTTTGCAGTTCCCTGCCCCCCCACCTTTTGATATAAACCCCAGCTAGGACTTAGAACACTGGAAGCTGATAAATGAAGCTTTATATTTACAGCAATGCACAATATACAAGCAGATATTTACAATGTATAACAGATATTTACAAATATATACAGTGAAAAGGTAATGAAGAAACACCACAGCCCTCCAGAGATCAAAATCCCCAAGAGGGGTAGCCAACCACCCCCTACCACCTTTCCCCCCTTCCCCAATCTTATCTCACCACCTGTTGATTTTGCAGATAAGCAGAGGTAGATTGGCCAGGGGGATTAGTAGTAGGAAAAAAGTTAGTAGAATTATTAAGAATCAGCTACAAAAGACAGAGACAAAACTATGCAAGGAGCAGCCACAGCCCAACGAGGTCTAAAATCATCTCACTTATCTATGTTTGGGTTACACTTTTAAAACAATTTTTTTTTTCTTCTTTCTCAGTAAAGCTCTGGGTGCAGTGCCATCCTGTGTTTTGCTCTCACAGCCAATAGTCCAATTTCTCACTCACATTCTCCAATCAGTTCAAACCAGCACACCAAAGAAAATGGTTGCTATCCCTATGTGTTGGCTGGAGAGCATGTGGTGGTCTGGCAACAGAACAGGGAGGAGTTGGTCAGGCAGGCAGGAGCAGAGAGAGAGAGAAGACAAGCTTTCAACCTCTTTTTATAGCAGTCCTCGGCAGGAAGTGGTGGGGAGCTAAACATGACACGTGGGGGCAGGTCAGACCACCCCCTGGGAGGAGTCAGGAGGATCCAGGTGGGCTTAACCCTTTACAAGAACCTGAATTTTCTCCTTTAACACAGAAGTCACTTCAGTTTTCCTGTCATTAGACTAACTGGGTTCACCACTTGAGTGGAACAGCTGCATAAATCTTTAACCTCTGTAGATGAAGCCTTTAAATCAATAAGAATAAAAGAGAAAGGATTAATGTGCTGTGATCACTTGAGAATGCTTCTGTTCATGAGGCTGGCAAGCATCAAGGACTACTCAAGCAGTTACCAAACATCTGTGGCAGTTCACATCTTTAATGTATATTTACTTGGTTTTAAGTAGTCTCTCTTCATTGACTTTTCAACTGAAAAAGAATAAATGTTTCACATGATCCAGAAGGGAGAACAAATGTGTTGTATTATGATGGGTTGGCCTTTTAAAAGCCATGGAGTTGTACATGATCTTTCAGGTATGGGAGATGATCAAAATTACTGAGATTCCTATGGCTTGCTTAGTTATTGCTGAGCTCTAATAAATGGTGCTCTGTGTGTTCTTACCTAACCTTTACACTAAAAATTATCACCTCAAATAACATTGATATAATTATTTAAGGTGATAATATTAGCATCACCTTAAATAACATTGACATAGATTTGGATGAGAATGGGAGAGGATCATATTTTATATCTGCCATCCTAAGTGCCTAGCAAAATAAGTATGTAATAGCTGAATCTGGAGTCCAGGTCACTGTTGAGAAACTGGATCCCCCTTACAGTTTGCTTCTTTGGGGGTTTAAACAGCGCCCAGTGCTAGGAAAGAGTCACAACATTTTTGTCAAACTATTTTGTTGCCCCAGATCATTGGGACTGCAGAAAATAAGGCTGATAGGTTGTAGAGAAGTCTGTTACTTTCTCACAGTTGCAGCAGAGGTGACCAGGAGAATTTCTTTGCACGCTGTGGTATTTCTTCTAAGTTGTACTTTTATAAATTAAACAGTCCCCTGAAAAAAGGTTAATCAGAATTTATTTATTTTATTTTTTTTTTGGCTGGAAGAAGAAAAGGATGACCTTTCCATGTGAGCACAAAGTCACTGGGTTGGGGATTCTGTTCCAAAAATACCTAAGACAGCAGCTAGCCTGTCATCAGGACAGGTTTCTGGCACTGTTACCGCTCCTGAATGAGTCTGTTTTATTACTTGTTAGGTATGTTAATTACCATTCATTTAGTCTTTGTGTTCAGTTTTGGGCTCCCCAGTTTCGGAGGGACAGGAATCTGCTGGAGAAGGTCCAGTGGAGGGCTATGAGGATGCTCAAGGGACTGCAGCACTGCCTGATGAGGAGAGGCTGAGGCACCTGGGGCTGCTTAGTCTGGAGAAGAGAAGCCTGAGAGGGGCTTGAATCAGTGTTTATAAATCTGTGAGGGCTGGGGGTCAGGAGGGGTGGGACAGATTCTGCTCATTTGCTCCCTGAAAGAGGACAAGAAGCAATGGATGGAAGCTGCAGCACAGGAGGTTGCAGCTCAACACAAGAGGCAACTTCTTGCCTGTGTGGGTCCCAGAGCAGTGGCACAGGCTGCCCAGAGAGGTTGTGGAGTCTCCTTGTCTGGAGTCTTTCCAGGCTTGTGTGGATGTGTTGCTGTGTGCCCTGAGCTAGATTGTCTGGTCCTGCTGTGGCAAGGGGGTTGGACTCAATGAGCTCTTTGGGTCCCTTCCAACCCCTAACATCCTGTGAGCCCATGATCCTGTGACCTGAGCTCGATTGTCTGGTCCTGCTGTGGCAAGGGGGTTGGACTCAATGAGCTCTTTGGGTCCCTTCCAAGCCCTGGCATCCTGTGAGCTGGTGATTAAGCCATTTTCCTCCTGATATGTCAGGATCTTTTACTATATAGAGATCTTATTATAGTCCTCTAGTAATAGAAACTTCTCTTAAGCTGACATTTGTTGCTTTCAGATTTCTGCTTCCAATTCCTTTGAAAGCCTTAGTTTTCCACAGAGTTTGTAAAATGTAATCAATCTCATCTCTCATTGCTTTGATTTTCAACACAGGAACATGATTAAGTTATAGTGGGAGGTGTCCCTGCCTATGGCACAGAGGGGTTGGAACTGGCTGATCTTTGAGGTCTCTTCCAACCTAAACCATTTTATGTTTCTATGATTTCCTGAGCCTGGGTTACGGTACCATCCCAAATGTGAGTGTTTCAGATCATGCCACAAACAAAATAAATCTCAAGCAATTCTGCCTGCATCTTTAATAGGATACGTTACTAAGACCTATTGCTTCTAAAAGCACACTCAGAACCAGTGATCTCCAAAAGAACTTCTGCAGCTATTCTTTCAACTGACACACAGCCTCAGTGGTGGCTGAGTCAAACCCACTGATCACGGGTAACAAAATTTGTACTGGGTGTACTTACTGCCTGTCATTTGGAAGTGGCAATGGAAAGAAAGGCGAAATAGCTCTTTCCAAACTTCTGAATGCTTCCTGTCATCGTAAGAGTACTCTGCTTCATTCTAAATGAATACAATCAGAGCAAAAATTTAGGAGCAGTAAAGAAAACTCACAAAGTTTATTCAAAACCAATGCATACTAGCACAGAATGGCAACAGTTACTCATCCAGCTCATAAATGGGGAGACCTCTGCATGTATTGCACCAAGTGATGCACTCTGCAGACTTATTGTCAGCTTTACTGCTTTGAGACTGGCTCCCACATACCTGCTTGGGATTACAAAGAGGCCTGAGGATGCTGGCATCTGTCAAGGCTTAGGGCTAGGCTGGCCCATAGATGAATAACAGATGCTCTCTATTAACCTCTCTCCATTCCCAAAGGGAAGATAAAGGCAATAAGGGAGAGAGAGACTTATGGATTGGAAAAGAAAACTAGAATAGCTTTAATGAAAAAGAATAACAACAGAATTAAATATATACAAAAGCAGTATAAACCCCTGTGCTGGTTTGAACTAATTGGAGGATTTGAATGAGAAATTAGGCTATAGGCTTAGAAACGAAAACACTGATGGTGCTACTGCACTCATAGCTTTACCGAGAAAGAAATAGAAGTGTTTAAGAGTTGTAACTCAAATATAGATAAGTCAGACTGCTTTGGGCTGTGGCTGCTTTTGCATGGCTCTTTTCTCCCTACTCTTTCCTAGCTGGATCTGAATAATTTCACTAACTTCTTTCCTGCTGCTAATCCCCCTGGCTGATCTACCTTTGCCTATCTGCTGCATAAACAGATGGTGAGATAAGATTGGGGAGGGAGGAACGTGGTAGGGGTGGTTAAAGGCCCCTCTTAGCGACTTTGATCTCTGGGAGGGCTGTGGTGTTTCTGTATTACCTTTTCACTGTATATATCTGTAAATATCTGTTACACATTGTAAGTATCTGCTTGTATATTGTGCAAAGCTGTACATATAAAACTTCATTTCCTTAACTTCCAGCTGACTGAGTCCTAGCCTGGGTTATTTCAAAATGTGGGGGACAGAGAACAGCTGAACCACCGCAACCCCAACTCTCCTGGTGCCAATCACATCATCATCACCACTGATGCTGTAGGCAGGCACTGGGGAAGTTCCAGACTAGCCTCATCCATAGATTAGTAGCTGGTTTCAGGAGCTAGATTCTGGAAATGGATTCATGAGCTCACAGCCCAGGATTGAAGGGAGAATGGCAAGAGTCCTTCTCAGGCTCAGGCCATTGAAAAAGAGGACTTGTGATCCCTCAGTTTTATAATGAATGTGGTTGTGTGTGGAATGGAAACAGTTTGTTGGTTAGTTTAGGGTCCTATCTGCTCTTCCCCACAGGTGTCACCTCTTTCTGCATCCTCAGTGTGTTACACAACATTTAGCAGTGACCTCGCTCTCTTTGGGTGCAACTGCACAGCAGTCCTTAGCGTCAAGCATTATCACTTCTACAAACAG
This sequence comes from Psilopogon haemacephalus, assembly GCA_013396835.1. NCBI lineage: Eukaryota > Metazoa > Chordata > Aves > Piciformes > Megalaimidae > Psilopogon > Psilopogon haemacephalus. Next base: position 1,322 of record VWZI01003245.1, on the reverse strand, counting down.
ATACTGTTAAAAAAAGTGCAGTCACATAGAATAGAATAGAATAGAATAGAATAGAATAGAATAGAATAGAATAGAATAGAATAGAATAGAATAGAATAGAATAGAATAGAATAGAATAGAATAGAATAGAATAGAATAGGCCAGGTTGGAAGAGATCTCCAAGATCATCCAGTCCAACCTATCCCACAGCCCTAGCCAATGGCACTAAGTCCCCCATCCAGTCTTCTCTTAACACCTCCAGGGACAGCGACTCCACCACCTCCACCACCTCCCTGGGCAGCCCATTCCAATGCCAATCTCTCTCTTTGGCGACAACTTCCTCCTAATATCCAGCCTGAACCTCTCCTGGCACAGCTTGAGGCTGTGTCCCTTCCTTCTGTTGCTGGATGCCTGGGAGAAGAGCTCAACCCCAGCTCGTCTACAACCTCCCTTCAGGTAGCTGTAGAGAGCAAGAAGCTCTGCCCTGAGCCTCCTCTTCTGCAGGCTGCACACCCCCAGCTCCCTCAGCCTCTCCTCTTGGGGCTGTGATCCAGGCCCCTCACCAGCTTGGTCGTCTGTCTTTGGCCATGTTCCAGTACCTTAACATTTCTCTTGAACTGAGGGAACCGGAACTGGACTTAGAAGAGGCTTAGCTGTAAAGTATAAGTGATCAGAAATAGATCAGGAGAAAATCATCATTAATGTGTATGCAGCAAGTACAGGTGTAGTATATACAAGAGAGCTGTCCTACAGGCTAAGGTTCTAGTCGTGTGTGCTGTGGTCGTGCCCAAAGTTGACTGTCGTGCAGCGTCCAGGCTGAATCATCAATCTTTCAAGGCTATCTGATGTTTGTGAATTCAGAGCAAAAGTGTGTTCTTCAGATGTCCTTATTTCAGGTCAAAAAGAGCTTGAGTATAGGAAAATCTAGATGCATGATAGGGCTTGCACAAAACATCTTCATGTTCCCCTCAATTCATTGTGATCACTGCAGCCATGGAAAAGTTGTGCTGCTAGTTGCAGTGCTTCTGTCTGATGTCTGGTGCTTGTGCTGGTTTGAACTAATTGGAGAATTTGAATGAGAAATTGGACTATTGGCTGAGAGAGGAAAACACAGGATGGCACTGCACCCAGAGGTGTACTGAGAAATTAAAAAAAAACCCTGTTTTTAAAATTGTAACCCAAACAGAGACACACAGACAGTTTCAGACCTCTTTAGGATGTGGCTGCTTCTCTTGCATGGCTCCTTTGTCTCTCTGCCTTGGTAGTTTTCAATAATTCTACTAATTCCTTTCCTACTACTAACCCCCCTGGCCGATCTACCTCAGCTTGTCTGCAGCATCAAC
>VWZI01003244.1:223500-334295 GCA_013396835.1 Psilopogon haemacephalus | reverse complement strand
TTTTGGGACCAGTAGTCTTCAGTAGCTTTATGAACAACATAGGCAGTGAGATGGAGTGCACTGTTGGCAAGTTTGCATGTGACAAAGCTGAGTGGCACAGTTGATGCATTTGAGGAATGATATACCATCCAGAGGGACCTCTTCAAGCTTAAGAGTTGGTCCTATGTAAAACTTGTGAAGTTGAACAAGCCCAAGTGCAAGGGCCTACACCTGGATTGGGAAATTCCTGGTATCAGTAGAGGTTGGAGATGAATGGATTGACATCAGCCCTGTGCAGAAGGACATGCTGGTGGACTGGTGGATAAAAAATTGGCCATGAATCATCAGCTAGCACTTGCAGACCAGAAAGGCAGCCATATTGGCTTGGCTGCATCAAAAGAAGCAGGGTCAAAAGGTCAAAGGAGGTGAATCTTCTGCTCTTGTGAGACCCCATTTGGACACCCAGCTCTGGCGTCACCAGTACAAGAAAGATACGAACCTGATGAAGTAGATGCAGAAGTGGGCCACAAAAATGATCAGAGGGAGTGAAAACACCTCTTCTAATGAGGAAAGGCTTGAGAAAGTTGGGGTGGTTCAACCTGGAGAAGAGGAGGCTCTGGGGAAACCTTCTTGTGGCCTTTCAATATAAAAATGGAGCTCACTTGAAAGATGGAAGACATTTTACCAGGGCCTGTTTACAGGGAAGAGGCAATGAGCGTAGGTCTAGACTGAACATAGAATTTTTTTTGCAGTGAGGGTGGTGAGACACTGAAACAGGTTGCCCATGGAAGTTGTGGATGCCTCCTCATTGGAAGCATTCATGGCTAAGTTGGATGGGGTTTTGAACAATCTTATCTAGTGAAAGATGTCCCTGACCATAGCAGGGAGATTGGACTAGATGTTTTGAGGTCCCTTTCAACTCAAACCACTCTATGATTAGGCCAAGAGTTGAAAAGTGTAGTTTAAAAGACTGGGTTTACAAAAATAAATAGCTGAGCAACTTTATTCCATTAATTTAAAGACCTTTTTGAAATGTTATTTCCACTATTTTAAAGATTGTTGGTCTTAATGACTTGTATCCCTTTCCTATCAGGATGACAGCGATGTTTATATTTTGACTAAAGTATCAGACATATTGCACTCAATATTCAGCAGTTACAAAGAGAAGGTACTGCCATGGTTTGAAAGGTTACTTCCACTAATTGTCAACCTAATTGTAAGTACTTTTCTTTTAATGGTAAACTTGATAGATAGAAAGTGTTGTTTCCTGCTTAACAAAATAGAGGCCGATGAAGGTTTATTCTGGATCACCCATATTATTAACCTATGCTTTTTAAATAGCTGCATTGTTGTGGTACTTCACTGATACACAAAATTATTTTGAGAAATTTAATTTGCCTGGGAGTGTCAGATACTAAAAACTATTTCAAGTGGGCCAAAAGGGTTGCAGACATTTGAGGAAAATTGAAACTGAAATAGGCAACCAAGTGTGAAATGGAGGTAAAGGATTCAGCCTAAAAAGCAATACACTTTCAGTTAGTTCAGCATTCACCTGGATTTTTGTTTATGATATTGCTGTACATACCCCTCCAGAAAATTCAGTGTTTGTAAACCTGAAGTTAATCCTGGAAAACTTTAACAAAATTACTAGACCACTGTTGCCATGATTGTTCTGTTGATGCAATCGTTGACTTAATGGATGGGCTAGCTATTCAGTGGATTTGGAATTGGCTGGAAAAATGAGCTTTTTTTAAGGTGGCTTAAATGTTACCTGTTTTTGATGCAGTGTCCACATAGGCCATGGCCGGACAGGCAGTGGGGACTATGCATTTTTGATGATATCGTAGAGCACTGCAGCCCCTCCTCGTTCAAATACGCTGAGTACTTCCTGAGGCCAATGCTACAGTCGATATGTGACAATAGCCCAGAGGTTAGACAAGCAGCTGCCTATGGTGTTGGAGTTATGGCACAGTTTGGTGGGGACAGCTATCGTCCATTTTGCACAGGTAGGTACATGCATCTGATGAGAATTGAATTGGTGGTTTGGAGTAGGCGGGGAGGGGTTTAAAAGCCAGTAAAATTTCAGTTAATAATGTCTCTTCCATTTGAGAGTGAAATAGATTGCCAGCATAACCTGTTTGGTAGACCAGTAATGATTAAAAAAATACCTGAATTTCTTGGGATTGTAAGGATGTTGTGCTTAGAAGCACTTCTGTTGCAATACTTAGTGCTTACCAAACTTGATGTGCATAGTCTTTTAATTTAAAAAAAAATATGGTCTTGACAGGTTCATTTCAGAAAACACACCTGTCTCATAGTTACTTTCTATTAACACTACTACAGTTATATATATATGCAAAACTCTATGCATGCCTGGAAAAATTATACAAGTGATCTGTATTAAGGAGCAGCCTAGAATATAACCGATGTAGCTCTCTGCTTTCCTGTTACTTAAAGAGGAGTCAGATTTATGTGACCCAAGAGAGGAAATGAATGTCATAATGCTTGTTGCAAACACTGCTTTCTGAATGCCTGGAGTTTTTCTGAAACTTCAGATTTGTCTCTTGAATATAAATAAATTTTCATCTGCTAGTCAATGAATTTAGTGTTCCACACCCCTTATCAGGTTTCTTTCCTTTTCAAGGAAAAATTAGTCTGCTGTTTCAACTATGTGTTTCAAGTGAATCTTAAATGAGAACTAAATACAGTGATGGGAGAAAATAAGAACCATGCACTAGGGATAAATTATGTCTTTAACACAAGTCTCATATCAGTAGAGGTCAAGACAGTTCTGATTTTGGAGTTTTGGGGAGGTTAGCATCTGTCAAAATCCTAATTTTATATGTAATTCATTAGGCCTTACCATAGCCCACTTAAAGTTTACAATATTGATCCTTTTCTTTGTGTTTGGACAAATAATCCTTGATTAAACCCAGACACTTGGCTTTTCCTTTAGTTGGATGTTTAGATAAAATCTTTTTACTTTACATCATGCAGCTTACTAGCAGGCACCTGAAGTTCTTTCATATGTACATAAAAGGACTTTGTTTATTTTGATTAATGGAGATATGTTACGATTAGAAACAAAATCCATGGCATGAGCAGCTTTCTGCCCCATAGGTTTTACTGTCTTCTCACAGTGTTTGTGAGCTTTTATTTATAACTTAATTTATTTTGACATACTGGTGTTCTGTTGTTAGTTTGTAGCAGTATGTTCAAGTCTTGAGACTATTCAGAAAAAGCAAATATATTAATGTGGCTGGGTTTGGCCCTGTGAAAAAAATACAGGAATATAAAGATAACTTGTAAATGACAGATCTGCATTATGATGAATCAAAAATAAAAATAGATGAAGTAAAGAGCAAAGACATGAGATTGAAGGAAAGTTTACAGAAAATCAAGTAACATTCTAAATAAGGTTACAAAGATTGTTCCTGTCAACATTGCTTCTATTATTACAGTTGCTAAATTCTTCAAAAAATCTAATTCAGTGAGGTTAATATAGCAAGCATCATTGTGTTATTCAACTGCAAAACTGCCACTTACTCATCAAAATAAAGTAGTGAGACATTTTGTTCCTTCTTAGTAATTGGAGTTATTTTGAAGTGTGTTATCTGCACAATTCCACAACCTGTTTTCTGTGCCGATACAGAATTTCTCAGCTTGAGCATTTTTAGCAAAAGAACATAAGGGCAGTTGTTCTTGCATGCACATAGAGTGCTTTGAAGTCTACTTGGACACTAATAGCTAAAAACATAAATGTTCATTTAAAAGTGTGTGTGTGTGGTTACCACATGACTATTACAATATAATTGCTATTAACCCGGTAACTTTATTCTTGTGTTTTTTAACAATTAGAGGCGCTTCCATTGCTGGTGAGAGTCATTCAGTCACCAGATGCCAAAACCAAAGAGAATGTCAATGCAACAGAGAACTGCGTTTCAGCTGTAGGAAAGATAATGAAGTTCAAGCCTGACTGTGTAAATGTGGAAGAAGTCCTGCCACACTGGTTATCATGGCTTCCACTTTACGAAGATAAAGAGGAAGCTATTCATACCTTCAGTTATCTATGTGACTTAATTGAGAGGTAAGGCAAAGTCTTGACATAAATGCAGGAAGTCAGATTATTTGCAGGTTCTTTCCTTTCTTTCATTTTCCAAAAAGGAAACACTGTTAATCTGCATATACATTAGAGAAGAAAATTTGGAATGCCGGAACTGAGATTTCTATGACATTATTGCTTGCTTGCCTTTTGGGTTTTTTGGTTTTTTCCCTTTAAGATGTGTAATCCTTCTAAATAATGTCGGTATGGCATGGAAAAAAATCCTGACCACTTTTTATATATGTGATGGGAAAGGATCAGATGACAAATAGTTATAAAAGTTTTCCTGAAATTTTCTCTCTGCTTACATACCAGCTTTAATAACTGATCAGCTCTTTTTGCTTAAGAGCAGCACACATGCTCTTGCAGTCTTCTTTTTAAAATTAAGTATGAAGCAGAGAAATAATACAGATACATTCATAGTATAGTGCTGTCTCCCTTAAATTTGTAATAATTTTGGTTGATATTGAACCCCACAGTTTGTTCTTTAAATTCTCATAGGTCAGTGGAGAGAAAAAAGGACAATTTTCCTACTGTGGCAAGTTGTCCTTAATGGAGCAGAAATATGTGTGCTAATGAAACATCATGTAGTAGCCTTGTTCTGGATGATGCTGTATTGTATCTTAGTAGAAAAACAGAAAGGAAGTAACTTAGATTCCCTACGGTCTTTCCTACTATGTGAATACCTTGTATCCTAGTGATTTATCGAGGCACAGTCTCAAAATGTGTGATGACAACTGAAACCACTAGATTGATAAAAATGCAATGGTGTAGAGATGCCACATTAGTACTACATTTATACCTACACACATGTACATATAGAAATCAGGAATTACAGTACTAGCACACTTTTGTACTCAGCTCTTTGCGGGTGGCTCAGCCTTGTTATATACTTCTCTAGAGCCCCATCAGTCCTATATTGATAGCCTCTGCACTCTGACAGTAGTAGGTGGCAGGGCTGGAAGCAGATTGTGTTTTCTACCAAAATCCCTGGTTGCCAGTACTCCTCTACATCAATACTTGGCAGGGAAACAGGGAACAGAATTTCTTGCTTGCTGTGTCAGTGAGGGTGCTGCTGGACAGCTGAAGTCTCTGGTGATGTTAATGCCAGTTACACAACCTCACCTTTGCAGTACTTGGCACGAGAAGAACAAGCCCTTTTAGGCAGGGTATTTCTGTCATAGAATCATAGAATGGTTTAGGTTGGAAGAGATCTCAAAGATCACCAATCCCCACCCCCCGCCATAGGCAGGGACACCTCCCACTAGATCAGGTCGCTCAAGACCTCATCCAGCCTGGCCTTAAACACCTCCAGGGAGGGAGCAGCCACAACCTCCCTGGGCAACCCGTTCCAGTGTCTTACCACCCTCACTGTGAAGAACATCCTCCTAACATCCCGTTTAAATCTCCCCTCTGCCAGTTTGAACCCATTCCTTCTTGTCCTGTCATTACAAGACCTTGTGAATAGTCCCTCCCCAGCCCTCCTGTAGGCCCCCTTCAGATACTGGAAGGCTACTATAAGGTCTCCTGGAAGCCTTCTCTTCTCCAGGCTGGAAAGCCCCAACTCTCTCAGCCTGTTGTCATAGCAGAGATGCTCCAGCCCTCTGATCATCTTCGAGGCCCTTCTCTGGACTCTCTCCAGCATTTCCATGTCCTTCTTGTGCTGGCAGCTCCAGAACTGCACACAGTAGTCAAGGTGGGGTCTGACAAAAGCAGAGTAAAGGGGGAGAATCCCCTCCCTTGCCCTGCTGGCCATACTGCTCTTAATGCAGTCTAGGACATGGTTAGCTGTCTGGGCCGTGTGTGCACACTGTTGTCTCATGTTGAGCTTTTCATCCACCCAGACCCCCAGGTCCTTTTCCTTAGGGCTGCTCTCCAGCCACTCACCACCCAGCCTGTATTTGTGCTTGGGATTGCAGCGACCCAGGTGCAGGACCTTACACTTGGCCTTGTTGAATTTCCTGATGTTGGCTTGGGCCCACCTCTCCAGCCTGTCCAGGTCCCTCAGGTTGGATCCCTGCCCTCTAGCAAGTCGACTGTGCCACACAGCTTGGTGTCATCTGCAAACTTGCTGAGAGTGGACTCGATTGATCTGTCCGTGTCACTGACAAAGATGTTAAACAGCACTGGTCCCAGCACTGACCCCTGAGGGATGCCACTTGTCACTGGTCTCCAGGTGGACATTGTGCCCTTGATCACCACTCTCTGTGTGTGACCATCCTGCCAATTCCTTATCCAGCGAGTTGTCCACCCATCAAGTCCATGTTTTTCCAGTTTGGTGACCAGAATGTCACGTGGGACAGAGTCAGAGGCCTTACTCAGGTCCAAGTAGATGACATCAGTTGCCTTTCCCTTGTCTACTGCTGCTGTGACTCCCATCATAGAAAGCCACCAAATTTGTTAGGCATGAGTTGCCCTTGGTGAAGCCATGCTGGTTGCCATCAGATACCTCTGCTTTGTTTTCCATCTGCTGCAGCAGAGCCTTCAAGAGGGTCTGCTCCATAATCTTGCCAGGAACAGAGGTGAGACTGGTCTGTAGTTCCCGGGGACATCCTTTTTTCCCTTCTTGAAGATGGGTGTTATGTTTGCCCTTTTCCAGTCAGCAGAAACTTCAGCATTCTGCCATGACCTTTCAAATACGATGGACAATGGTTTGGCAACTTCATCTGCCAGTTCCCTCAGGACCCATGGGTGGATCTCATCAGGCCCCATGGATTTGTGCATGTTCAGGTTCCTTAGGTGCTCACAAACATGATCTTCAATTACAGTGAGCAGATCTTCATTCCCCCAGTCCTTACTTTTGCCCTTTGGAATTTGGACATTGTGGCTGGAGCACTTGCTGCTGAAGACCGAGGCAAAGAAGTCATTGAGCATCTCAGTCTCTTATCCATGTCCCCTGTTGCCAGCTCTCCATTTCCCTTCTGAAGGGGTCCCACATTCTCCCTAGTGTTCCCTAGTCCTCTTCTTTTTCCCCTTAATGTCCCTAGCCAGAGTCAACTCTTGCTGTGCTTCAGCTTTCCTAACCTGATCTCTGCTTGCACGAACAACGTCTTTGTATTGGTCCCAGGTTACCTGTCCTTTCTTCCACTCTCTGTAGGCTTTCTTCTTGTGTCTCAAAGCGTGTCCAGGAGCTCTTTATTCATCCATGCAGGCCTCCTTGCATTCTTACCAGCCTTCCTGTTTTTTGGGATGCATTGCTCCCGGGCCTGAGGGAGGTGATCCTTGAGCAATGACCAGCTTTCCTGGGCCTCCTTCCTTCAAGATTTTTTTTCTCATGGCACCTTGCTGAGCAGATTCTTAAAGAGATTGGACTTCAGAAGAGCAGACTTCAGAGCAGTGAGTTTACTGTATACCCTCCTTGATGCTTTGAGGATCTTAAACTCTACTATTTCATGGTTGCTGGATCCTAGGCTACCCTTCAGCTTTACTTCACTCACCAGCCCCTCCTTTTTGGTAAGGACTAGGTCCAGCACAGCACCTTTTCTTGTGGGTTCCTTTACCACTTGAAACAGGAAGTTATCATCAATACATTCTAGGAACCTCTTAGATTGCTGGTACTGTGCTGTGTTGTCTTTCCAACAGATGTCAGGGTGGTTGAACTCCCCTATGAGTACCAGGGCCTGTGAGTGTGAAACTTCTCCTGTTTGTTTGTAAAGGGCCTCATCTGCTTCGCTTTCCTGATCAGGAGGTCTGTAGCAGACTCCTACTATAATGTCCCCTTCCCGTGCCTTCCCTTTAACCTTTACCCATATGCTCTCTGTTTTGGTGTTGGACATCTCCAGGTTGAGCTTCATGGATTCCAGTTTATCATTGATATAGAGGGCTACGCCCCCTCCTCCTCTCCCCTGCTGTCCCTTCTGAAGAGTCTATACCCATCTATCCCTACACTCCAACCATGAGATCCATCCCACCATGTCTCAGTGATGCCAATGACATCATAACCCTGGAGACTTGCAAATATTTGTTATTCCTCCTGTTTGTTCCCCATGCTCCCTGTGTTAGTGTAGAGGCATTTCAGTTGTGCCTTTTTTGGAGCTGACTTACTCACTGATTCTCCTTTATCCTGTTCTTTGAGTGTACTTTCCTCAGTCAGTACTTGGACTCGTCCATGCTCAGACATGTCTTTATCTCTACCCTTCATGTCATTACTACCACGTGAATTACCACTTGATGTTTCCCTGCTGGCAGATAAAACCTGAAGTGGATATGGCCCATCTCTGCAGAACCCTGGATGCACTGTTCTGTCCCCAGGATGCTTCAGGGCAGCGGGTTGAGAACCATCACTAAGACCCCGTTGCTCCCACACTGATCTGTCCCCCCACATCTTACCACATGAGGGTGTGATTACTTTGTCCCCCTCCCCCTTCATAACCCGTTTAAAGCCCTGTCAACTAGCCCTGCTATCTCCTCTGCAAAAACCCTCTTCGAGAGGTGTCTCCTGTTAGGTGTCAGCAACCCTGGTGTTGTAAAGGCCATATTATTATCAAAGAATCCAAATTTATGGCGATGACACCATCCGTGCAGCCACGTATTAAAAGACTGCACTCTGCTACTTATTCCGGTGTCTCCAACCATCAGCTGGAATAACAGAGGAGAAGACTATTTGTGCCCCTGAGTTCTGTATCACCCGTCCCAAGGCTCTGAAGTCTTTTTTAATTTTTCTGGGACCACTAGTCATTATTTCCTCTCCTCCTACTTGAAAGATCAATAATGGGTAGTAGTCCGTCAAGTGGACTAGGTTAGGAATTTTCTTAACAACATCCCTAACCCAACCCCCAGGTAGGCAGCACACCTCCCTATGAGAGGGATCAGCCCGACATATCGGTCCTTCTGTTCCTCTCAGAAGTGAATCCCCTACAACTATGACTCTCTTTTTTTATTTTGTTTCACTGGTCTTAATCTTGATTCTTAGGGGGAGGCTGATCACACCTTGGGCAACTGAGTACATGGATTTTCCCCTCTATTCTCCTCTGCCTGATCCTCAGTTATTAGTGCCCTGCATCTGTTATGCAAGGGGAGCTGCTAAGACCGAGAAGATTGGGAGGGGGCTCTCCTGCTGTGGGGAGGGACCTGCCTCAACTCCCCCTCATCTCTTGGGTCTCCTCCTTTACCTGTTTTAGCAGGGGAATGAGAGGAAACTGAATCCTTTCCTACCTGTGCAGTCTTCACCTGCTGCCCCTCCCTCAGGGATGGTATAGTCTGTCTCCGCCGGACAGTTTCCCCTTTACAGTCACATAGAGATCTTAGTTTCTGGACTTGCTGCTTAAGTCCAGCCACCATACTGAGCAGATCACTCACCTGCTCACACCTCACACAACTTTCATGCACACCATCCTCCATTTCAGATGTCATGCTATTTACAGTTTCATCTGCATAGAACTCAACCGTTCTGTAAAGTTCAGAAGTTCTTCCTGATAAAGTATAGGCTGGTTAAATATTACCAGGAGAGGGAACATTCTGTCAGCAGGCAGCAAAGCTATGCGTACTTACTCACCCAAGTGCAACTTAGATGTAAATAAGCAACTTTAGAATAAAATACTTCAAAATCGCTGAACTTGCATGTAAAATTGTTACATAAATTGATTTTTTAGCTTTAAAAAATTACTAATTTGTAATATATATTTTGATTGTAACAGCAACAACCCAGTTGTCCTTGGTCCCAACAACTCTAACCTTCCCAGAATATTTGGAATAATTGCTGATGGTGTAATTCATGAAGCTATTAAACATGAAGATCCATGTACCAAGCGGTTGGCTAATGTGGTTCGTCAAGTGCAGGTAAAGAAAGGCTTGCTTTTGTAAAAAGGCTACATTTAGAACCTACTTGCAGAAATAACTGAACTGTTAGCAACTTTAAGAGCCTTGTCTCCTTGGAAAATAATGCTTCAGACAGTGGTCTTGGAGATCTTTGGACGATTCCTTGAACGATTAATGATAAAATTTGGTAATGTTTACACTTGATTAAACTCTGTTACTTGTAATAAACTTCAGAAGCTTATTAATTTTGAAAACTAAGTTAAAATATGCAGCTAGATGACTAACATGCTAGCCAGTATTGTTGTTTGCGGGTTAGTGTTGGGCTTTTTATTTTTCAAGTCAGAAATTATACTCCATAGAGAAATCTGCTTGTCTTTGTGTCAATGAACTGCACTGCAGTATTTGATCCAGCATGTAGTTCCTGTAAGGGTCCCCAACACCCTGTAGTGACCTACTAAAAAAGCAGAGTCTTGGGATATTTGCTAAAGAATGAGTGTGAACTGCAAACAATTTTACTACTGCCCTCTTCAATCCAGTGCAAATACAGGCAACTTTTCAATGTTTTCCCTGCCTCCAGGGAACTTCCTCAAGGTTCATTTCCTTTATGTCATAGTGAGTACTGATGGTTGTGGGAATTTCTAAGTATTTAAGCTGCACCTCTCCACAGTATTGGAAGTGATAGTGTTCATAGGATAGATCTTATCAAGGGCCAAATATCTGGTGGATGCAACTAACAGCTGCAGCACCTAATGCCAGAAAGTAGCATGCCTGGCAAGGATATAGCTTATAAAAATGTGTAGAGGATTTGGAGCAGTAGTTGTTCAATTACTGTCCATTCTACCTGGCGTGCTGTGGCAAAACTCATGTTCAAGAATTTTAGGAATACTTCATTTTGGAAAGGATTCATTTGGATGAGTGTATCAACCCATGAGATGCATTATGTCTGGTAGAAAATGGATTGTTGAAATTGAAGGCATGAGTGAAATGAAGAGAAGTTTCAAAGTGAAAAGGGGCTGCTCCAGATTCTGTCTGACAAATGGAAGTCCTTGGCATTAGACTTAGTCTGGGTATTTGAGTATGCTACCACATTTATTTCACTTCAGCTTCAATGCTCGAGGCTAGTTAGTTATTTTTTTTCAGTACAATGGGACATACATGCGTAGATTAGTTGTGTATAGCAAAGTGTTGCTTTGACTAGGAATAATAGGAACAGAAATAGGGAAATAGTATTTCTGTGTTGACTACCTGATTTATTTTCAGATGGAGGGTTGCGGGGGAAGTGCATGACAAATTTTGTGTTTACTTAAAAATACAATTTTGGTATGCTGTTACCAATCCTGTTTATCTTCACACATAGTACTTTCACTTTAGCAAGCCACTGTAAATATTTTATACTGTGCCTGAAATACATTCCCAGATTCCATGAGAAAGACTGGTCTTTTTATGATCTCAATAAGCTGTTCCGCTGCCAGCATCTGACATGAGCAACATTATAGCCATAATTGGAGTTGAACAAAGTTCCCCCTCATGCTTAGGTATTCTCAGGCCAGAAACAGTTCAGTGTAGTGTATTGCAGTGTATCAATTTAAATGTGTCAGAAAAGCTTGAAGAACACACTTATTTCTGCAATGTCACACATTGAGAATCTAAAATGCCTAATATTATTTAAAACTAAAAACACCCAGACTCAACAGCTTCTTCAAATTCTGAGAATCAATTTATTAGTTTTTAAAAGTATGTGAGGGAAGGGCATTATCACAGAACTGAACATAAAATACACCAAATATAAATTAAAACTTGGGGGTGTTTATTCACTTCAAGTATACTGTTATCACAAAAGCCACTCTAAAGATTTAAAGCAAATCACTCACAATATTTATTCCCTGTCATTATCCTTCTAAAGAAAGCAGGATGCCAGTTGCTTCCAGCTTCTAGTGATAAGTGCATAAACACTTCTCCAACCTTTTTCAATTTTCATTATTTTCTGGTCCCATTAGAGCCAATCCCTCCTGATGGTTACTTGAAAAGCTAATGTCTCAGATGAGGGCTGTGGTAACACAGAAGTATACAGATGTGCAAGAAAGTGTGGGTAGATGCACTGTGTGTGTTGCTTCCCCTAAAGAGCCATGCAGTATGTGCACACATGGTGTATGTAGCAGGTTCAAAGAATCACAGAAGATTAGGGACTGGGAAGGGACCTTAAAAGATCATCTAGCTCAAGCCCCTGCCAGAGCAGGATCACCTATAGCAGATAACACAGGATTGCATCCAGGCAGGTCTTGAATATCTCCAGAGAGACTCCATAACCTCCCTGGGCAGCCTGTTCGTGTTCTGTCATACTCAGAGAGAAAAAACTTTATTATGTTTACATAGAACTTCCTATGCCTCAAGTTTCACCCATTGCCCCTTGTCCCATCGTTGGGACGTAGAGCCTGACACTATCCTCTTGGCACTCACCCTTTACATATTTATAAACATTAATGAGATCACCTCTCAATCTCCTCCTCTCTAAGCTAAAGAAACTCGGGTTGTGCTGTAATCACAATGCTCCCTTTCTCTGAATGCATTACTGGTGCACCAGTGCCCAAAAGATCCACTTGTTTTTAGGCACAGATCAGTTTTGTTGGAACATTGATCTTTTAAGGTCAGTGCAAATGGAGCAAATCATTCAGGCTACAGTTAATTAAGAGGTGTCAGTTGTCATTTGACCCACTTAATTACAAGGAGTTCCAAGAGTTTCAAATCAATTACTCTGTTGTGATTTACACAGCACTTGATTCTGTTCAGCATTTTAGAGCATCTCTAGTTGAACCTCTGTAGGAGGTGTGGTGTATGTATTTGAGGATTAAGTCCTGTGAATGCTGAGCTTTGTAAAAACACTGAGGTCTGTAGTGTGCCTTAGAAACTTTTCAACCTGAACAAAGACAACTTTTCATTTGTTTTCTAGACATCTGGAGGACTGTGGACAGAATGCATATCACAGCTCAATGCAGATCAACAGGCAGCCATACAGGAGCTCCTGAACTCTGCTTGAAGGGCCTTAATTATCTGGAAGAAAACTAACTCCAAATAAACGTTTACCCTATTGTTCAGATTTCTTTTGTTTCTTTTTTGAGTAAAACCAGAACTGTAGTGCGTGTAGGCCGTTCTGCAACCTACAGGCAGTGGCAGCAAGAAGAAGCATTCTTTCAGAGAGGTGTTTAAATCGATTTCTATCCCTCAACATGGAAGAAGTTTCCTGTAAACCCTACAATAGCACTGAAGAGTATTTTTCTAATGGTATAAGCCATCCATACGATGGTGAAAGGGAAACAAGATGAATTTTCTCGCTAGACATAATGAATTAAGAAACAGCTTTAAGATCTTCAGCAGTAGATGTACGTTATAACAGATAAACGTTTCTCTACAGCTAGTGTTAATTGTATTAATTGGAGTGTGAGTCTTTGTAGGGTAGAAAGTGTCCTTCTGCCCAACAAGTTAGTAGATCAAAAGATGAAAAACTGAAGACAAACATCGAGCATGAAGACCTCATTGATCGCACTTTCAGATTTCCCAAAACAGCTTGTACTGTGACTCAATGAGGAAAGCTGTTCAGCTTCCAGCCCTTGAATGTGAAGTCTTTTTGGCATGTCTGACAGTATCTCATTCACTCCTCAATAAATGACATTGAAACACAAGAAGCTTGTGTAGAAGTTCAGTGATGTGTGGTTCTTTTAATTTCCTCTTGTGAAAAGATGCAAGTAACAAAATATACAAAATCATAATTTTATATTTGAAACTTTGTATACTGTTGTCTACTACGGATTTTATGCATTTTTGTTTCTCAACTTTTTAACAAATTTTTCACCCAAGTGTATGGAATGGAAACTTAATGGCATTCCTCTTATGATGGTAAATTTACATATATTGGCTTAATGTTTTTTTCATGTTCAGGTGCAATTGCATTTCATAACTTACAAAATGTAGTGTTGTTCCAGCTGCAAATATGCAATGTGCTCTGGCAGCCCAGCAATGCTGTTACAGTAGTCTGTGTTTTATTCAAAACAATCATTTGATTGTCTGACCTGAAAGAATCAAAGAACCTTCCAAGTCTTTTTGGTACCACAACAGTATCATATCATTTACCAGATACCGTAGCTGAAGTTTTAGCACTCTTTGAAGATAGTAAGTATATGCACTGATCTTAAACTTGATTGTTCATGCAAGTGTTCAAGCCAATCTCAACAGTCTCTTTAAAACACAAATTGTTTCAAAAAGGGTGTGAGTTTTCTTTCTTTATAACAAGAAAAAAAAGAGAACTTTGCATGTAAAAAAAATCCTGTCTCACTAAAGAATAACCTTATTTTTGCCTTTCAAAATGTTTCAATAAAACCCCAAAAAGGAAAGGAACACAGGATGAAGTGAACTAGACCCAGCCCAGGACCATTGTATTCAAATACCTGAGACACAGACTGACTTAACCATGGGGTTTGATGCTTGTTAGCTTAGAGACAGCTGTAACAGTGTAACAAAATACCTTCTACCTAGTTTCCAGTGTGTTAAATAGTATTAATCCTGGATTTACAGGAATTCAGGCATTTAGTCATCTGGACAATGAAGTGTGAGGATTGTTAGATAGCAGCACTGAGAGAACTGACATTAAGTCAGGTCAGTTATATCAAGCACTGGCCTTGACTACAAAAATTGGGTTCATCCAATTTTGTTGGGAATTTATTTTTTTTTTAAAGTAGTCTTCATTTTAATTCTTCTACAGTCTAAAGCATTTAACTTTCCCCCTGCAGCTTGATTTTTTTTTTCTTTTTCTCAAAACTTCGTGCTTACAATGTTTTTATTTTCCCTTCTTTGGACTACCATGATGTGGAGAAAATAGTAGCACATTTGGTATTTCCCTGAAATAACATCAGTTTTGGCTTCCTGTAATCTGAGAGATCAGCATGTTGACACTTTCTTAATGAAACAACTTTAATCTTTTCCTTTCTTTCAAAATCCAAGTAAATGAAAACAAATGGAACCAGGAGATGGGATGGCTCTGTGTACCAGAGCCAGCATAGAAGCAACTGCACAAAGCTGCTCTGCTTCATTAACAATATTCTTTCAAAGAAAAGGGCACAGAGTGAGTGACTGTGGCAGCCTGACAGGTAGGTCAGTTCCAGGAATTACCTGGAGATCTCATCTTGCCTGTCTGCATTGAATTTGTCAAGCTATATTCAAAAGCTGTAGCATTTTCTCAGTTCAAGCAAGCTTTAAATGATCTGTATTTCTCAATTTATTTAAAAGCTATTTGAACCACTAATCCTAGCTTTTTTAGGTTCCTTGACTGATGTTTGCAGTACAGATCTTTTTAAGTGCTGGGACATTCTTATCTTCCACAGCACTGAATTAGTGTTGTCCAAACAAAGTGTAGTAGAACAGTAGCTTTATCAGCAGCTGTTGAGAAATAAAAAGCAATCCTTCCAGAAGGAGTTGAAGGAATCCAACAGTGGTGGTGATATGTGAAGAGCTGTAGTTGTCTTTCAGCCATTTTTCCTGAGTATTACTCCAGTCATGCTTTATCAAAATGTATGGCCATTGTTTATGGTACGCACCTGCTGTAGCGTGAAGAGCAATGCAGTAACTGCTCTGGTTTGGTAGAAGAGAGGGACTGAATCCACCTTAGGCATCCATGCAAAATTGTTTGAAGTTGTACTTTGTAATAGCAAAAGCCAACTGGAAACCCCCAACGCTTGGGACAGAGTGTTCCAGCACTGTTCTTTCATTAGCTTATTTAAGTGTTTGTGAGTATTGCTTTGAAAAAGTAGCTCGTCTCCCAAAGCTTCAGTGAGTTCCCATCCAGACTTGTATCTGTTCTTACTGAAGGTGAAACTACTTTTTGTTTATAGCTTGAGGTTGTTAATGCAGATAAAAGTCTAGTCTCGTTTGCCTGGCGTTGTCTAAAAGATCTTTGGAATCATGTGCAAAATCTGCATAAGAAAATGTCTTTAGACTTCATGTTGTCAGCATGGGAGTTCATGTACTGCTGTGGCATTCTGTCATTGCTTTTTCTTCACAGAGACTTCAAAGTAATGCTGAGTGCAAGGGCTTGTATTCCCCAACATAGAGCAGTTGTTACTATGCCAAATGTCTGTTGTTCTCTACACATCTCCATCTTTCAGCCTTATGTGTACAGTACTCGTGCGAGTAAGACATGTTGCACAGTTGGAATTTTTTGATGAAATAAATAATTAAGGAAGGTGAATTTCCTAATGGCTCTGTGTATGTATTGGCTGTGCAGCTGCCTTGGGCTCTTGAACTGGAGTGTTATTTTTACCTTGGGGTATCTATGGAGGTGCACATGTACACTGAATTTTCCAAATCCAGTGAAAATGCTATTAAAATTAATACAGAAATCATGTGCTTGCTACCCCATACCTTTTTACAACTTCATAGTATTTTACTTTGCATCTTTGGGGAACCGTTTAATTTTTCAATCTACTGTTACTTAGCCAACTTAGCCAGTTGTACTTAACTTGTCTGAGACTTGATGATCTCTTAAATTCTTAGAACTGCATTTCTTACCTTCCGAGAAGCAGTAAACAGGATCAAAGCTGTACAGTAGAGGTTGTTTCCCTTTTTGGATTATTGTAATTTTTATTCCTTCAAGAAAGCAAGCTGTCCTGAGATATGGTCTATCTGCCAAGACTTTATGTGCTCAATATATCACAGAATCACAAGATTAACCAGGTTGGTGTGGAAGGCCAAAACAGGCCAAATTAGGTCTAAACATGTCCTGGCTTGTCCAGACATGCTTTTCTGCTTTCCCTCCTCCTGCTGATGGGAGAAGCAACTTCAGGAAAGGAAGACAAAGGGCCTGGTGCCTCTATGTCTGTCCAAACTTGTTTACAGGGTACTCACACATGTTTATACGCTTGTTTATGTTCTGCCCTAAAAAGGTAAAAGTAAGCCCTGACTTCACTTAATGTGTTTAAGCTTGGCAAAATGCCATTCTGATTGGCTGATCTGAGGATCTTGGGATGCACTGATAAAAAGAGATGAGCAGGTAAAGACAATGTGCTCTGCCATTGTATTTGTGCTCTCTGCTTGTGGCAGTGCTTTGCCTCATTGCTTCCTGCCATTGCATCCTGCCATGCTCTCCAACAGGCCACATGCTGCATAATAACAAGCCCTGATGTTTTGGGTTTGTCTACCTGGAACCTGCTGTGCCTTAAGTTTACCAGGAAATAGGCACCAAATGCCTTCATGGAATAGACTTGCTTAGCCAGCACAACATTGTGCCAGTCTGCACATCTGCAAGAAATACATGCCAAGCCTGTACACCTGCAAGCCTTCTGCCAAGACTGAAAATCTTGGAAGGGACACAGATCATCCAAGGGGAACCATTGGACCAGGTCTGAGATCATCTGCCTCCCAGTACCCTCATTAGAGCCTGGGAAGATGAAGACATCAACAGAACTCCCTGCAAGTGTTTTGGTACTGTCTGGAAACTGTAGTAAGTCCCAGGACTCTGGAGATACTATTTTTGTGAGTAAGGACTCAAAAGCCCCTTGTAATTGAATTCAAGCCTTCTGCCTTAAGCATAAAGGAGCTTCTCAAGTCCTTTTAATGGGCAAGCTGTATAATTTACTGCAAGAACCTCTTTTCCAGTTCTAATAATGTGATGCTTGTATTATTGCTAGTTACTTCTTAAGTGTTCTGGATCCTGTTGTTTCCATCTATGTAATGTTTTGTTTTAATAACCAACTATTATTAAAATTGTGGCCAGTAGCAAGAGTCCTGAATATATATTAAACTATATTAATTTTGGGAAAAATCCTGCTTGCACCTTTGAGATCAAGTCCAAACTATCACCCACCTCCTAATTAACTAAACCATGGCACTAAGTGCCTCATCTAATCTCCTTTTAAATACCACCAGCAACAGTGACTCCAGCATCTCTGCAGGCAACCTGTTCCAATGGCCAGTCACTCTTTCTGTGACTGGTGCAACTTGAGACTGTATCCTCTAGTTCTGACACTGATTGCCTGGGAGAAGAGACCATCCCCTTCCTGACTACACCCTCCTTTCAGGTAGTTGTAGAGAGCAGTAAGGTTTCCCCTGAGCCTCTTCCTCTCCAGGCTGAACAACCCTGGTTCCCTCAGCCTCTCCTCCTAGGGCTTGTGCTCCAGCTTCCTCTTTCCTTGTAGGGTTTGCATTACAGCCCCCTCACCAGCCTTGCTGCCGTTCTCTGGACACATTCAAGCACCTCAACATCTTTCTTGAACTGAGTGGCCCAGAACTGGACACAGTACTCTAGATGTGGCCTTACCAGTGCTGAGTACAGGGGCAGAATGACTTCCATGGTCCTGCTGGCCACACTACTCCTGATAGAGGAATAAAAATCACAGGATTCATCTCACTTGATACTGGATGTCTGTAACAAAGTTTGTACATAAATAATTGTCTGCAGCTCCATTAAGTGAAGAGGAGAAAAAAAAAAAAATGTTTCTAGATGATGATTTGTCATAAGTGTTTGAGACCAAAGGAGGCTACCACCTGAGTTTATGCTGATGGATGAGAAATTGTTAGTGTCTTAGGTAGATTGTGGGATGATATTGGCAGTTCAGTGGTTAACTGAATAGCTTCAGTAATTGTTCTGTAATGTAAATACTTGGGAACACTGATTTCCTGGAATCTGTTTTTCCCCTACTCATTGAATCAACCTATTTAAAAAAAAAAATTCTTTCTGCAGAAGTCAGATAGATCCCTTCTTGCTTTCTCATGTCAGCTCTCAAGATTTCCTGAAATGTTTCACACTGACAGGTAAACTACCTGCTATTTAATCCCCGTTCAAATATATGATTTAGAAAACACTCCTGTTTCTGAAGGTTGTAGGCTTCCTTCCATTCATGTCTCCTTTTGTCATCAAGTTTGTTCAGTTTCTTTCAAGTTTATATGATATGCTCATACTAGCATGCTATTAACATGTGGAATAATAAGTGTGTGTGCCTCTTTGCCATTACCAAACTAATCCTACTTTTTCACAGGAACCTCGTTCAGGAGATGTTATCCCCAGCTATAGCCCAGAAGCCAAATACTTGGTTTGATTATAATTCATTAAGAGGTTTCTACAGCATCTTTTCTGACACAGAAGAGATGCAAGGAATAGGGGCCAGCTCAGAATCTGAGAAAGATGTGTCTTTCGTACCTTTGAGTATTAGATGCCAAGATCAGTAACAGTATGGTTATTCCAGTAGAAATATGAGTTTGTCTCTAGAGTTTTAGAACACTTTCCTGTATCAGAGTATTTGCTTTTCAAAGGCAATGTCTTATTTCTTCGCAACCCGTGAAGACCAAATGTTTGGTCTTTACGTTTATTACAAGTTCAGAGATTTTGCTTACAGAATTCGCTCTGATCTTTCTAATTACCTGGTAGAGAAGAAATCACTTTAGCCTCTGAGCTGTTCTGAGTTTATATAGAAAATCAGCCTGAGATGATGGTCTCTGAGCAGTATTGTAAGGCTGCAGCTAGTGTGAAATTTTATCTCTTTGCTTTGGAGACAGGGAATGGTAATTTCCACTCTGGGGAAACCTTTTTCTACAATCTCTGAGAGGTATTTTGCTATCATTGTCATTAGGACCAGTGATACACATACATTTTTTTTTTTCTATTTTTCAGGCAGGTAAGATAGGACCCGGTGTGTCTGAATCAGCTTGGAGTTTGATTTTGCTTCCTCACTCCAGAGGCTGCCCATGACCTTGTTTCTGGTGCAGGGTATTTTTGCCGTTGCTAAACCATGAAATCAGTATGGTTTTGAGTTTGTTACTGGCACTACTCTTGGTTTAAGAATAATTTAAGATAACACTAGATGCCCACAAATGCTTGTAGTGAAGTTTCACCTATTTGACAGTGAGCAGACAATGCCTTGTGGAGTTTTGGGTGGATGGCTTGTTTGGAGTTGGTTTTTCTTTGTGAGTTTTAGGGTTTTGTGGGGCTCGGTTGTTTGTTTGGGGTTGCTTTTTTTTTGTGGTGGGTTTGTGTGTGTTTTTTAGGATGTGATGTCCTGATGATATATACTGCTTGCTGGAATGGAATTTTCTTCCAGAAAAGTGAGAAGGATACATGTTATTAGACACTTCCCTGGGGACATTTGCCCAGATGTGAAAAATAGTGAAATATTAATGAATTGGTGGTGACTGACTGCAATTGAAAGTTTCACTTCAGTCAGCTCTGCTCTGAAGGTTGTTACCTGTCTCTCATTTTGCCAACATCATTACCACTCCTTGCTATGTTTTGTGGATGGCCAGTGTCTTTTGAGAGTGAGGAAGGAAGGAAAAAATAAAGGGCATATTTCTTCAACTTAGTATTTCTGCATTATATATGACTGCTGCTTAGTAACAGAAAGTTGTATTTTAAATCTGAGGTGTATTTTTTCATGTAGTTTGTACTGTTAACAAAGTACTGTTCTTCAATAACTGTACTGTCCTAACTTGTGACAGGATTTGATATATATTAATGAAAAGCTTTAATATTCAATTACTATTAGTCTTAGTTCTTAAGATACTGTATTACAACCAATAAAAAACTTGGGATAAAATTACTGTCTTGAATTCAGAAGAGCGAAAAATGTAATGCAAGATTTTGAATCAGGGAATCTAACATTGCCTGGAGTATTGGAAATAAAATTGTGCAACCATCAGCTTTCTAAACTATCTGATAATAAAGTGCCAAGAGACGTTTTCAGTGTGGCGTTTTGTCTGCTTAGGAGTTGGTATTCTCCCACTTTGTCTGCGTAGGACAAACAAATGTGGAAAACGCCAACACCCACGTGCACAAACACCCTCAAAATTGCTACTTTTTGTCAATAGTCTGAAGAAGCGTGGAGAGGCAATGGTTGTCTCTCACCAGCTCTGTGCTCCAGCTGAAGTTTCTTCTGGCCAGCAGATGGAGATGATGCAACTGAGTATGAGAAGGCTGTACACTTGTACTGCGAAAGTTTGCCACTTCACAATCCCTGTGTTTTTTGGAAGGGTGTTCTTTAATACGACGAATTTATAGGCAGAGTTAAACTGTAAATTCTGTTTACTGGAAGCTTGTGCACAGAGCAGAGTTTGTCTCAAGAACTGCCTATTGCAACAAAGAGAAAGGGGGAGTATTCTATCAGTACAGATTCAAGCAGGTTTTCTCCCTATCCCTGCTTTCCCTGTCATTAAAATATTGGAAAAAGGTACATGCCTGTGACTGATCACCTCACTGCTGAGATGCCATAGAAACCTTCTTGCTGCTACAAAGGTAAACTTTATCTTTGGAACCTGCCACCTCTCCTTAGCCAATGGTGTCATTCAAGGTGGTCTATTAGTGGCTGGGAGCATGTGAAAAGGAGTGGCAGCTGTGTGGATGAGCTCTTGAGGCTTTGTATGACCATAAAAAAGTATAGATACATGTCCTTAAAATGCATGAAAGCTTAAATACATGGATGAAGATTAGCTGAGTGTGATAAAAGAATATGTTTCAAGGGGAAATTTAAAAAGAGATAAAACTGGGGGGGTGGGAGGGAAGGTATGAAATCTCAGACAATGGAGTCTTCATTTGTCACCATTGCTATTAAAATATTTTAACTATATTTATTACCCTTGAGGAAAAAAACAAGCCAACCAACCCACAACCTAAGCAAACTACATATAAAAAAGCCTATCCCAAACCTCCAAGTTACTGCAATTGGACTCCTCTCATCACTGTCATACCCCAGCAAAAAAACAGAGCTCTGAGTAGTTGCCCACTGTACATTCTACTTTCTATATAAACTTCTAGTGGTGTTTTGCAGGTTCTGATATAAACACAGCAGAAAACAATTTGTCCTGCCTCATATTTCAGCCATCCTCTCTGTAGTGTTTGGTTTGCTGGAACCTGAGTGCCTTGCTAGTTCTATAGAAAAGATGGTCTGGTTTTGGTTGGTACATTTTTAAGGTCTGTTTTTCACCTTTGACATAATTGCCAATGTTCTTCCTTAGAAAAAGGACAATAAATATTAAAGCAACTTTTTTTAAAGACTACCTAACTTTCTGACAAAATATTACCTGGACTTTGTGCCTAAACCATGAGACTGGGACACCTAAATATTTTCTCTTGCCTGTGTGTTGAAATACCATCCCTAACTTTAAAAATGCAAGCAAGTTTCTATTAGATCATCTAGAAAATAGTTATAATTCATTTCCCCCCAAATTCTAAATTTCTTTGTTACTACTGTAATTATGGTGGAAGAGCATGTTTGCTTTGGTTGAAAAAGGGTAAAGCTAAGTGATTTTAGACTGGTTTTCCTTGTAAGAATTCCTCTTCCTTTCTAAAAAGGCAGCTGAGCAGCAGGTACTGCAGTTGTTGTTACCTGGGCTGCACAGTGTAAACTTCTGTGCACCTCTGTCTTGACTTTGCAAGCAGTCCTGGTGCCAGCACCAGAAAAGTGATATAGAAGAACTAGAAAAATTGGGCAAGAGGTGAAAAATTAAGTAGTATGCAGTGCTGCCACCTGAGGTGAAACTGAAGAGGTTAGGGTTCTTCCGACTGGAAAAAGGCAACAGCTCCAAAGGAAGTAGCACAGGTACCTACACAGTTGTAACAACTAAGTATTTATCATAATGCAAGATAAAGTGCTACCCAAATAAGATATTAAACAGGATCTTTAAAAGTGGCAAGAAATACTTTTTAATACACTGCAATTAAAGCATGAAGCTAATTTCTCATGAAGGCATTTGGAAGTCAAAAGAAGGATTGGACCAATTATTTGAGTAGGTGTGTGAAGGGTTAATAAACAAAGCGGTCCTGAGGAAACTACTTGCTCAAGAAGTCCATAAATTGTTAGCTGTCAGAAGCTTCGAGAAGCAGCTAGGGAAAGATTCACTCTACGTTTGTGCCCTTCCTTGTATTCTTTCACTGAGGCTCCCTCAGTGTATCTCCTATTAGAGATGCAGTTCTCTGCGCAGGCTTCACATGGCCATTTGCGTACATCCTTCATTACAGCACTCCTGACTTTTTCCCTCCTTATTTTTGTCTACACAGGCCAGAATCTCCTCACTACGTTTCCGTGGGGCTCTGAGGTAAAAATAATCCTTCAGTCAGGTCATATAGAATAAACTAGGTTTTACATAAAGTGATTCCTGTTCTATCTCAATGTAGACACTGGCTCCAAGCAGGAAAAAAAATGTTTTCTTACCTCCATGCTCTGGAGTGTTACATGGATTCTAAATAAGAGACAGAAGATGAAAACATAATCAAATTAAAACATAATAAAATGTGGGTTTTTTTTTTTCTCTGCAGCATTTCGAAGGAGCTGATAGATTTTTCATGCATTTAAATGTGGCAAATCTGAAGTGCTGGATTTTAGTCACTTGCACAAAGGATCAAAGTGCAGAAGGCATGCAGCGAGGCTCTCTGGCTTTCCCTAGTAGAAGATTAAACCACTTTAATATTTGGGCAATTTTATGAGAACTGCAGCTCCTTTGTTACTGATCTCCCTCTTCAGGAGGAGAGATTGCAGCAGGGAATAGGGATTAACATTTCCTCATGAGTGCCACAGGGAGATAGGACACAGTACAGATGTGCAATACTCAGTGTTGTCAGCAACTGCTGAGGGAACAGACTAAGCAGAAGATGGTGAAACAATTGAAAATATTGAAGAAAAGAATGCATTAAGCACAGGATGATAGACAGTTATATTATAAAGAACTGGTTAAATTTAGTATAGGCTATTATTAAAAATCCTGGTGCTTTAAAGCAGTTCCTGGGCACTGTTCTGCTTAAGCCTGCCCTGCTTCAGCAGAATGAATTCAATCCAGTTATATCTTAAGCTCATGTTCAATTTGAAATCTATTATTTAATTTTTTTTTTTGTTGTTCAATTGCAAATAGCAAATGATCATGGCAGAAAATTAAGATATTTTTGAAGGACAAATGTATTGCAGAGATTACTGCTAAAACAGAAATGGTCACATTCTGTGTTTCATCCTCAGAGCAAACAGTGAGTCTTACAGTTAAAATATTTATGAAGTGGAAAATTGTACAATAAACTGAAAGCCATAGAACACCTTAAAGCCGAAGAAAATACATACATGACATGCAGCCTACTAACTGAGAAGCATTAAAAAAAAAATGCTATCAATAAGAGGTAAGGGATTTTTTTTTCCTCTTAATTGGAAAATTATCAAATTGGAAGGACTGGTAGTGAATTATGAACATTAGGGGGGGAAAATGGGTATGGGAAAAACTCATACAACTTTCACCTGAACCCTGCATCTCAGAAAAACACAAGACTGTAAACAAAAACTGTTTCTTGTCCATTTTTCAGCATCAGAAGAGCAGGAAATAAGAGCACTCATCAGTCACACCTAAAACTCACAGGCAGAGCCCAAGTTGCTACAGACACAGAACGGGTTGAATACAATCTTTGCCAGAGATAATGCATTTATATGGGGAGGAACATGACTAACAGTTCTGCCTGTTATGGGCAGGTTGACAGGAGCTGGTGGGAGAAAAAGTGTACACTTATTCTACCTAGCCCTTAAGGAAAACTTGCCTTCTTTATTTGAAAGGAGACTGTAGCAGAAGATAGAGTATCACATTGTAGGTGATTTTTCTCATCAGTAACATGGAAATTTTTTTTTTTTCAGTCTAGATTTTACTTTTTGGAGCAGTTATTTTGTTTTCATTGACTGGACTTTTGTTTCTGGGAAGAGTAACTTTAGTGGGAAGAAAATAAAATAAGTGGGAAAATAAATGCTTTTTAAGGCTCTAATAATTTGATTTATTTTATTAGACATAAATTATGCAGATTTTGCTATGCTTTTTGCAGTGAAATATTAATTCTGTAAATTATTTAATAGCTTTCACTTTCTGAACAAAAAGTTTCACAAATCCTTTTAGAAGAAGGAATTTCATTAATGATAGAAAATAGATGGCCTTGTTTCTCTTTACTCTGCAATGTCTCTCATATGGGAAGCAAATAAATTACTACCCTTAAAAGACCCAACTTATAACCTGACATTTAGATATGGGCTAATTTTAGAGGCTGCATTCTGAAATAGCAAAATCATGCTGAATTGATGTTTGCTTTGACAGGTTATACAATTGCTCCCTCTGGCCATATTTAGATGTTCCAAAAATTAAAACTGAAGAATATGGCAATGCAGAAGACAGTAATTAAGCCACCTGTTGTAACTAGCTATTGTAAAAATAAAATGTCTTATCATCCAGTATGCATTTAGAAAGGACCCATGGGAGATTCTGAATGTGACAGAGCACTAGATAAGGTTCCCCAACCACCACTTCAAAGCATGGATTATCCCACAAAGATTTATTCAGATGCAGTGATATGTTCCAGATGTATTGCCTTGCAGGAGGTAACAGCAGAAATATTGGCAGTGGGGTGAGGGGGTTGGGGGAGAGGAGAGCAAGAGTGTTATTATTTTCATGGGAATCTTTAAGTCTGATAATGCTAAAAGGCATGTTTAATGTTCTGTTTTCTTCTCTCATATTTGAAAGGGGACTCTTTTCAGCTGTATTTACTCATGCTATAAAATCTGAGGGGCTGCAAAAAGGGCATTTTTTTTCTCTGTTTCAGAACTATATTTGTTTATATCAGTCCAGGCACTTAAGTAGCTCTTCTTCATCACAATGTTAAATAGCCTCAAAATAATTTAATGAACTTAATTGCACTGTCCTCCTGGACGGTACCANCTCTTTCTTTCTTACTTTCTTTCTTTCTTTCTTTCTTTCTTTCTTTCTTTCTTTCTTTTTTTAATTTTCAACAAAACTCTTTTTTCCCTTAGCTTCCATTTTCTTGAAGGTTCTGATATTTGTAATTTTATAAATTATGTTCTTACAGATGTTTAATAAATGCTATGAATGTTTTCATTTACTTTGCAGTAGTTGATAGTTTTGTTCATTAATGACTACCTTGGAATCCTCAGTGTCATTTGCAAAACAAGCCTGTTTTTTTGTCTCCTTGGATTTGCAGATGGGGAAAAAGCAAGCATGAAGCAAGTATAAGCTGACAAAATCTATGTAGTTTTGAGAAATATAAATTGTTCATGAATTTGAAGTGAACTTTTAAGCTCTGAAGCTTCAGGGATGATTCATCTATTAACTATTCCACTGGCGATCATCTTAGCACAGATATGCAGCTAACATTAAAAAATGCATTAATTCTGAAACAGGCAAATATTTTGGGCAACAGAAGTTAAATATGATGATGTGTAACAGAGGTGATGCTGTGATATTAGTACTGTGGTTAGGGAGAGAGGCTTGTTCCAACAGCTTGATACATAAACAGTCTCTATATAAATTCTTAATGACTTGGGAAACTTTTCCATAGACCATCAAGAAGCTCCCTTTTAATTCATATTACACACTTGGAGCAGACAGAAAACAAAATTTTTTAATTAGCTAGATCTAAGTGTTTAAAGAGCTTATTTTCAATTATTGAGTTTTTCTTTCACATGGAAACCATAGAATCATTGAACAGTTTATGTTGGAAAGGGCCTCAGAGATCATCTACTAACTCTGAAGTTTGAGAATGGAAATTGACTCTTAGGCTAAATATTTATTTGTTGGGTTTTATAGTTTGTGCTTTTCCCTCAAAAGTTAATATATAGTCTGCTGCTAATATTGGTGTAGAAGCAAGAATGTTCAACATTGGTTATCTTACCAGAAGATACAGAAGTACGATAAGCTTAAGAGTTGATGACTTAAACAGTATTTATAGAAGACACAGTTTAAAATGTATTGCAAACAAAAGCCACTGAAAGCATTTATGTTACAAAATATGTAACACAAATAATGGTGAAATGATTCTGAAAGAGCTGGATAATTCTGTCATGCTGTTGCACTGAAATTAGCAAAACCAGATAACTTAACATAAGTTAACACAAAGCCTAAACTAACTAGTCAAAGGCCACAGGTTTACAAGACTGAGCCCCAAACCCACATTTTTTCAAAAACATACTGATAAATCTAGCACAAAAGCATTTGATGAAGGGGTCTTTGAAGCAAAATTTCAGGCTCCAGGGAAAACATCTGTGGAATGTTTTATGAAGAAAATAATTACTAGACAAAAGACATAGCTGAAATACACAGTTTTTGACTGGGACAGCATCTTAAATTCTCATCTTAATAAGACACAGAAAAACGTTTGAACTCAAAACATATTTTAAAGTACTTTACAGAAGAGGCATAGATTTTAATGCTGAAAGGACCACTGAAGAATACAGAGTGACCTTAGCATAAACCTGTCCAAAGAAATGTGATCTGTGCTAGATTGTATGGTCCTGCTCTGGCAGGGAGGCTGGACTGGATGATCTCCTCAGGTCCCTTCCAACCCCTAACATCCTGTGACCCTGTGATACCTGGGTTTTGAGTCCAATAATATAGTTTGACAAAGCACACAGATGAGGCAAATAAATTACTGCAAGGCAGGTCAAAATGTGCATTTGCAAGTACCCTGCTGTAACTGCCTGCATACCTGCATACCATCTGGAACCTCAGAGGCAGGAGAAAATGTCAATGAAAAAAACCCTGCAAATTATCCCAACATATGAGAGCTGTAAAAAGTGAAGGCTTTCCAGAGATCCATATTCGCATTTCATTGTAGTTGTTGCTCTTTGTTTTTGTACTGGGGAAAAAGAACACACAGAGAGGTGGTCTGTCAGGATGACAGAACCCTTTCAATGTATTTCTCCCCTTCCTTTCCTTTGGGTTCTCTCTTATCAGGTAACGCAGAAATGAATGATCATGCCAGACAGATCTCACTCAATACGAACTCCATTTCAAGCTCTTCTCTTCTTTGTCAGTGGCTGCAGACAAAGATTATCTGTTTTCTTTTAGAAGTGTGAACTGTACTAGGATGATTTTTCTAATTTCAGAGGCTTTTTGAAAGCAAGAGCTATTTCTCTCAAATTCTGCTGTGTAGTTGATGTCCCGACAAATTCCAGCTCTCATTCAACACAGAGAAGAAATGTAACTCTACATACTTCAGGAAACTAACAGCATTGATGAGTGCTTTTTACTAATCTTTTTAGATGTCAGTTCCTAGCTGTCCTTGATACTGTCGAAAGGTTCAAGAATCAAAGGGTTAACTAAATAAACTCATGTGAGCTTCTCCATGTCTCCTGGAGAAATGATCAGCATATTACTGTGTTTGATGCTTCAGCAAGTATATAATTTGAGATAGTATTTCACTCTTGGTTTTTTGGAGCTCAATAATAAATGATCAGTAGCTGCAAGCCAACCTGTTACTTCTGTTCAGTACTGAGAAATGTTTCAAAGTCACTCAAACTTGGAAGGCACTTAAGATGACCTCACTCATTTGATGTAGATTACAACAATTCTTTTGTTAAGTGTGAATGAGACATTAGTCATCTGGAAGTGTACATAGAATGCACCAGGAAACTCTAAGTGCTATGACTGACCCTTGCAGTTTTGTTCTTAACTACACCTTGAATAAGAGTTAACAGCTGATGAGAAAATAAGTGTTTGGGAAAAGGTTTTTGGTTTTTTGTGTTTTTTTTTTTAATTATGGGAGTGATTTTAACCACAGTTCACATGGTTAATAAGTTGAACTGGATGATCATTGTAGCTCCCTTCCAACTAATTCTATTCTATTCTATTCTATTCTATTCTATTCTATTCTATTCTATTCTATTCTATTCTATTCTATTCTATTCTATTCTATTCTATTCTATTAATTTCTATGTTATCAGAATGAGAACGTAATCCTTCTTCTTGATCTTCTACAGATAAACCATGTATTTTGTGCAGAAGAAGTTTGGAAGAAAATAGCAATCACTGAAAGGGGCCTGCAAAAAGGCAGGAGAGGGACTGTTTACAAAGTTCTGCAGTGATGGGATGAGTGGTAATGGTTTGAAAATAGAGAAGAATAGATTTAGATTAGATTTCAGGAAAAAGTTCTTCACAGTGAGGGTGAAACAGGTTGCCCTGAGAGGTTGCTGAGGCCCCAAGCTCGGAAGTATTCAATGTGAGGCTCTACAGGGCTCTGGGCGACCTCATCTAGTTGAGTATGTTCCTGTTCACTTGCAAGGGGTTGAACTAGATGACCTTTAGAGATCCCTTCCAACCCAGGTGATTCTACGATTCTACTACCTTACCAGATATTGACAACTAAAGGCAATTTCTAGCCTTTTGGTCAGTAATGCATGTACCTTGTTTAAGGATTCAGGGCTGACTAAAGAAAGGAAGTTCTCTGGATTTCACCATGTTGGTTGACATATGCATGGATGTATTAGTAATGAAGCGTTTGTGCCTAGATGCACTGCTGTTGACAGCAGAGGAATTTGTCTTTTAGAGATTAAGCAAGGCCATTGCTTATGCCATGAGAGTGAATAGTGATGTTTCAAGAGCTGTTGTGTGCAGACAACTACACTGGTCCTAGATGTGTCAGCCTTTCTCCTTTCTAAAGGAAAATGTAGGGTCTCTGGAAAAAAGACATCCCCCAGCCCTGGCCTTTTCCTGGGGGCGTCCTTTCTGCTCACACTGGAGTGAAAACTGATTTGAGAGGCTGCACTTGAAGCCCAGATTGCTACTACTTGTTAAAATTTTCAGCGTAGTGATCTCTGGTGGCCTAACAAGGAAGGAAACCATAAGCCGTGACTAGTAACCGTAAATGTGAACACGCTACCCATACACATAGTCTTTTGCTTTCTCCGGCATCTCAAGCAAGCACTTGGGGAATATGATGCATGTGGAGGGATGCCTCTTGGTGAATCAAGAGGTTTTCCAATGATTCTTGAGGCCTCCTAAAGCAGAAAATCTGGGGTATTAAAGGGTTTGCACACACCCCTTGAGGCAATGTTCTGGTTCCTCCAGAACGAGCCACCTAGTTTAACAGCCTCTCAGCCGCCGGTAAGTGAACCAGTTCGCTCTCCAAGGGCAGCAGGGACAACGTTCCTGCGGCGTGCCCTTGCCTCCGAGGGCACCTAGATCGGGTGGTGCCCCCAGTCCACATTAAAGGGCAGAGATGGCCACTGCCTGCCCTGGCCGCAGGGCAGCAGCTCCAGGAGGAAAGGGAGGCCCCGCGACTCCCGCGGGCTGCCTAGCTCCGAGGTGCCGCACTCCGCCCCTCAGCTGCGGGGCTGCAGCCTGCCTTAACCCTTTCCTTACGCCGCGACCACCTGGGCGCTGCTTGGGAGGAGGAGAGCGTCTGGGAGCACCCCCAGCGCCGCAACACCTCAAGGTGGTGTTCGCTGCTGCTTCTCCTCTCGACGGACTGCCCGGCTACCTGAGGCCGGGTGGCACCGCGGAGGCGGGCACCCCGTTCCCTCCGCTCTGACAGCGCTGAGCCGAGCGGCCACGGTAAGCCGCCGCCGCCGGTGAACGCTGGAGGGGGCTCTAGGCCACCTCCTGCCGCCGGCAGCTCCCCCTCCGGGAGGGGGCAGGGTTAGGGGAGGTGCACCCGCGGCAGCGCGGTGAGCGGCGTCCAGTTCCCGCTGCCCTGATCTGCGGGAGGCAGCAGGGACCCCCATCTCCGTCACCGCCTACCCCCTTTCTCCTCAGCGCCCGGCCCAGTGGGCTTACCCCACTGCAGAGCCGGACATGGCGACCCTGCTCCTGCGAACCCCTTGCTATCCTCCTCCCACTGCCGCTGCTACCACTTCTGCTGCCGCCGCCTTCTCCTCCTCCCCGCGGAGCTTTTAATGGCTCGGACCTCCGGTGGCCGAGCGCGACTGCCCCTGCTCCAGCCGCAGCGAGGAGAGCCAGCGGGAGCCCGCGCAGCCCCAGCCCCACGCACGGTAAGGACAGCACGGTGAACAATGGGGCCGAGCGGGAGCGGCAGCGGGTGGCGCCTGCCCCGCCGGGCACCACGGGCGAGGGCTGCGGGGCAGGCGGCGGGACCCGCCCGCGGGGTGGCGAGGGCGTGAGGGAGCCAGCGGCCGGGAGCAACGCCCGCGCCGGCCCCGGCACCGCCACCGTGTCCCCAGGCGGTGACAGCAGCGAGGCCGCGGTGCCCGGCGGATATCCCGCTGGCGCCACTCAGCCCCACTTAATCGCATTACCGCGGATAATACGCGGGGAGGCACCGCTGCGAGAAGCGTCCGCGCCGCCTTCTGTCTCCGGCTTACCCCCGAGCACCGCGGCCGGGCGCATTCCGGGCGGCAGCGAGGACGGCCGCTCAACTTGGTGTCTTTTGTTTTGCCCTCGGGCTGGAACTCGGCCCCAGCGGCGGAGCGTCCCCGCAGCGGTTGCCGGGC
Source organism: Psilopogon haemacephalus (assembly GCA_013396835.1). Taxonomy (NCBI): domain Eukaryota; kingdom Metazoa; phylum Chordata; class Aves; order Piciformes; family Megalaimidae; genus Psilopogon; species Psilopogon haemacephalus. Next base: position 303,233 of record VWZI01003244.1, on the reverse strand, counting down.
GGCGGGGCGGGAGCCCTAAAGGGACACTTGATGACGGGCGGAGTTGGAGGAACGGACGTCCCCGCTGGCCCAAGGTTTAGCTCGGGCCGGGAGCCGACGGGGAGGCGGTGCTCCAGGGGGGTGTGCGACGGCAGCGTGCCTCGCTCCCCGCCTCGCCTCGGCCCCAGAGCGGCTCAGGGAGGACGGGACGGCCCAGCCCGGGCGGCGGTGGCTGTGGGCGCTGTCTTCCCGCTCGGCCCCGGCGCCGCTGTGCTGCGGGTTCCCTGGGCGGCTGTTGCGGCCGCGGCGCGGGCCCGGTGCACCTTCCGCCTTCACACCCAGGGGTGCGCTGAAGTGGCTTCGGCCTGGCTGCCTCGACGCCCCTGCCGTCGCCTCGCCCGTGCCCCGGCTGGAAAGTTCGCCACTTTCAAAACAGTGTTTCCCGCTCCTCGGTGTGATCGGCCTCAAACAGGCATGAACCGCTGGGGAAAGTTTTGAGTAAACAAGTTTATTTTCGGAGTGGCAGCTCCTGTGTAGTAGGTGTAGTAGGCCCTATCTTTCCTGATTCGTCTGCTTTTCTTTTTAAACTCTGGGGAGTTTTTTTTGAAGTTGCTTGATTGCTGGCATGAAATAAATGAAATGCGTAAAGTATCTTTTTTTTTGGTCACAGGCTTCTTACCAGAGTTTCCTTCAAAGAGATTTCTCCCTGGAGAGTGGAAGGATGATTGCTCTGAAGGAGCAGTATCACTCAGCTGTTTTATTATTTCTATCTCTCAGATACTTTGACTCTTGCTGCTTCTATTGCTTCCAGTGTGTATTTGCAGCAAGCAGCTGATGTTGGAATCAGGCTAACAAAAAAAACAACCAAACAAAAAAAATTCTGAAGGAGTCCAGTTAAGAAATGATGCAGTTCCTTTCGTTTAGGATTTCTCCTTCCCCTACTTATGGATGTTTAAGCAAGGATTCCAGTATCTAGCTAATTAGCGGATCTGAGCCTTTCAGAAATGGGCCTGCGTACCAAGAAAGTACAAAATCCTCTTAGCTATGCCTCACGTGTCTGACCTGCCGGGGTCTTGAAGCTCTGCGCTGGCCGACACCAGACACAGGAGCTGTGTGCTGTGCCTGCCACTTTGCATCCTGGGGTTTGTAGTAACCCCGGCCTGAACCTCAGTGGTAAGCTGTGTGACTAAGGGCCAGGCTGCTAATGAAGCCAGGAGAAAGCTTGCCTTCCGCCTGTGTCCTGGCCTTTTCTGGTACCAGAATTGTCTGGTGCTGAGCAAAGTGTACCAGTTCTGTGGCTCCGGGATCTTGCTTAGTATTTTTTTTGCCTTCTAATTCAGAGCTTCATTCCTTTAAGTATTACTTTGCTCTAGGATTGTATAGCTTCTCTTTTCTTTCTTTTGCAAATAGCAGAGATGAAGGCTTATATGTTGTACACTGAGTTGCGATGGCTATTTTAAACATCTTTATTAATGACCTTGATTCAGGTGTAGAGAGTGTCATCAGTAAGTTTGCAGATGATACCAAGTTAGGTGGCAGTGGAGAGACTCTTCAGAGGGACTTGGATAGACTAGATCAATGGGCCAGCATTAATGGGATGAGTTTCGACAAGGGCAAATGCCAGGTCCTGCACTTGGGTCACAATGACTCCAAGCAGTGCTACAGGCTTGGGGAAGTGTGGCTGGAGACATGTCTGGCAGAAAGGGATCTGGAGGTTGTAATAGACAGACAGCCAAATATGAGCCAACAGTGTGCCCAGGTGGCCAAGAAGGCCAATGGCATCCTGGCTTGAATTAAAAATGCTGTGGCCAGCAGGAGTAGGGAGGTGATTGTCCTCTTGTACACGGTTTTGGTGAGGCCACACTTGGAGTATTGTGTTCAGTTTTGGGCACCACAATACAAGAGAGATGTGGAGGTCCAGAGGAGGTCAACGAAGCTGGGGAAGGGCCTAGAGAATAAATTTTATGAGAAGCGACTCAGGGAGCTGGGGATGGTTAGTTTGAAAAAGAGGAGGCTGAGGGGAGACCTCATTGCTGTCTACAACTACCTGAAGGGACATTGTGGAGAGGCTGATGCTGGTCTCTTCTCAGAGGTAATTGAAGACAGAACAAGGGAGAATGGCCTCAAGCTGAGACTGGGTAGGTTTAGATTAGACATTGGGAAAAAGTTTTCACAGAGAGAGTGGTCAGGCACTGTAATGAGCTGCCCAGGGAGGTTGTTGAGTCACTGACTCTGGGTATGTTTAAGGGTCGTTTGGATGTGGTGCTTAGTGACATGGTTTAAGGTGAGTCTTATAGAGTAGGGCTATAGGTTGGACTAGGTGATCCTGAGGGTCTTTTCCAACCTGGAGGTTTCTGTGATTCTGTGATTTTTGAAAGCTTAGACATCACTATATCTGCCCAAATGCCATGCACATTCTTCTGTCACTGCAGACTGAAATTCAAATGTAGCTGTGGAAGAGATAGTTGACAGTAGGGCAAGCTATCATCATCACAGGAAGGGGTTATAAAGCTGTATTTGCTCCTTACTTGCACGATCTTGTGTATAGTCAATGAAATAGTGGTTTGGATTTTTTTTCCCCATTTCCACTGTTTTTGTGAACAAACAAAACAAACTAGGAAAGTATGCAGAACGTTTAACTCGCAGGCCTTCAAAGTGTCAAAAGCTGGTAAGAGATTAAATGTTTAATACCAAAGCCTGAGTTTAATGTCTGGACTTCAAATTAGGATTTTTTTTTTTTTAAATTCCCCCAGGTTGACACAGTTCATTAGTCATGTTGTAATCAATATCTTAAAGCAGCCTACTTGTTACAAACTTTTGGAGAGGAAACTGGATGATAAATGACCAAAGGGGAAACACCACTTAAATGTGGTGGCTTGAGAAAAAAAGAAAAGGGAAAGACTTTCTTTAAGAGATAGATTTCTGCATTAAAAGTCAGAGAGTTATGAATTTGTAGAGCTGTGCAGTAAAATTTCCCTTACGATTTAGATTAATTTGACTTAGGAAAAAGTTCAGACTTTCACTTAAGAAATTGATATATGATCAGAATCAGCATCTCTCAAAAAATCTATAAAAATTCTTGACACTGATGAATATGAGGCTGCTTATGTCTGTATGGTGATGGACCTGTACAGAATAAATGCTTCTCTGATTTGAAATGTCTTTGCATTAACTCTTTGGCTTGCTCTTGGGCACTGACTGGTGTAGTGACTTCCAGACTTGGATTTGTTAGGGTATAAAGCTGGGCAAGATGGTCCATGTGGCTGTATTTTTACAGCATTTGCAGTGGCAAGTTGCCTGGTGGGCAGAGAAATTTCAGGGCTGCCAGTCGGCACATCACTGGCTGGGTGTGTCCCCTCAAGTTTTGTAAGGTGGAAAACTGTGTGGGAGAACAATGTTGCATCTTCTGTGGTTGTCCATCCCCCTTTCTGGAGACTGGAATTTGAAGTGCAGGTCAGTGCTCTAACCTTGTCCTCCAATCTACTTCACTTGGGGAGATGCAGATGTGTGTTGCTCTGACTGCAGCAGAGATCTAGATTCAGAACTTCAAAAAAATTGACTCAACGGAGCTTTTTAAACTTATGTTCATGGCTGGGTTTGAAAAAATGGATTAAACCTTTGTATTATTGACCTTGGTTACATTCTAGTACAGAATTGATATGTTTGCATACTTTCAATACTGTGATATGATGTTAGTGATAGGGACTAAACTGGCTGGCTTTGGTTTCTGTTTTTTTTTTTCCCCCCCAACTTCTTTTTCCTTTCTCTTTTCCATCATGCTTGTCTGTGCCAGTGTCTTTGTTTTATATTGTCTTTTTTTAGAAAAGCATGATAAAAATGCTGTTTATTCAATTTGGGTCTACCAACTTGTCCTGTGTTTTCTGTTTCTTCTTTTAGAAATTGGCATGTTTATCTTAAAATGATCTTTCCAAACTTATTTTCATTACTTTGAAGGGTTGAAGTTTGTGTATTTTCTTTTTCTTTTTCTGTGGCTGACTAGCAGGTACTGAGTAGATGACGAAGTAGTTTGCAGATGGGTTGCTTGAATTAGGGAGAGTAAAGGCACTATGTGCTTTTTTGGTTGTAAAGGCACAAAGGAAGAATTGCAGAGGCACGAAAGGTCATGAAGCTCAGTCAGCTTTGAATTTGTGCAAAATGTCAGTAAATTTGGCCTGCAGAAATGGAGGAAAGTCAGACAATTAGGTCAGCCTTTATCAGATGCGAAAGCTGTCTTGTTTGTGATCAATTTCATCATGGTGAGCTTTTTAGCCTGGTCAGTAATGAAGTAGACTTGATTTAATAAGAGAAAAGAAAACAGGATATGCCTTTTAGGGGATTTGAGAAATAGGGTACGGAACTATGGTTTTGTTGGTTTTATTTTTTTTCTTTTAAGTTTGGAAGTGAAGGAGATTATTTTTAATGTTTGCTTGTCAAAAAGAACTTCAAGAAAAAAAGAATAGTGGCTCTGTTAGTTGGTACTCAAATAAAATGAAGCTTTGTTGGTAAAGTTCACAGAGGTGCTAAAGTTACATTTTCTGTTGATCTCAGAGGGAACTTTGATTTTTGCAGTGTGCCCTTAAATGTGCTGCAGTAAAATCTGTACAGTAAGTCTTTTTAATGTTGCTGTATAAAATGGAGGAAAGAACTTTCTCAGGGCATGAAATCTGGATAGTGAGAGTTACAGTAGAAGATTTCTGTACAACACATATTTATTTCTAGGCATGAGGAATAGCTGGGAAGATGGGTGATATTTAAGTATAAGATAAGGATAGTGTTTCCAGACTGTTTTCTTTCCAAGGTTGTAAATTTGGTGTAGTCTTAAAGCCCACTGATGGGTGGAAGACTGTGTTTCTGAGATGGTGTTGCTGGTTCCCTTACTGGTGATGCCTCACTTCCATAGTCCTCTGCTGTTTCCCATTAAAATAGCTTTAAAATTTTGCTACCTTGGCAGCAGTTCTGGAGGATGCTGTCCCAATGTGCGAGATTTATCAAATGAGAAATATTAACAGTGATTTCAATCCCAGTTTCTTTCCAAATATGCTGACTTGGGGAGGCCAAAGTAATAGTTCAGACCTTGCAGGGTGACTGAATTTACCATAGTGAAAGTGTGTGAAGAGACTGTTTATGTTCCAGTTTCACATGTGATTCTACTGCCTTGTAAAGCTCTTTAAAGTGCCATTTCAAGTTCTCTCCCTCATTGGGTATGTTAACATGGAAGTGAAAAACAGAAGTTGTGCAACCAAGAGGGATCTTCTGTTCCTCCTTAAAAGTGTAGATTTTCCTAAAGCATGTATTTCTATAATAGACAATGTATTTAGGTGTGTAATACACAAAGTATTAGAGAAATTCCATGGCTGGAGAGGACACGGACAATTTTTCTGAGGAAAAGCTGTGACTTTCAGAACAGAGGTACTAGTAGCAAGCCATCTCTGCTTGAAACAACTGCCTTTGAGTGCAGGCAGTAAACCGTTCCCATAGAGGAAGTGGAATTACAGCCTCTGGGACAAGCTGCTCAGATCCATGGGTTGTCTTTACAAAACATTGCTAGGGAAGAACACACTTTTCTATAGGTCAGAATGTGGCTTAGTGGTTGTGGTGGTTCAGAAGTTTCCTCCCCTCCCTCCCAAGAGTCACCAGACTAACTCAGCTGTCTGGAAGTTAAGGATTATTGCAGGACCAGTTGTTTGATCGCTGGCCACTAATAACACAGGCACCTGCACCTCCTTCATCAAGCACCCTTGTTTTCAGTCGCCTGCACCACGGGCACAAGTCAAGAAGATATTTGTCACTTTATTCAAATAGCAAATGTGGCACAAATCATCTAGCTGCCCAGTAGCCTGTGTACATTTAATTGGCTCTTTCTGCAGTGTGTCATGAGATTTTCTGTTGGTTATGGTCTTTCAGATATTATTTTTTTTTCTGGGCCTGGATTAAGCATTTGAGCTAAAAGCATTGTTAATTTCTTCCCTCTTGAGTGTTATTTTTGGATGTATCCTAGCCTCCATCTCCCCACTGAACAATAGTAAAGGTGCTCTGTGGGGACCTTTGCTAGCCCAGCAATCGAGCACTGGCAGGCTCCTCATTAGTCTTTTATGTCTCTCCTTATCAGTTTTACTATGAAACTCCCTATCGCTTTGGTTGCACATGTTAGAATAATTAGGCTTCCTGTTCAGCAGGTTCGTATGGCATTGATTTTGGCCTGAAAGTTCAGGGGAGGGGAAGGTTACTAGAAATGTATAAGAAATAGCAAATATGTCTTTGGTAGTTGCCTTTTTCTGCTACAAGGTGGGTTTAAAATAACGGATAGCACAAAGAAAGACAAGAATGTTGAGCAGACTTTCATGTTACTTGTATAGAAGGTGGTTTGCCTTGCATTATTTAATACGTGAAAATAAAGCTTAACCTCCCTGCTTTTTTAAGAGAAAAAGAGGACATGTCCAATTGGAATAGGGCTTCCCATCATGCAGACTCTGGGAACACAGGAGGTGTCAGGTGAATTTGAAGCATTTCCCTAGCCATCTTGATCTTGCTACAGTTATGGGAGGAGGCAGTGGTGAGGGGGTGTCTTTTGGAGGTCGTGGATTCTTCTTCTGGTTGTTTCTCTTGTTTCTTGAATGGTCCTGGAGTTTGCTGCTGCTTATGGCTTACCATCAGACTGAAATGAATTTGATTTTATTTTGTTAATTCTCTGCAGTCTTATGATTGCAATAGCAACGATTACAGCTGAAGAGTCTCTGGCCAGCTGTTGCTGTGCTGTGTAATAGTGTCTCTTTCAGATTAAGGAGAAGCGTGCTTTGTTTAATTTGTCCAGCCTGAGGTTATTTTCTCAAACATTAAGGCTAAGAAGGACAGTAAAGCTCTTGTAAAAGTAAAGCTCTGCAGTAGTTGTGGTGCTTTGTTTCAGGAGTTTCCTGTTTTCCAGAGACTGGTTAGACTTAATGGCCCTTAAAAATATGAAAAATTATTAAAAGGAGAATGGGGAGGAGAGATTCAGTTGCAGTACTTTTTAGAGAGTATATAACTTTATGTTTGGTGCGTCATAGAAGTTAAACTTATTTTGGGGGAATCTGAAAGATTAGCCACCTTTGAGGAAATTTTCATTCTTTTTATTAAAAGACCTCAGCTCTTACCTTACCTGTGTGGAAATTCCTCCCTGAAATCTGTTTTGCATTTTCTTTGTAAGACTGAAACCATCGATGTTTGCCATTTTAACATGCTAAACATTCAGTAGTTTTGCTGCTTTTTAAACAGAGCCATCAGTATGTGTGTGTAGGATCATCAGCTGTATGGTTGTGCTGTTGTAACCTGTGTTGTTCATTAGCCATTTCTTGAAGCTTAGCTGGAGTAACTGCTGTAATGTGGAAAATAAAATTGTTTAATGTTTTGGTGCAGAGCACTGTTTCTTCCCTCTGCATGCTTTGAAATGTGGACCATAATTTCCAGTACTATTAAAAATAAAATACTAAAAACCATGAAAGGGAACATGAACCAAGCAAAAAAGGAAAAGATACCTAGAATGCACAGTGGATAAATATGGCACTTGAAGCTAGCAGAAAATATCCTTAAAGTGCCTTAATAGCAAATAAATAGTTAAGACAAAAACAAAGCAGATGGTGTAGTAGTATTGCAGTGGAGAGAAGGGCAAGTGACTTTGCCATTTGAATATAAAAAAGGTTTTTAAATGCATCCTAATTAAGTGCTGCTCACAGCTTTATGTTTACTACTAATATTTGAATTTTGAGATAAGTCAAAAATGGCACAGTTCCAAGGATACAGTTTGCCTAAAGCATGTGAGTTGGAAGAGAACTTCGAAGAGGAGAATTTCTGAATACACCTGTAGGAGGGAAGCTGCTGATGGTAACTCTGTGGGGCAGGTTTTTCCATCTAATTTTTTTCCATATTATTCACAATTAAGGCTTGAATGGTAATGCTGCCTCATGTTTCTGGCTGTTCTCTGTCTATACCTTCATAAACTGTTGGACATCTTCAACCATGTTAGATAACCAATGAAGTTTAATTTAAAAATAAGTGCTTGATAGAGGAGAGACTCAACTCACTGCAGCTGTTGCTAGAGGTCATTTGCGTTGCCTGTCAGCTGCCTGCTCAGCACATGTCTTGGCTGGGCAGTTGCATAGGTACTGCTCAAAGCAAATGCAGCCTCGTGCCATCTAATTACCAGTGAGTAAATACCAGTGTTGAGAGAAGGGTCAGGAGGGCTGTCAGGACTGGGAGGGATGTGGTGGAGAGAGAGCCATGCAGTAGCTGGCTTTTTGTTGTGCAGGGTCTGAGGGCAGAGCATCAGTTGAGTGGAAAACAATTTTTATTGTCTCTGTAAGAACAGATCATCCTGAGTGCAATCACAGGACACCTACTGGATGACATGGGGATCAGACCCAGCCATCATGCATTTAGGAGGGGCAGGTTGTGCTTGACCAACTTGATCTTTTTTTATGATGAGGTGACCTGCCTGGTGGATGTGGGGAATGCTGTGCATGTAGTCTACCTGGATTCAGCAAGGCCTTTGACACTGTCTGCCCCAGCAAACTCCTGGCCAAGCTGTTGGCCCATGGCTTGGACAGGGGCACTCCATGCTGGGTTAAGAACTGGCTGGATGGTCAGGCCCAGAAAGTGGTGGTGAATAGTGCCACATCCAGTTTGCACCAGTCATTAGTGGTGTGCCCCAGGGATCAGTGCTGGGTCCAGTCCTATTTAATATCTTCATTGATGATGACTCAAGGTTGAGTCCAGCATCAGTAAGTTTGCAGATGACACCAAGTTGGGAGCATGTGTTGATCTATTAGAGGGTAGGAGGACTCTGCAGAGGGACCTGGACAAGCTGGATAGATGGGTGCAGTCCAGTGACATGAGTTTTAACAAGTCCAAGTGCCAGGTTCTGCAGTTTGGCCACAACAGCCCTGTGCAGTGCTACAGGCTGGGGACAGAGTGGCTGGAGAGCAGCCAGGAAGAGAGGGACCTGGGGGTACTGGTCAACACCTGACTGAACATGAGCCAGCAGTGTGCCCAGGTGGCCGAGAAGGCCAATGGTATCCTGGCCTGTATCAGGACTAGTGTGGCTAGCAGGACCAGGGAGGTCATTCTGCTCCTGTACTCAGCACTGGTTAGGCCACACCTTGAGTCCTGTGTCCGGTTCTGGGCCCCTCAATTTAAGAAAGATGTTGAGGGGCTTGAACATGTCCAGAGAAGGGCACCAAGGCTGGTGAGGGGCCTGGAGCACAGCCATGTGAGGAGAGGCTGAGGGAGCTGAGGTTGTTCAGCCTGGAGAAGAGGAGACTCAGGGGACCTTACTGCTCTACAACTACCTGAAGGGAGGTTGTAGCCAGGAGAGGGTCAGTCTCTTCTCTCAGACACCCAGTGACAGAACAAGAGGACACAGTCTCAAGCTGTGCCAGGGCAGGTTTAGACTGGACATTAGGAAGAAGTTCTTCATAGAAAGAGTGATTGGCCGTTGGAACAGGCTGCCTGGGAAGGTGGAGAAGTCACCATCCCTGAAGGTGTTTAAGAGGATGAGGCACTTAGTACCATGGTTTAGTTAATGGTGATAGGCATAGAGGTCCTTTCCAACCTGGTTAATTCTGTGGGTCACCAAATGTGACCACATTTGCATAGTGTCTCTTACTGAGGTGGAAACAAACCTACAGCTAATGAAACTTGTCCAGAAAGTGAAATCTTTGTCAAAACTTGACACCACACTGACACCAATCAGTTTCCTACAGTTATCTCTAAGTGCTTCCTGTAGGCATGGAGTGGTGTGCCTTTATCCAGTGAAGCATCAAAGTGATTGTGCAAGAGCAGGGTGTCTGTGTGAAGTCTTTACCTCCGGTTGTCCAGCTTTTAAGGTGCAAAACCAGACTAGTTAAGATTCTGAACCAAGTAATTATCAGTCAGGCAACACCTGTTTGATGAGCAACATGAGCATTTCCCTTAATTTTGTGTGCAGTGTGTGCACACTAAGGGACCCGAGAAATCATTGGAGCACTTTCTAGTTGTAATAATGCTTCAAGGATAATTTCAAGCAATGGACAAGCAAATGACACTTGATGGTAGCTCTGCTTGAGAAAACCCAATGCAGGGAAGCCATTCCTGTCCTCCTGAATACCAGGTCTAACAGCAGCATGCTCAAATGTGTGGCTGAAAAATTGCAGTGTATATGTATGAGTTTGTACATATGATGGTAAGAAGGAGTTCAGAAACGTTTTCTGGAACCAAGTTGCAGACTTTTCATCTTTCTCTAGTGTAAAAAACCAAACAAATCCAACAGTCTGTGTATTCAACAAAGCTCAGACACGTATGTGAAAGCATTATAACTGAATGCAGTAATGTTCTGAAGTTTTTGCTAGGGTTGCTTTGATTCCCTTAGGTCTGTTGGTAAAATTTCTCTGGGCAGTAGATTAAACTGTTGGCTTTTCATTCCAGGTTGTTCTCCTTAAAAGTGAAATGTTTAAAAATACATATTTTATGTCATCATTTAAAATATTAAAAGCAGGAAATAGGTGATGTGATGGAAACAGCTAATACACAGACATAATAACCTCATTAAAGCTGATGTAATCAGCTCTAGAGAGAGTAAGCTGTTTGAGTGTAGTTCCACAGGAGGTGGAACTACGTTTTTCCTCTCAGTGTCAGGTAAAGAAAACAACTTTAGGGAAAGATAGGTATAACCCTTCATAATTGGATCCTCTGTATAACTGGTGTGATATGAGGATCCTTACAGCTGCAGGTTTATGTGGTTTCTGCCCTTCAAGAAAGAAATAATTTTTATTTTAGTGTAAATATAAGTCAGTAGGAAAAAAATGTATTGAGAATTCTGTATTCTTCTGCCTGCTTTTGTCGAAATAAAATGCCCTCTCCAACCTGAATTAAGTTCTTTCCTACTAAAAGCACCACAAAATTGGAACTGAAACTTGGATGTGTGCTGTGAAGGAAAAATGGTAGCTATACATCTGAAAAATATCTACAGAAAAATGTAAAATGCCTTTAGAAGATTTAAAGCCTCATATCTGTAGGAGTTCTGGGCTACCCTTTGAGCAAGATGAATTACGGAAAATGGTGATCTGAGAATGGTTCCATCTTGTCAAGAAAAATGTGATTTGGGGAAAATAATTAATCAGAATAACAGGTCTGGCCTTTGCAGGTAGATGGAGCCTAATGAAATTAATATCTGAAAAATAATTATAAACCCAAGCTGGTAATATATAGTAGGACCTAAGAAGATGTTTTATAATCTGCAAATAACTCCAGGATTTTTCTGCATAGGAGGCCCCAGGAGTGTAATAAGAATATCTGCTTTTGTTTTCCCATAGAATGTTTGAATTGCAGCAAGCAACTGTGCTTCACTCTTGTGCATATGATCAAGCAACAACTTGGCTCAACTAGGAGAAGGCTGAAATGTTTGAGAGCTAGGATGTACAGCATCAGCTAGGTAAAAGCTTCCTAAAGCCTTAAGGCAGCATCTGACTTTTGTGAAATAAAAGATGCTGCAGCAGATTTTTTTTATTTTTTAGTTGTAAGTTAGTTAACCAATGTGTGAATTTATTCTAAGTGCTAACTTACTTGTTTATGGCAAATCCTGGAACAGCCTGGTTTTCATTACTTTTTTGATTTTCCAGGCTAAATTTAATTGGAGTTCTGTCTGGAGGATAAGCTAGTCTGATTAGTTTTGAATGTGTTCAAGGAAAGTTTCATAACAACTTCGTTGGTATTTCTCCAGTAGGGCTTGGACATTTTTTATCTATGGAGTTTAAAGCTTGAGGGGCTGATAAAGACTCACATCCATTGGAAGTAGTTGCAACTAGATAATCAGCATAGCTTTGTTTAATTTACAGTGTTTATTTAGTGTTCTCCGTTGAGGAAGTTGAATCAAATTCCTCCTGCTGTGAGAAACTGCAGGGAGAAATAGCAATGGTTCAGGTGCTTGTTTTGATAACTCTATGTGTTTGAGAAAGAAGGAATTTTTTTTTCAATACCAGGTACTGTGACTATTGTGATTCCGCTGTAACTGGATATGGGAATGCAGAAGCTCCCTCTTGGATGGGTGCTTTCAATGGGGCCACATGTGTCCCTCATCAGTGCTCTTAAAACATTAAGAGAGGAGTTCTGCTTTTAACTAAGTCACACCGATGAAATTAGGCTTTTTGATGTTGTTAATACAGTTGTGTAACTGCATGCCCCTACTATTTTGGAATAGACAGAATAGCCTTTGGAAGCTTTTGGATCACTTCTTATTGTTTGCACTTGCTATGTAGATGTGCTCATCTTTGAGGGCTGTGCTGGTGGTGCCTGATGTAATATACACTGAAGAGGTAGAATCCACAACCCTAAAATTTGGTTGTGCTATGGGACAGCTTCAGGCTGTTTTCTGCAAGGAGTAAGATTTGTTTGGGACATTTGAAAAGCAGAAATCTTGACCTTTGTATGCCTGGAATGTTGTAGGGGGTTATCCATTCTCAATACACAATTAGTTCATCTTAGAGGGAAGAACAGTAACCCATTTCTTTATAACTTTTTTCCCCCCTTTATTTCCCTCTCCTTTCCCATCCTTGAAATTCCTGTGTGCATATATTATCAATGTTTCAGGAGAATGTAAATTTTTTTTCTGATATACTAATAAGGCTGAATTTCTTTCAGGGTGAGAAAAAAACAGGCTGTAAATCCCAGTTCTGTGATTGTATTTCTGTGTATAATGTGTGCAGCTGTTGGCAGTCCTGGGAAGAACCATTCCTCTTGTCTTGGTTTTAACGACCGTTTGTGAGAAAAAAATAACCCAAACAGTACTGTTGCTGTTGCAAGACTGAGGTTGTGGAAATGTATGTAATCGCTAGGAATTAATGAATGTATGGATTTTCTTCTCAAAATGAAGGACAAAGAGTCTGCATTCTGAATCATTCCTTTAAGGAAGGTCAGATATTCCAGATGCTACTTTTATAAAATTTTCAGGTAGTGAGAATTATTTGGTTCCTGAAACCNCTGCAATATTTGCTGTTTTTTATTTCTTGAATTCTTTGCATGTTCTTATTTCTCAGACTCTTTTAAAATGCAGGTACTGTCTGTGACAGAATTCTGTAGTATTTATTAATGATATTTGTATTTATCTCTTCCACTGCTAAGTTAAATGTGATGGAAACATGCACTATTCATGTTTTGTAAAGTCTCAGTAATACTTATAGCCAAAACTGTTGCTGGAATAGAGTCCTGGAATTTGTTAACTGCTCATTTACATATTCACCAAAATTTAAACTTCGAGTAATACTGTGTTTCCATTACTCCTGCAGCTTTCTTGACAATAAGGAAGGAACACAAATCTTTGGAGGCTGTTCTGGGGTTTGATGGTCCAATAAAACTAATTTTTTTTAATTTTTTTTTTGGCATGAAGCCTTTAAATGCTGCAACAGATTTTGTATTTGACTGGTATGATTTAGAGAGACTGCAAATGGCAAGTCTACTGTTGGACAGTTATCTTGATGGATTTGTTAAAGGCTTTTATTCCCTTCTCCCCTCTGGCAAAGTACAGTCAGCTGAAGATTTTCTTTGTGATCCTCACAAGATTCAAATTTAAAATGGTTTTAAAGTTGTGTGCTCTGTCACGTAAGTTCTACGTACTCTTTGCATATGTGGATTAAGAAAGAAAAACGTTTAAGAATCAAGCAGTGGTAACGAGTCAGTTATCAACTATTAAGAGTTTCTGACTCTTAATGTTCCTGGTTTATTTATTTATTTTATTCATTGTTCCACTAAGAGAGAACTTCTTTTTTAATTTTTTTTTAATTGGATTTACAGGTCAGTATCATTTTCTGTTGCCTAACAAATTAGGCACCTTGAACAGTAAACACATATCTTTTACTGTTTAATGGACATGGCTTTAAAATCTGACTGACAATTATGCTTGATATTACCTGCTTCAGTTTTTGTCCAGTAATTTGTAGGGTGAGGTTCCTGTTTTTTTCATTACTTGCAGAGCTGTATTTTCACCGATTGACTGAACGACAAGATTTAGGTACATACAGGCCTGAGCCAGTGTTGGTAGGAATCTTGGCAATGATACTGAGTTGCCTCTTCAGCATCCGTAGTCTGATTCAAGAGTGTCCCTTATAAGAACTGGTGTTTTTGTTCCAGCAACTTTCAGATGTCTGAAATACCAGTACTTCAGTTAAAAGAACAAGAAAAAAGTCTACTTTTTAGATTACAGTCTTGCTGTTGGGGATTTTTCCTGCTGGTATACTGGCCTGTGTAAAGCTGTTCTATTTCTTCCTAAATCATGAAACATTCTACCCAACTTGAAGACCACATCCTCTTGCATACGGTTTGTTCCCTTGTTGCTTTACTGAGGCAATCTCCTTAGTTCTCTGAGAAGCTTTTGTTTTTCTCCAGATTTTCGAGTCCTAGTACAGAGAGTTAACCTGTGGGCTACAGCCCTTTCAGCACGACTTGCTATGCAGGGGTTTTCCTCATGGCTTTTGATTTTCCAGAAAGATAATGTGTACTAGTTACTGGACCAGTAATCTATCAGTCTCTGTGCTTCTGAATTTTAATATTTCTTCTCTAACTGCTCTCTTCCATGTTGTATGAAATACTCTATACATTTTTCCATTGAAATGTAATTATTATTTTTAACCTGAACTAAAGACAGTTGTGATTAATAACCTCAAAGTTCCCTTTTTTTACCATGTATGTAGTAATTTTATTTGTGTTAGTAAGGCATGGTATCCTGTTTTGGTTATTATGTCTGGTCTTTAAGCTAAAGGATGATAGCAGACGTGTATCTCAGAATTTCTTGGGTATGATAGAGACAAAAAAAAAAAAGGGAGTAAACCACCAAAAATATTAGTTAAATGTGGATTCTGTCCAGTAAGATGCTAGAAGCATGTTAGACAATGAAAGCTTTAAACCATAACCCTTTATTTTAAAAAATAAAGACTACGTATATGTGTTTTTGATTGTTCTAAGACTTCATGCAAGCCTGACTTTGCTGCAGGAATTCTGTAGGATGCCATTGTGCATCCATGAATAGGTTCTCTGCTGCCTGGCAGTGTGTGTTCCTTACTGACTGAGAGAGCTACTATATTATTTTTTAAAATTCATTAACTGAATGCAACTTTGAAGGCTCCTCACTGAATGAATCCATTAAGAGAGCTGCTAAGGGATATCTTACTTTTGCAGAATATGCAGAAAGTCAGAGCTGCTTTGCAAAGCTGAGTGCAGTGGTAACATACTGTTTATTTCTCTTAATGCAGAATTCCATTTTGTTGTCCTGCTGGTTCCTCATGCTTACAATTTATTAATAAGGAGGAAAAGACTTTAAAATGATTAACTAATACTTTTTTTTTTTTTTTTTACTATGTTGCCTTCCATGAAAAAAATGTTTTCCTTACCTTACAAGATCCATTTCCTCATTTTAAGCAATTCAGGTGGATGAGAATCAAGCTGTACACTTAAAGTCATAGACTCAGCTAGGTTGGAAGAGACCTCCAAGGTCATCCAGTCCAACCTGTTGCCCAGCCCTATCAAATCAACTAGACCATGGCACTAAGTACCCCATCCAGTCCTTTCTTGAACACCTCTAGGGACAGTGACTCCACCACCTCCCTGGGCAGCCCATTCCTATGCAAATCATTCTCTCTGGGAAGAACTTCCTCCTGATATCCAGCCTATACCTCCCCTGGCACAACTTGATTCTGTGTCCCCTTGTTTTATCAATGGGTGTCTGGGAGAAGAGACTGACCTTCTCCTGGCTACAACCTCCCTTCAGGTAGTTGTAGGCAGCAATGGGGTCACCCCTGAGCCTCCTCTTCTCCAGGCTAAACAACCCCATCTCTCTCAGCCTCTCTTCACAGGGCTGTGCTTCAGGCCTCTCACCAGCTTCATTGCCCTTCTCTGGACACTTTCCAGTACCTCAACTTCTCTCTTGAATTGAGGGGACCAGAACTAGACACAGTACTCAAGGTGTGGCCTGACCAGTGCTGAGTGCAGGGGCAGAATGACCTCCCTGGTCCTGCTGGTCACAGTGTTCCTGATCAAGGCCAGGATGCCATTGGCTCTCCTGGCCACCTGGGCATACTACTGGCTCATGTACAGCCTAGTATCTACCAGCACCCCCAGGTCCCTCTCTTCCTGGCTGCTCTCCAGCCACACTGTCCCCAGCCTGTAGCACTTCATGGGGTTGTTGTGACTAAAGTGCAGAACCCTGCACTTGGCCTTGTTAAATCTCATCCCATTGGCCTCTGTCCAGCCATCCAACCTGTCCAGGGCCCTCCTACCCTCCAGCAGATGGACACCTGCTTCTAAGTTTGTGTCTTCTGCAAGTTTACTGATGCTGGGCTCAATCTCCTTATCCAGGTCATCAATAACTGGACTGGATCCAACTCTACACATAGTTTTCTCTGACTAGTAACTAGTGCTAGTAGTTGCAAGACTCATACTTTGTTGCAATAAGATTGAAAGCGTTGTGTTTGTCCCTGTGTGTCTGCTTTGTTTAGTTTACAACCCTAGTGGTTTTCATAGCAGTTCTATTTAACATTGATTCATTGAACCAGAGAAATTTAACTGACTTAGAGGCTGAACTTGCTAAGGCAATGATACAGGGGAAAACTGTGTAGGCTTAGTAAACAGGGATGAAATCCAGAATCTATCAGAACAAACCAAGGAGATGACATGAATGGTGAAATTGCAGGGTTTGGCCTTGGACACAGCTGATAAATGAAGGGTGGGAACAGATTATCTTCTGTCCATGGGATGCTCCTGCTGACCTTGCTGTGTTGCATGGAATGAGAACGCTGCAGTTTTCACAAGCATGCCAGAGGTGATTTGAGGAAATATTGGGAGAAAGATAGAATTAGGGCTTGCTAGTATATGGTGTTGTTGCATGTGGCCTTTTTCTTTACTTTTAATAAAAACGTATTTCCCCCTGTAGTTCCTTGCTGCAAAGATCAAGTGTTATTAACTTTTCAGTATTGTGGTACAAAATAACTTCTTTCTGTAATCTTTAACAAATAGAGCTTATAAAAATTATTGCAAGGGTAGATTGTGTATACCTCCCCTGATGTGTTACCCTATCTGGTTAATTAACACTTGCAGCTGTTATCAATTCTTTGGTGCCATTGTGTAAGTTTTAAAAATTGCCTTAGTTTGCCTCTGTACAGCCTTCTCTTGATTTCTGCAGAAATGTTACCTGTTTTTCAGCCAAAAATATTCCAGGTGGCATTCCTTGAATGGGCAGGAGCGGGTGAAGGTCTTTCATACCTCTCATTGAGTAAATGGGCTCTTTTCCAAGACCTGTTTTTTACTTGCTTGATTCCTGTGTAATCATCTCTCTGAGAGTATCCTTGCCTGCACACTAAAGCAGAAAGGTTTGTGTTCCTTAGCTGCATGAAGCTTCAAATTCAGCCTCTGCTGGTGGAAGAGACTGAAACATATTTTATTTTATTTTAATTTTTTTGGTAACCTTATAAACAAAGACCCCCAAACTGTTTAGATGTGGAAATGGGTAAGATTTCTTCCCAAAGCAAGGCAGACATCCCTATTTTTGAACATTCTTATGAGCTATTTTTGCTTAGATGTGTTGTAAATCTCCTGTAACATAAAACATTCATTTATGGTCTTACTCTGTGGCCCGGCTGAGGCAGAATGCTGGTTTGATGGCTGCTGCACAACATATCTCTGCCCTTCCTTGGAGCCCATGACAGTCTATAGGCTCTGCTGAAGTGAACTGGAGGCTGCTGCTGTGTTGTCCGTACTGCAGCAAGATGAGTTCAGAGTCAACTTAAACGAGGAGCCATGAAAACACACTGAGAAACTGGCAAAGAAAATCTCTAACTTCTTGGATGTGTTTTCTTGAAATAGTAATGAAAGGTCAGATCCCAAATGCTGGCAGCAATCTGCTAGTATTTCACTAAGATTTTAAATGAAATTGTTTCCATGTGGAAGCAACAACTTGGAAACGCTAACTTAAGATCTGTAATGTGAGATGGCTGCAATGTTTAGTACAGACCTTGTGAAGCAGTAGAGCTGTTGGATGATAGACAGGGTGACTCCAGGATAGGTACAGAGTACTGTAAATACTATTAAAAAAACCCCAAACTTTCTGTTAAGAATAAAACTGACAAATTAGATTTGGACCTTCTGTTAAGGTCTTAGCTGCACCTGCTTGGTATCAATGACTTCTCAAATTAAGCAGATCAAGCAACATGCCTTTTGTATTGTCATTTATTGGATACGATTGTTTAAAAAGTATAAGGCAACTAAAGGGGAGATAAAAAGTATAAGGCAACTGAAGGGGAGATACTTATAAAATTTTTTAGATCTCTGTTTTAGTGTCTGTACACTGGATAAAGTTCTGCTTTTAATTTTTTTTCCAGGTATAGTTACTTTTCTTTTTTTTTGAGAAGCAGAAAAGCTTTCTTGTTATGTATTTGCTTTCAATTCAGCTACTAAATATAGGGAAGATATTATCTTTTTTAATCAGCTCGGGACTGAGAAGTCATCTGGTAGCTCAAAGTCAGAAAGCTTCTTCTCCATCTTTGTTAATTTTATTCTATTAACAAAATAATTAAGTGGGAGAAAATTAAGATTATGTGCATTAAAGCTTGAAACACACAGGGAACTCCAGATATCTAACTGCATCATGCAAATTTGGTATCTCACAGTCTTAGTGGTATTGAGATGCCTAATAGGATTTCTTGATAGTAAATAGGACTATTAGTGGATTGAAAATTAATTGTAGTCACCAAATCTTAATCTCTCCATTGCATAATAAATCATTCTGTTTTAAATAGTAGTCTTCCTTGCAGTAAAAGGTTTTGTTGTGGTTTTTTTTTGTTTTGCTTTTTAATGTTTTCTGATGCATTTTTAGGGTGACTTTTAAGACATCTTAGTGGTTTAAGTTTAGTTCCTTCCAAATGCAGTGTATTGTAAGCTGTAATAAAATTGGCATCTCAGTATAAAGAAACAAATCTACTGCTGATTTTAAGACAAAAGATGTAAAAGCAGTTAATGTAAACAGGAGTATATAACACTTAAATCATGTAAGTACTGTGTAAACTGCTGGCTGTGGAAATAGATGGACCAGAGTACATAAAAACTAAATGTAGTCTTTAACTGTAAATTAGTCGTTGAGGTGTATCGATGGATAAAAATGAAATTCTAGATGAAAACGGCAAAAGCAATTTCAGTGTAAGGTTTTGTCTTTACTAATGCATTCACTTTCCAGTAATAATTTAAACTTTTTTATCTTTTCTCTAGTGTTATGGTAATGTTTCTTTTGTTCTTACTTCTCCAAGAGCAAGTCAAAAGGAACATTGTTAAGGTGCACACTACAACATTACATAATGGACAGATGCATAGAAAGTTTGGGTTTATTGATTTTTTTTGTGGTTGGGGGTTGTTATTGTTGTGGGGTGGTTTTTTTTTTTTGTGTGTGTTTTGGTGCAGAAAAAACCCAGTTGTTTTCAAACAAAGCTCATGATACCTATATACTAGTCCTAGACTGGGTGTTTAAACATCTTATGATATGCATGAGCCTCAGATATACTTTCAATGTTCTTGTCTGTCAGAGTTTTTTTTCACCTCATCTTCCCTTGCAGGCTACTTTGTGCATGGCTGTTGTGTATTCAGTTGAGATTTCTGTCCTCCACATGTGAATTTAAATTTCATGCCGTTTCACGTGTTGCAGGGAGAGAATGAAATAACCTACAAGTATATTATCTTATACACAGTTCCTGTAAACTGTTGTGGGCATGTTTGTTTTCTACTTGTCTCCTTGTCAACCTCAGTATGTTGAGGAAGGGAGCAGACAGTTTATTTAAAATCTTCTTAGAGCAAAATGTCATTTACATAAGCAACAGTAGAAGCCTTCTTGCTTCTGAACTCTCTTTTCCTTTGCAGAGACTAGGAAGACTTTTTCTGTCAGTCTGATTAAAGGATGTCTGCAGTGTAGAGTTACATTACGTTGTAATGTTAAAGACACTTCTTCACCAAGGCAAGACTGAAAGCTTAATCTCATATATGTGTAAAGAAATTGAAAGGGACTATACTTGAACTTTTGAGATTGAAGAGCTTAGTTCAGTGTTCAGGCTACATTTCCATTTGTAGTCCAAGGCTGTTTTGCCTTCAGGTCTTAGTGAAGTTGGAAGATAAAGAAATGTCTTCGGTGATGTCATGAAATATTGCAGTGCTTTTTCATGCCCTTCTTCCTTCACACAGCTGCTTCTCTTCTGCTTGCATCCAATCTTTAATTTCACATTATTGAGACTTCTAGGTTTTCCTTGGTACTGCCTGTATACTGCTTGATATGAGAAACTGGCTGTTTTGCATAGAAGCCCACCGCCCTCTTTTAGCAATACAGAAACCTAAGCATTTCCTCTTTCTGCATATGAATCTACAAGGGATAGTGATTCTGCTAGTGGTGGTTCCAAAAATATTCATCTTGGATTTGTGGGTGGTCACAGACCCCACCAAGGACAACTGTAAAGACAGTAATTAAATGAAGGAGCACCTTTTTGTTTAGGTGAGACAATGGCCTTGTGAGACTAAACAGAGTTGTGCTGAGCAGTTAGAGCACAGCTGGGAATTGGCTTCATTTTGTGAGTACTTGACTCTGAATGACTTCTGAACAACACAAAGCGGCATATTAAAGCGTGTGTCTTTTTATGTTGTATTACCATTAGCAAAATTTCCCTGGAAAGCATTTTCTGCTACAGCAGCTTAGCTTGCAAATGGAACCTGAAGACAGGAAAGTCTGAGTGATCGTAGACACTTTGTAGATAAGCTGTCTGGAGCACCTGGCAGTTTAAAGGAGCAAAGTCTAGATGCTGTGTATGTATATAGAAACAAATGAGGACAGGGGAGTGCAGAACTCCCAAAATAACTTGTAGTAGTTCGGGAATAATTGGCCCCTCCACACTCTTGAAATCACCCAAACTAGACTCAGCTGGCTGGAAGTTAATGAAATAAGCTTTNCAGTATCTGTCTTACATGCCAGGTAAGCAGGGAAGATCGGCCAGTGGTGTTAGAAGCAGGAGTTGATTAGCTGGGTTACACAGATTCAGCTAGAAGCCAAGGGAAGGGAGAGACCAACAACCCAGAACTCACACCCAAGCAGCTCTGTCTTATCTATGTCTGGGTTTTTACTTTTGTATCAGTCAGCAAACCTATGAGTGAAGCAGACATCATCATGTTTTTCTGTCTCAACCTATAATCTAATTTCTCTTATTAAAATAATCCAATTAGCCTCAAACCAGCACATACCTCTTCCAGGTAGTAGGACATTAAAATCAACATGTCAGGAATATGTCTGATATTGGACAAAGCATGAACTATTATGACAAAGTTTCCTGCTGGTGAGGAGGTCTTGCAGAAAGCCCTGAAGCTTGCTGCAGCATTGCTTCCTTTACTTTAGAATTTATTTGAAAAATAGAAGGAACATAAGCTGCTGAAGTTGGAAACATGCAAGGAATCTCAGGGGCTGAAAAAACCCATGACAGATGAATATATCTTAACATTAACTTCAAAGGACCTGTAATATGGAGGAAGTTGTTAAGACTGATTTCTTGAGTTTATGCAGTACAAAAGGGGAAGAGTTAGTGCTGAAAGCGTGAGAGTGGAACAAGGTAATACTGACCTCTGGCCTGAGGGGAGGAACTGGTCTCTTCATTTTGTAAGATAGTTTCCAAATATCTTCTAGTCAGACTAAACAGCTGATCATGTTAATGAGGTCTTTTTTCCCTAAATCTGTTATACTTGCCATAAAAGTAGTGGATCTCATGACTGAATCAGCACAACTTTGGGCCCCCCAATTCAAGAGAGACAGGGATCTACTGGAGAGAGTTCAATGGAGAGCTATGAGAATGGTTGCAGGACTTGAACATGTCTCCTATGAAGAAAGGCTGAGAGAATTGGGGCTGTTCAGTCTTGAGAAGAGAAGGCTGATAGAAGATCTTATCAATGTCTATAAATATCTGAGGTGTGAGTGTCAATGTGAAGGTGCCAGTCTCTTTTCAGTAGTGCCCAGTGATAGGACAAGGAACACAGTGGTAGTTACAAGCTAGAACACAGGAGGTTTCACCTCAACACAAGAAGACACTTTTTTACAATAAGAGTGATGGCACTGGAAGAGGCTACCCAGAGAGGTTGTGGAGTCTGTTTCTCTGGAGAATTAAAAAACCCACCTGGATGTGTTCCTGACCTAGGTGATCCTCCTTTGGCAGAGGTGTTGGGACTCAGTGGTCTCTAGAAGTCCCTTCCAACTCCTATAATTTTGTGGTTCTATGATTCTGGGTGTTTGTAGGAAAGTACAGGCCAGAGCTTCTAATGGCCAATCTCTGTCCAATTGGACTAGTTGACTAAAAATGTTCTTAGAATACTAAACTGCCTACTGTTAAATGATCTGGAGTCATATATTCTAATCAGTAGCTAGCATTAGGAAGTTACAGAGTAGTACTAGTCAGACATCCATGGAGACGTGCCTCATTTTGTCTGTTTGAAAAGGGCTCAATGGTGCTTTTATTTTAGAAACAGTTTCAGAATTAGTGGGAGCTTGGAAGCATGCAAAGAGGAATGAAGTACCAACACCCAGGCTAGTGCTGTAGTCCAGATGCTTCTACTACTTTGCACAAAGTGTAGATAAGATGGAGTGTTGTGGGAACACAGCAGTATCAGAAGTAGGGCAGCAGTTATATGATGTTGATCCTCTGAGCTAAGTGGTGCTGTTTTGAAATCACAGTGGAGAAGTAGGGACGAGTCACTGAATCAGTCACCTTAGTTCCAGAATGGAAATTTGTGGGATAATCACAAGTAAGACCAAGAAGGTGATAAAATAAGTGCTAACTGACTTACTGCCATCTGATAAGTGGTGCTGATATCTCAAGGAAGAGTTGACCTCCTCATGCAACAGCATAAGGCATGTCAGTGACTAAGCTCTGTTGTTTAACAAGTTGCTCAGATGTATTTCATATCATGCTGAGTTATTGTTAGTTTTATCTTCAGCACAGGAAGGAAAATGTGGGCAGCTCTTCCATTGCATGTCTATCCTACTGAACCAGAAGGAACCAATCATGGTTTTATATGGAGGTTTGTGTGATCACAGCTGCAGAGTTGGTGAAGGTCGTCTCCTCCAGTCTGTGTGCTTTGAGTGATTTGTGCAGAACAGGAAAGCCACTACCCACTGCAAAACCTACGAGGCTGCTGAAATGGCAGCTGAGCCCAATANTTTTTTTTTTTTTTTTTTTTTGGTGAAACTGTGTGCGCAGAATGTAATAGAAAGGTGTAAGAGGTGATGTGTGGAAGCAGGGGGAGAGTGCATGAAGCAAGAGAGGTCTTGTTGATCAGGCTGTTCTCTTTCAAGAGTTTTCAAGTTGGAAGTTTCCACAGGACTGGTTCCTACTTCCCAGGTGAAAGATTTTCTCTGGGTTTCAGCTCTATGAGTGTCACCTAAGAGAAATACCATACCTAAGACTCACTGTTTTGTAGGCATTTGAGCTAAAATTGGTGATACTGAGAAATGCAAATACATTTCTCATGTGAAGCTCATTTAGTGTTTCCGAAAGGGAAACAAAATAAGTTTATATACTTTATTAAGGACACTTTAAGCTTTTTTTTTTTTTTCCCCCAAAAAAGTTGAAAATCCAACACGTTGGTTAGTAGGCACAAAATATAGTTGTATTTATAATGTGGTGGTAAGGCTGTGCAAATGGGTGTAGATATCACTTTGTGAGTGGCTGCATAAATCTTAGTGCCTCACATCTCATCAAGAGGCCATTTTCCTGACACCTCCTGGATTCATAATCTGCCTGCCAGCCGCTTTAGGAGGCTCTTGGGAGGAGAGCTGCTTGAGTGGCAAGGGACATGGCAGAGCAGGCTTGAACACTGTCTGTAGTGCCTTCCCTTGACCATCAGCTTCTGAATCCCTGTAGAAGCAGAGTGGCCTCTTTCTTTTTCCTCCTTCATCTTCCTCAATCCCCTTTTGCTACTGCTTTTCAGAAACTCTGCAATTTCTCAATTTACTTTTGAATTCAGTAGCACAGCACTGTAATTGAGCTCAGCCACCTAAAGGTGGGGGTGGGGGAGCACTTTTTGTATGATTTGGCTCTAATGGTATTTTTAGTACCAGGCCACAAAACATAAGTAGGTAAATCTGCTTGTTTAATGTAGGCAAAATTACAGGTTGGCCACACCTAACCCTGTCTAGAAATGAAGCACAACCTTGGTCATGTAACAGGAACATGTTTAATCCCAATGGAAAATAAATCTTTGTTTTGTGGCTTCAACAGAGGCTGCTTATGAATGTTCCCTCAGCCTGGGGAGGTAATGCTTTAGGAGATGAACATGGAAAGATGGGGCTTCCCAGCACTGCACATCTTGCTGAAGATTTATGGGCATATAATATGGGATTCAGTCCACTTAGCTGATATTTCCAGCCTGGGATCTGCTTTAGCCTACGTCTAGTAGTAATGCTCAGTGGGAAAATGTTGTTGTAGAGACAGTGATCCCTCAAAGCTTTTGGCAGGCTGCAGTTCAAGGTCTTTGAGGAAGAAAGCCATGTCTGCACCTTTAACAGACTTTGACATACTTTCTGTTATAAATTCATCTAACCCTGTATTAATCTGTTTTAAAATGTTGCCTTCACAACTTCCAGGGAAAATGGGTTCTGCTATTAAATGTACCTCCTTTTCCTCTTGTGTTTAAAACAGCCTTCCTGATAAACTTAATTCTGTACTGCCCAGTTCATTTGTTCAGAGACATGGTTTCCTATGTGCTTTCTGTGTAATATTGTTCATAGTTTTATGTCTGTCATCCATCTCCCCTTCTAATCTAGAAGCACTTGTTTTATTCTCCTTAGGTTAAAGCTGCTCCAAACCTCCCATTGTTGTCACCTTTCTTTGAACCTGTTCTTGTTATACTATATCCTACTCTGCAAACTGCTTAGAGCAGCAGCCCTAGGCTTCAGCAAGGATTTGCAGTGGTATAGTGGTGTTCCCTGACCTGTTCACTCCTGATGTTCTCTTTGCTCTCTCGACTGGCACTGAGCATTGCCTTCTGCAAGTGAGTGGTTCCTCACTTTAATTAAACTGCAGTGGCTTCAGGGTTTCCATTCACTGTAATGGCTATTACTTCATGTTGTCTCTCTATATAAATACCTGACAAATCTATCTGCAACTCTTCATAGTTAGTTCTCTTGATTCTATAATCGCAAATAAACTTTATCATGCTGCTGCTTGATCCATTTTCCACATAAATAATTAATGTATCGAGTAGCACAAATGCAAAACCATAGCTGTTGTGAAAACTGCCTGTGCTGTTCCTCCTCATCTAACCAGTTGTTATTCACAGAAGGACCTTCCATCTTTATCCCATGGCAGTTCAATTTCTTTAAAAGCCTGTAGTGAGGGACATTGTCAAAGGTTTGTTAGAGTTCCAAGCACATCTAAATATATCGTGCATTCCAAACTTACCCATTTATGTCATGGGAAGTTTGTTGTAAAAGAAACCAGGCCATGAGTACTCTCTCCTACACCATATTTGTTTGTGTGTCTGCTAACTAATTCTGCAATTTTTATTTTTCTCAGCGTAGGGGTGAGACTGTAGCTACCAGCCTGTAGTTCCTGCAACCCTTTTATTGAAATCAGCAGCACATTCTTGGCTTTTAATATTGTAAGTTTGTCTTGGAGGGAAACTAGGTAACGTGGTTAATAGTTCTGTGGTTGTGTGCTGGAGTGCTTTTAAAATTTCTTGAGAGTAGCATCTAGTTCTGGTAGCCTGCTGTTATTGCTAATGTCTGATCTAAAAATGCTTTGTTTTTGACAGTCTACTTGCATCTGTACCACCTTCTCACGCCCATAGTTCATTTTCCAGAGTTTCAGGAGACTGGTGGCCAATTTGCCTCCATAATCCCTTGGTTCTTCTGAGTAGGTGAACTGACCTTCTTCCTCCTGGGTTGTTGCCCCAAAATGCTTCCTACATGCAAAAGTGGAGCTGGAAAGGAGGCTGCAATAAAGCAGGAATATGTGGTTATGGGAGGGGGCACCTATTTCTGCCTCAGTGCTAGTTTTTGCTGGCTTAATAATGTCCAATAATTATTTTTATATATCTATACACACACATACATTAAAAAAATACTTCTATTGCACTAATAATTTGCATGGAAGATGTAGTTGAATGTATTTTTTTCCAGTCCTTATCACTCAGAATAAATCTCAATTTCAATTAAAATAAAAGTATACAGGTAAGTTATTTCACATTTTTTCATAGATAATGGATTTGTTTAGTATATTAATATATACTGATTTGCTTAGGATTGTGTATGTAGCAGGATTGTAACACAACTCTTCAAATGTATAATCCACCAACAATTTAGAATCAGAATAAAGGGGAAGATATTTATTGTTCAAAAGAGTTAATGTGCTTTTATATTTTGAAGCAGTTCAAAATTAAGTGTTTTGCAAGTCTAGGCTGGATGTTATGAAACAATTCTTCACAGAAAGACTGATTTGCCATTGGAATGGGCTGCCCAGGGAGGCAGTGGAGTTGCCGCCCCTGGAGGTGTTTAAAAAAAGACTGCATGTGATACTGCCATGGTTTAGTTGATTAGATGGTGTTAGGTACAAGGTTGGACTTGATGATCTCAGCTTTGATTTTGTATTTATTCTTGCCATTGATCTTCGATATTTGTAATAAAGATTCTCAACTGTGTGCAAGATGTGTTTTTTATATGGATCAGACTTACGCTTGCATATCTTTAATGGTTTTCTGGCTGTTTTTATGACATTCACACGCTGCAAGAAAAGATGGAATTCATTGTTCAAGTCCGAATACCTAAGGATAGACAGCAGCGTTGTCTTCTTCCTCTCTTACCTGTTTCATTTTCCCTTTCTGTCTTTATGTATGTGGATATATTTTTAATTCTATTCCAGTTTGTGTGTCTGTGTACCACAGTTTTCTTTAATTGCTTTTTGCTCCGACTGTGCAGGATCTTGGCTTGTGTGTGTGAGGTTTGCATGAGCATTTTTATCTAGTTTCTGCCTTTTTCAATGGCTTCTGAATCAACTTCCCTCCCTTGAATCAGTTGAGGTAATGTGGCATGATGTTGCTTAGCAATGCCAGGAAGCTGATACTGACTGGGTGATGAGTGCACTGTAACTGTGCTGAGCAGAAGAGACTACCTCTTCTCTGTGGTCTGTGCAGAAGAGATCTTTCATTGTCTGATATTTTCAGTATTCTTGCATCTACACATTTGGGTGGTTATTTTTGTTTTTTTTTCTTTAATGTTGCTGAGTAACAGTTTTATCGACTTAGAGGTGTTCCTCCCCCTTCTTCCAGATATGTGCAAGTGTAAAAAAAATTTCTAGCATGTAGACTCAAAATATGATTGGGATCTTGATCTTTGAATAGCTGGGTATCTAATTAACTATCTTGAGACGGGTATGTTTTCTGTCTTCCTCCTCCACATACCAGGCAGAGCTGAGCTTTGTAGGATGTTTCAGTCCTCTGAAGCAACACAGACTGACAGCCAATCTAGTGTGCCAGGTAGAGGATTAAAACCAGAATGGATTTGATACTGTCATCTATGTAAGAACATAGAATGAGTTATTTCAGCAGCAGATACAAAGCTGTTAATGGAAGTTACAGCTTTACAGCTGAAACATATCTTTAAATTGTTGATGGTTATATTTGATACCTCTGATTTTTCATTTCCAGTTAGGTTTTAGTCTCATTTAAATGACAAAAGAACTAAAGAATTTCCCCCCCTTTTTCTTATTTTGTTGCTTTTTACAAAGCCAAAGAAACATACATTAAAAATGATAAAATGAAACAAAACCCCCAATCGCAAACAACTACAAAACCAAACAACTACAAAACCAAACAAACTTCTGCTACTTTACCTCTCTCACTTATCTATTTTTTTTTTAAACAAGGGCTAGAAAAATCTCATAGGTGATTCAAATACCGTTGAGCCACAGTCTTACCAAGTGGTTGCTCTCATTCTTCAGAGAATATTGAGTAGTATGGGATAATCTCTTATTTAAGTCATAGGGTAGGATAAATGTGATGGTGATATTTTCTCCTTTTAATCCAATTGGATTCCATTAGCCTGGAAAGAGGTGGGTATGTACCCTGACATCTTTTCTGTCTCTCATTAATTGTACTGAATGTAGCTGTATAGCAGCTATAAGACTGAACAAAAATAAATAACTCTCTGATCAGTTAATGCAGTAATATTTATGCTTCAGTAAGTGCAAGCCTACTCTGTTTTTTTCCCTGAAAATCCTGCTCAGTGTAGGAAGGCTTGCATGCTCCTTAGAAACTGTGTACAGTTAGCCAAAGCAACGGAGTAAGTGATTCTAACCTTCAGGTGCCTGGTACCTGCTGTTTCAGCACAGTCAGATCACCTGTTCCTTTGAGCCTGGACCCCAGTGACAGACTGTCTTAGAAAGCATCCTGGCAATCAGCTCTGCTGACATGTTGGTGGAAATGTAACAACAAGGTTTGGGAATGGACCTCTGCAGCTCGTAAGGGAGCTGCCCTGAAGAATGAATCTGGACACTGATGGTGCAGACATTGATGTTAAAATACACCCAGAAGCAGATAGTGGTGGAGAGAGGCGATCTGCAGACTAGCCTCACTTCCGTGCTGTTTTTTACGGGTTTAAAGGATTCCTTACTAGGTACGGGATTGTTATGCTCTTGATCTCTCTAATTGGTTACTCCTGCCTGTCTTAACTAGCAGTTTTCATAGCCAACAAATGCGTTTCCAGTAGCCTGGTAGTTGATTAATTTCTGTTTTAGACCATTTGATTTGTAGCACACACCCCATTTATCCTTGTCTATAAGGAAACAAAGCATTGAGCTAGTGAGGGGATTTATAACAGGTTCATTGCCATGGTTTCAGCAGCCTTATGTAGCCTAAAAATAGATACAGGAAAGAATATTCTCTTCCCTTCTCTCCCTCCCCAAGCTGTCTAACTAATTGGAATTTCCTTTTATGTTTGTATGTTTTATTGTTACAGATTTGCTGACTGACAGGTCAGGCAAGTTTGTTTGATGTTTTGTTTGGAAGAGGAAAGTTCATCGTAGAATCTAATGCACTGGGGAGTGACTTCCTGGTTGTGTACCAAGGCAGCTGCACTTGTCTCTTTACGCTTGAGTAGTACTGCTCTGGTAGACAAACTTATTACAAACTGATGCAATAATCCAAACTATCTAAGGAAGCATCCTGGGGATACCTTTAAAAATTATAACCGTGACATTGCCTTGTGCTCAGAAGTGAAAAGGGAGTACATCATGATGTGCCTTCAGCAGCCTGCACTGCTCTCTTACAGAGTCAGACTGGCTGCTTAAACTACGATGTTGCAGAAAGGCTAAGGGTTGTGCCTGTAACTGTAGCAGGGTAAGTTTTAAACTAGGCTGTGTGTACAATGATGCTTGAGCTGCAGCAGCGAAATAGTAGAGGGGGCAAACCAGGTGACCACTGCTTCCCCTTCTCTGTATCTTTGCTGAGACATCATGACAGTTACATAGCCTTGGGTAGCTTGCTTAAAGCTTACTTGGGCATGACTTCACTACCTCCTGATCACAGTGGTGTTTGTCTGCATATGTCAGGAAAATGGAGGCGAAACACTGTTTGGCAGTTAGTATGATCTCTTCTGACGTGTGCCAGGTATACTATGTTTAGCTTTGGGTTGGGTAGCTGAATTTCCCTCCTCCTTGCTTTCAACAGAGGTGTTGAGTGTTTCTGTTAGCAGGAGTCCCAGTTGCTTTTAGATCTTGCTTCCCAGACAGGAAGGGCATGGATTGCGATCACACCGATGCCTTGGATTTCCTGCATTGCTTCCTGTTGAATTTATGGGCCAAAGGCTAGGAGGGGAGGTAGTATGCTACAGGGCCTTTGTTTAGTGTGCAGCTCCTAATGCTATCAGCATGCCTATTTATGTTGGAAAGCGAGTACCTAGCCCCACAGGATGCTTATCAACTCGTATCTTTTAGTGACAGATTTTGTGGCAAAGGGGAAGCATTCCAGGTTGAATTGCAAATGGGGAAAAAGCCTGCATGGTTTTCTAACAGATTGTGTGGCAAACAAAGTGTCGGTTCTGCTGATCCATTTTTCATGACCAAGGCTTTGACTGCCCAAGAGAAGCTGTGTTAAGTTACTGATTTGTATGCGTTGCTACTGGTACCAGGCCTTTTCTTTCCTGCCGCTGCTGCTTTTGTGGTCAGGGTGCCCTAACCTCTCTCAGTGAGACTAAATGGAGAAGGGCTGGTGTGATTTCAGGGTGTAAACGTGTTAGTGAATAGCTGCAGGGTGTTGCTTTTTCCTTCACTTTTGGGCTTATTTATTATGTGTATTTCAAAATTTCCTGTGTTTCCAAAACAAATCAGAGTTACAGCTTCTTTTTCTAAGTACCATAATTGGACAAAATGTGTATATTTAGGAAGGAGATGGCTCAGGATGGATAGGACTGTGTATAGGACAACTTAAGGGAGGACTGCTAGTCATAAGAGATGAAACCTAACCCAGGAGTCTGTGTATGTGAGCGTGTGTATGAAGGGGAAGTAGGTTCAGATGCAGCTTGGCAGTTGAGTTTTTGATAGTTTGCTATGAAGTCGTTTCTGTTGCTTGTATGCTGCATTGCATTGGTAGCTGCACAATGTGCTTACACTTTCCTGCTTCTCTCTTGATATTCCACAGTATCAATGTGCTTGACTTTGTTAGTTGGAGAGCAAGAGAAAAGCAGTACCCAAGAACCAATTAAGGAAATGTACCTTTCTCATCCTTCCACGGAAGCAGAGACTTACCTTGGCCTAGTACAGGGCAGAGTATTTGGGGCAGAGACATGGTGGGTCACAAGGTGGCCATTGTTATGAAGAGCTGCTCTGTTTCTCTTGAAACAGAGGTGAGTTTGCCATCTGTTTTTTTTTTGAAGGATGCACACACTGGGATTTCCAGGAAGCACAGGACTTAGGCTGATTTTTCCTTTTTTGTTTTCTTTTTCCTTTTTTTTTCCTTTTCCTTTTTTTAAATTTTTTTCTTTTTTTCCCCCTATTTCCCAGTCCACACTGAAGCTAAAGGACTTCTTCCTAGAGGCCCCAGGAATGAGAAGATGACTACCATCTGTGTTTGGTCCTGTGCTCCCTGGGGAGAAGTTCAGGCATGCCAGCCTAGATTGCGGAGCCAGGCCACGTTAGTGACCCTATGAAAATATAATCCTGTCTGATACTAGAGGGAAAATTTTCCATACATGGTAGGTGTTTATAGGTTCTTCAAGTGAACCTTCCTTCTGCTGTAAGGATTTAAACCCTTAGAAATATTCTATAAACAAATTTACATAAATCAGCCTATGTAATATTATATCAATGCACAGTGGTCTATTATCTCTTTCCACTCCCATCTACCCAACACTTGTGTTTCAAACACTGTCACTTTACATCCATTTTTGTTCCCTCCAATCCTTCCAGCTGCTTCCTTGCTCCACTCACAGTGCACCAGCACAGTCCATGTGATAATGCTTCTGTGTGTGCATATTGCTGAAATATTTGCATGAGTGCTCACCTCCTCTGTCAAAGGATGGAGTGACTGGTGGGTGTGTGTGTGGGGATGGTGGATGGCTACAAGCGGATGATAGAGGATAGAGGATCTCCTCAGGTTACTGTCAGCATCTACAGGAGCAGAAACATCAGGGAGGAGGTGAAAGCAAAGCCAAAAGCATCGAATTGTGTGCTCTTTGTTTTGTCTGGATAGCGAGGTGTTACTTGAAGGCAGATGCTTCACTTGTAAACCTTGTAGAAATTGGAGTATTCATATTCAGGAGGTAAGAAAATTAAAGATATTGTTTTGTGAACTCTTAATTTTGTGCTAGACATGTTATTTGTGGTTTTAGAGTTCACTCAATTCATCCGTGCATATTACTATCTCAAATATCACTCATAGAATGGTTTGGGTGGGACCTTTAAATGCCATCTGGTTCAGTCCCTGCAGTGAGCAGGGACATCTTCAATTAGATCAGATTGCCCAGAGGCCCAAACAACCTGATGTTGAATGTTTCCAGGAAGGGAGTTTCTGCCACCCATGCCAGTATTTCAGCACCCTCAGTGTAAAAATGCCTTCTAAATCTGCCCTCTTTTAGTTTAAAACAATTAGCCCTTGTCCTGCTAAAAGACTGTCCCAGTTTTCCTTATAGGGTTCCTTTAAGTACTGGAAGGTCACAATAAGGTCTCTTTGGATCCTTCTCTTTGCCAGGCTGAACAACCACAAGTACATTATGGATAATGTTTGAAGAACATGATTAATGTTGCAAAGCAGAAGTCCATAGTGAAAAGGTGTAATTCTCCCTTTTTGTGACCTGCGGCACAATCTTTAATTATTTAGTTATTTCTTTCCCATCTCACAGTTTACAACTCACTGAGTGTGGTAGCTTTCCTCCTACACAACACTGTTGTGAACTATGTTGTCTGTGAGAAGAGTTTCATTCGTTTTGCAGATACTGGAAGAAGAAGGTGGCTGAAGAGAGTTGATGGCTTCTGCCTTTTTGAGGAACTGGATTCAACTCTTGACATTTTCCTGTGTTGTTAGGAGTTGACATAAACACAGAAAACTTTAAACTCTTGGTAAACTTGAGATCCATGAGCTAATTTGCAGAAAATCTCATGTTCGTGGGTGTAGCCTGTAGTAGAAGGATTTGCAACTGTGTGTTAAGAAAGCTGTGAGATGTGAAATACTTGAAGAATGACTTGACCCTAAGTATCCCATTTTGGGAATACAGAATCAGTGTGTTTGCTTTGGCCTTCAGACTCTTTCAACCTAAATCAATAAATTGACTTAGATACCAAACTTCCAGTGGAACCAAAATCCATGTGACTTGAGGATCTGAATTTTCTATCTCTAATTCCCCTTACATTAAGTAAGGGTAATGTGATACCTCCTCCTCCTTTCACAAAGGTATCAAAGGGTATCGATCAAAGATAGAGTAAATACTTTTTGAGAGAGTAAATCAGCCCACTATATAAAAGCACAGAAAGTTGTTAATTCTGTCTTAACACCAAAGAGGTTAATAAGATTAAAGATAAAAGAAGGTGGAAAAAATAAATAGCAGCAAGATTGAGTCCAGCTGTCAACTGAAGACTACCATGTCCTGAAGCACCATGTCTACATGTTTCTGGAACAGCTCCAGGGACAGTGATGCCACCACCTCCCTGGGCAGCCTATTCCAATGCCTGGCCACTTTTCTGTAAAGAAATTATTCCTAATACCCAATTTAAGCCTCCCCTGGCACAATTTCAGGCAATTTCCTCTCATTCTATTACCTGATGATAGGGAGAGACCAACCTCCCACCTCACTACAATCTTTTGGGTAGTTGTAGAGAGTAATGAGATTTCTCCTCAGCCTGCTCTTCTCCAGACTAAATAATCCAAATTCCCTCAGCTGTTCCTCATAGGACTTGTTCTCTAGGCCCTTTTCCAGCTTTATTGCCCTTCTCTGGACATGCTCCAGGAACTCAATGTCTTTCTTGTAGTGAGGGGCCCAAAACCAAACACAGTATTCAAAGTGTGGCCTCTCTAATGATGAGTACAGGGGCACAATCACTTCCCTGCTATTGCTGCCCACACTATTCCTGATATGGGCCAGGATGCTGTTGACCTTCTCGACCACCTGAGCACACTGCTTGCTCATGTTCAGCAGGCTGTCATCCAGCACTTCCAGGTGCTTTTCTGACAGACAACTTTCCAGCCACTCTGCCTCAAGCCTGTAGCATTGTATGGGGTCATGACCCAAGTGGTGGACCCATCACTTGGCTTTGTTGAAACTCATGCAGTTGACCTCAGCTCACTGAACAAGCCTGTCCAGATCCCTTTGCAGAGCCTTCCTACTTTCAAGCAGATCAACACTCCTACCTAGTTTAATGTCATCTGTGCAGACTTCTGAGGATGCACTCAATTCCCTCATTCAGAGCACGGATAAAGATATAAGAGAACTGGCCCTAACAGAGTGCTGGGGAACACCACTAGTGACTGACAACCAACTGGTTTTAGCTCTGTTTGCCAACACTATTTGGGCCTGGCCAGCCAGCCAATTCTTAACCCAGTGAAGCATCTACTTATCCAATCCTTAAGCAGGCAGTTTCTCCAGGAGGATGCTGTGCAAAATAGTGTCAAAGGAAGTGTCTTAGAATCACAGAAATGTCAGGGCTGGAAAGGCCCTCAAGGATTATCTAGTTCCAACCCCCCTACAATGGGCAGGGACACCACACACTAGAACAGGTTGGTCAAGGCCTCATCCAACCTATCCTTGAACACCTCCAAGGAGGGAGCAGCCACAACCTCCCTCACCACTCTCACTGTAAAGAACTTCTTCCTAACATCTAGTTTAAATCTCCCATCTTCCAGTTTAAACCCATTACTCCTTGTCCTGTCATTACAAGACCTTGTAAATAGTTCATCCCCAGCCTTCCTGTAGACTCCTTTCAGACACTTCAGGGCCACTACAAGGTTTCCTTGAAGCCTTCTCTTCTCCAGGTTGCTCAGAGTCACATCTAGCTTGGCCTTAAAGACTTCCAGAGATGGGGCTTCTACCACAGTATCAGAATCACAGAATTAACCAGGTTGGAAAAGACCTCTTAAGATCATTGAGTCCAGCCTGCCGCCTAGTTCTAATTAACTGAACCATGGTACTAAGTGCCTCATCCCAGCCTCCTTTTAAACACCTCCAGGGATGGTGACTCCACCACCTCCCCAGGCAGCCTGTTCCAATGGACAATCACTTTTTCCGTTAAGAACTTCTTCCTAATGTCCAACCTAAACCTGCCCTGGTGCAGTTTGAGACTGTGTCCTTTTCTTCTGTCACTGGGTGCCTGGGAGAAGAGACTAACTCCTGACTGGCTACAACCTCCCTTCAGGTAGTTGTAGAGAGCAATAAGGTCTCCTCTGAGCCTTCTCTTCTCCAGGCTAAACAACCCCAGCTCCCTCAGCTGCTCCTCACGTGGCTGTGCTCCAGCCTCCTCACCAGCCTTTTTGTCCTTCTCTGGACATGTTCAAGCACCTCAGCATCTTTCTTAAATTGAGGGGATCAGAACTGGACACAGTTCTCAAGGTGTGGCCTAACCAACACTGAGTACAGGAGCAGGATGACCTCCCTGGTCCTGCTGGCCACACTATTTCTCATACAGGTCAGGATGCCATTGGCCTTCTTGGCCACTTGGGCACACTGCTGGCTCATGTTCAGTTGGCTGTCAACAAGTACCCCCAGGTCCCTCTCTTCCTGGCTGCTCTCCAGCCACTCTTTCCCCGGCCTGTAGAACTGCATGTTCCAGTGTCTCACCACCCTTCTTCATAACATCCAATCTGAATCTACCCACTTCTAGTTTTACTCCATTCCCACTAGTCCTATCACTACCTGACATCCTAGAAAGTCCCTTACCAGTTTCGCTGTAGACCTCCTTCAGATACTGGAAGGCCACAATAAGGTCTCTTTCTCTTCTTCAGACTGAACAGCCCTAACTCAC
This sequence comes from Psilopogon haemacephalus, assembly GCA_013396835.1. Taxonomy (NCBI): domain Eukaryota; kingdom Metazoa; phylum Chordata; class Aves; order Piciformes; family Megalaimidae; genus Psilopogon; species Psilopogon haemacephalus. The sequence goes on along the minus strand of VWZI01003244.1, from coordinate 267,759 downwards.
TCAGCCTGTCCTCATAGGAGAGGTGATCTAGGCCTCTGATCATCCTCGTGGCCCTTCTCTGGATGTGTTCCAGCATGTCCATATCCTTGTAATAGGGATTCCAGAACTGGATGCAGTACTCCAGGTGGGGTCTCACCAGGATGGAATAGAGGGGGAGAATCACCTCCCTCGACCAGCTGGCCACACTTATTTTGATGCAGCCCAGCATACAATTGTCTCTCTGGGCTGCAAGTGCACACTGGTGGTTCGTGTTGAGCCTTCCCCGAAAACTGACTGTGGTCCCCTGTGCACTGAAAGAGCCAGACTGATCTTTGGCAAGGCCAAGGAGGGAACTGTGAAAATTGTCATGTGCAAGAATAGGAAGGCATAACTTGTGGTTTGATGGCATGCTTAAAAGCAAATAATTCCCTGATTCTTAATTCTTCCTTTAATGTGTGCTATTTTCCCTTATTTAAAGAAACACTGAAAATTCATTCTGTTTGAAAATGGAAGCTGCCATAGTAGCTGTAAATTTTATTCTCTCTGGGGAGATTACTGGCTCTGGGTTGAGAGCTGTGAGTGGCAGTGGCAGTAGACCTTCATGCTCCTCTGTGTGGTTCTCAGCCATGAGAGAGTAAGGTTCCTCAGTTGTTGTATACATGCAGTATTGGATTATTTACTTCTATTGGTTCTAGTTAAACTTTCTGGAGCCCAAAGTGTAATAGGACAATACAATAATAGGATGCCTTCCCCTCTCCCCCCTTTGGCAAAGAAAGGAATTAGATGCAGAGAATGAAAAAGGATAAAACACCCAAAGAATAGTCTTGATTCAATTTGGAAGTTAAAAGAAAAACTTAAATAAAAGGTATTTTAGGTAAGGGGAGTTAACAAAAATATAGGGAAGGGAAACAAAATACATATACAACCAGAAGTGGATGGAGGTGGATGTTCCCACCATGTGTTTGGCTGGAGACACGTGGCAAAGCAGAGGCAGCAGGAACCAGGAGGCTGCTGGCTGGTGAGGCAGGGCCAAGAGAGGAAGAGTGACAGAAAGTTCCTCTGTTTTTATAGGGGCTTAAGACCAGAAGTGGGAGTGGGCTAACTACTGCACCTGGGGTCAGGATCAGACCACCCCCAAGGAGGAATCAGGATGACCTGGGATCAGGGTCAGACCGCTCCTTCGGAGTCAGGAGGACCTGAGGTCAGGTTCAGACCACTCCCTTTACATTACTTCAGGTCCCAGATCTGGAAAAAATGGGTGCAATCATCCCCCAAAGATCACTTTTTATGTCTGTCTCATTTGTCTTGCCCTTCATGGTGGCAATTTTCTGCTTTTTTGGGTCTGTCTCCAGTTCTTGGCTTCTTACTCACTTGTCTTTTACTTGTGGTTTCTCTTTCCTTCCAGACTCATTTGTCAGAGACCAGACACCTTGCCTGTTCTTCCCCATCCTTGTCCAGTTTATCTCTTTCACAGTTGCCTTTTTTCCTTTTCATGCCTTGTTTTGTGCACTGCCTTGAGATTCCTGGCTCCGTTCCCTGCACATTTTTCTCCCTATCCCTCTTCTTTCAGGCCCTCATCCCGGTCTGCTTCTCTGCCTTCTTTGGGTCTGGCACTTTTTGCGCTGTGCTCCAGATGCCTTCCCCTTCTTTGCTGCCTGGGTGCTGGCAGCCTTGCCATGGCCTCTGCAGAGACGATGGGCTCCCTTTGCTCCAGGGACTGGGCTTTCTCCAGGATCTGGACCTGCTCCAGTTTGGGCAGCCATGGAAATGAAAGACATCTTGGGCTGCGTTGTTCCCAGGGTGGCATGTGCTCATCCACTCTGTGTGGAGAGACTGGATTGCCATAGGGAAAGTGTGCAAAGTTTGAACAGGCTCAGCAAAGAAAATCTCCTGAGAGATACTAGTTATTTACAGGGCTTTACCAGCCACGGGTATGCTGCATACTGCTATCAGATATATGTATAAAAGCTGCTTTCCATGTTCAGCATAATCTAAACGTACTAAAGGCTCTGATCAGGAATGTGAGCAGTTAGCGAATGCTCTCCAAGGGAAGAGCAATTTAATACTCAGTCTCCCTGTTTGCTTGGTGCAGGAGTGTGCTCTGCTGTGTTGCTTTATTGAGAGCCTTTTATATATAGTGAGAGTACCTGTCAAAATCTTTCAGGCAGCATTCACTTTGAGTGATCTGAAGTGCATTATTTACCATGTCCCTCTTTCATCGACAACTTCCACCTCTTAATGTCTTAATTTTAAAAAAGGGTCTGAGTTTTATGCCTCTCCATCCTGCTTGAACTCTACAGGCTTGTTTTTGAGTATTACTTCCAATGGTATTTCGTGGACATCTGTGTGGACCAGTGGCCTGCTTTGATGGCGTTTCTGCTTTCTTTCCTTGCAAATGCTGCAAGAAGAATAGAACATGAAAATTTATGCTTTCCACCGTTCTTTTTAGTAGTAAAAGTACAGGTTCCACAGGTAATTTTTTTTTTTCACACTTCGAAGGAGGTGAGTAATTTGTTTTCAGATATGAGAGGAGCCATAGGGATGTAATCTGCACTGGAAACAGGTTTGTTCTTGGAAGGACTAATGGGGTGATGGAGTAGGCAACCTCTTCTCTAGATATAGCTTCTAAAGCTTTCATTAATAGTGCTGTGCTTTGGAGTAGCTTTTGCCAGTTTTCAGTGTGAAGACAGTCACAGTGGGAAAAGCAGTTTATTCTGCAGACACGACTGCAGCTAATAGAACTGTTTTAAATCTGTCTTATATGAAAACCATCCCTAATCTATCTTCATGCATTTTATATGATATTTTAGCCACATATAAAATGAGGATTTACCTGTGGCAGCAGTATATCTGTATCTCTGTGTCACAGTATCTCTCATAGCTCTTGACAGAATAAAAGCAGTGTTATTGATTATCTAAAGACAGAGAAGTACTGTGTCTTGAAAGATTGGGAGAGCTGGCCTCAGACAAACAAATGCAGGCAACGTCTAGACTGCAACTGTTCAGCACAGGTAGAGTTTCTCCAGGGAGCTTTTGGTGGTTCGAGTATTCACATAAAAAGAAATGAGGTAGAAACCTAAACACACTTTAAAGTTTTAATGTAATTAAAAAAAAAAACAAAACCAACAACTTCCAAAGGAAGAAGACAGACATAATTTTAAAACTCTGTAGGAGATCTGAATTTAGGTAATGGGTCTCATGACCCATTACATCTCCACCAGGATGCCAAGGAATCTCTTTGAGTAGTTTTCTAAACAGCGGTACATAATGCAGGGGATTTTTTTCTTCATCGTATGAGCATTTCTTACAGGAAACTATGTCATGATGAAGTGTGGTATTTCCTTGGTCAAGCATAATAAAAGTTTCTGGTGAAAGAATAATAGTAGAAAAAAGAAGTGTATTCAATTCTGTAAGGCTGTAAAACTGCTCAATAAAAAGTCTCTTTGGGGAGCAGATGTTTAAATATGTAAAGCCTGCAGAACTTTTTTTTCTGTTTTTACAGTGGTTCGTGTAGTGAGCATGCAACTGTAACCATAATATGTTTTTCCTGATGGAAGACCTACGTAATAATTTTGTGGGAGTCTGATCACAGGCTTTGGGCAAAAAGAAGCTAGTCGAGCCCATTATGGCTTCAATTTAACATGTTTGAATAAGCACTTTCCCTGGGTGCATAATGCTGAACACTGATGTCGTGTACCTCTGTGGTTTTGCATTGCTGGGCCATAGGTGTACACCTTTGGTGCAATGCAACATATATATTGGCAAACTTGAAAGCGTCTGCTCTGTAGTTGTGCACCATAACATCAGCTCGACAAATCATAACCAATCTCTCTCAGCAGAAGAAAAGGGCCTTGACATGCTGACCACTGTGTTTTATTCTTCTGCTTGGGCTCTGCTTACTCAAGGAAGAGAGAAGCTCCTCCAGAGAGCCGCTGAACACCCAAATTAGGCTCTGATGGCTGGCAGCTCTCTGGAGGAGCTGGGCTGCATTTGGGCTGTGTAAATACCTCTACGATATACTCATACTTGGTTCAGAGAAACAGTGTTTCCCCTGAGCTCTTTTATTTCTCAAACCCAGGACCATATCAGATTTTCCTCAACTGCTGAACAGTAGTATTAAAGTAAGGTGTTATTTATTCTTTTGACATGTTTTTATTTCATGGAAAATGTCTACGTTATGCTTGAGGCTGGGTATGAATTGCTGGATCCCTTTCAGAATTCTGTTAAGTCTGGAAGTAAATCAGATTACTTTCTACTTTCTACTATAAGCATATTCCGCTTGGCTTTTGCATGAGGTTTTGTATGGGTGAATGAGCCCAGAGCACTCCAGCTGGTGCAGCAGCTTTATTTATGCAGAGTGATGGCATGGAAGGGTTTTGGAAAATGCTTTTAATGGCTTCAGAAGTGATTTGTACTACTACTGAGTTACCAAAGTGCTTTAAGTTCTTACTTATTTTGCTCGTGTTTTTCAATGACAAAGTGTGGGCTCAGGTAATGACCCAGTTGATCAAGAAGCTTTGCTGCCTGGAAACTTATAAATGGGAGGTTTTCCTAAACTCTTTTTATGTTCCTGGCTCTTACCATGTCGATATAAAGCTTCCACAGTCTTTCTGTCTGTAACATGAAATAGCTTTCTGCCCATGTGATGATGCTTTTGTATATCAATTTTAAAATGCTTTAGGTCTTTGTAAAGTGTTAACATAAACTTTTTCACTTCTACAACCATTTTATTATCAGTAGAGGACTAGCTGTGTGACTTCAGTGTGTATTTCATGCCCTCTTCACTTTTTTTTTTTTTTTTAATTGCATTTTGTCACTTGTGCAAGGATGTTAAGGTTTACTTTTTCATAGGTTTTAGTGATGGAATTGGCACAGACAGATTATGCAAAGTGGAGGGGCTGTCAATGAAATTGAATGTCAGTACATGATACCAATAGCTTGCAACTTCTTCCTGAGCATCATTTCTCAAGCCAGCACTTTCGACAGCATGTTAAAAAACATCTCAGAAAGCAGGCTGTGAGTTTCACAGTAAAGAAGAAATATCCTTCCCCTGCCCTGAGCAGAAATTGTTGAGAAAAAATGTGGCCTATTCAATTAGGAAAATGTCAGGAAAGTATTTTCAAAGGAAAAAAACTATGTTGAACTTCATGTACAAGTAAGAAAGAAACACATACATGGTAGTTATGTGGTGATACAATAAATGCAAATCAAATGGGCAGTATTTAATTGAAATTTTAATATGTCTGGTAAGTAATGAAGTGTTTGCATATAAGTATCTCCCACTGGGATATTGAAGGATTCATGGCTCCAGGAGCTCCCCATTTTGCTCAGACTGTGCCTATGGATTTTCAGGGAAAACAGTTCTGGGAGAATCAATAACTGAGCAATTGGAGTTTATCACCCCCTTAACTTAGCAGATGAGACATTAATTTTCCTTCCAGGAATACCCCAAATTGCCTGCTTGTATAGTGCCTTCAAGCTGGTTGATTTAAAACTTGAAGAAATAGCTATAAAGTTGGCTGTGTTGGTTTGAATAGGATATTGGCATTTCTGAGTCAAGTAAAGTGGTTATACTACAAGGGTTCCATGAAGGGGTAGTGAAGAATAAACAGGGAAGTCCCTGGGGGTTGGGAAATGGTCACAACCAGTCTCAGACCTTGTATGAAGAGGTTTCCAAGGTGGGGTTCCTTTGAAAGGGTGAACATATGAAGGCTTTGCTAAATTAGTCCCACATACATGATGTCTTTCCTTGCTTATGTGAGCTACAGGAAACAAAAATAATTGTTAGTTGACTGCAGTAAGTTTCAAATGCAGGGTCACCCAGAACACATAGAACACAGCAAATCAATGTTTGCTGTCTTGTTTAATACGATTGACAGTCATCAAAAATAATTTTAATTTGTAAGTTTGAAAATAAATAGTTGTAAACTGGCTTGATTCATAGAACAATCTGTATTTACACTTAAGGGATGAGCTTTGTCATACATGAGACTGCAAATGAATACAGAAATCTGTTCCTCCACTTGTTGATAGATCTACTGACAGGTGTGTAGTTGAGGAAAAAAGATAGCATACATCCTATTTGTATGAGATGGGAGTGATCTTTGCTGACATCTGGCAGAAGTCTTGGAATCTGGAACAGCTGCTACCACCAGAGAATTGCAAACAGCTTTAGGACCTGAATGCAATGAAGATAAATGAGCTCCACTTGGAAGCCAAATGGCCCTAAAGGTAGAAGCAGTAATAAATGCAGGCACTCTGAATGCTCTATTGCTAGGCTTGAAAAATGTGGGGTTTTTGGTCTTGTGCATATGTAGATGTTCATTATTCTAGATTTCAGACTGCGTTATCAGTGTACTGAATAGTTAGAGTTTGTTAAAGCTTTGTGTTACATTCTGACTGTGTCCCTAAATTTGGCATCAGTTGCATGTTTTAGGTAATTTGATCTTAAAAACTAAGCATACAGTATTGCTCTACACATCCAAATACTTAATCTGTCCATCTACATGACCATACCATAAGAAAGGTTTAGGGGCTTTCAGAGTCTGACCAAGCTGCACAACTTTGTGAGGTATCTTCATTTTTGTGACAGGTGAAACATTTTGTTATGCTACAGATACTTCACCTGAATCAAGGCACTTTCTTATTGCTGCACATTTTAGAAAGTCTGCTAATGTATCTACTTCTGATACTTGAAAAAGTAGCCAACCATGGTGTTTTCTTGGGCGGACAGGTTTTAAGACTTTAATTTTCTGTGTCTTTAGGGACAAGAAAAAGAGGGGAAGAAGTATTTTCTGTGCTTAATAATTAAGCCCAGTTAAGAAGTTTCCCCTCCATCCTGTTATTCACTGACTCTACAGGAGACTGGACCTGAGCCTCTCTAATGCCGATCTTCTGGACCATCCCTCACCTAGAGCCTCCCTAATTCTGACTTAATTAATCAGCCATCATTTACAATGGTAACTTTTTAATTCCAGAAGCCATCCTTTCCCTATCTGAATATTGAGCATGTGACCAAAAGGGGCAGGTGGAATATGAAAACAAATTGATAAACCACCTTGAGCTGCAACATTTCCATTAGAGACCCAACAACCACTTTTAGTCTGCTGTGTGGAAGCAGAGAAACAGTCACCCAGCACCTGTGTCTACAATCCTGCCCTTCAAGCTTGAGCTACTTTTATGTTAGGAGCTTTTGGTGCCACATTTCTTTACTTCCACAGAAATGCTGGTCCACTAGCCTACTGAAAAAAAAAATTGTATTTAATGTCATATTTCTAATGTATGTTTCTTTGTAAGGACCTTTGTGTAATTTCAAGGATATTTGAGGTTCTGTGCAGAATAACATAAAGCACAAACATTGTGTTAGTGAGGAAGCTGTTTGTGGTGTTTGGTAGTTCTTTCAGAAAATCAGACTTTAGAGAGTTCTTAAAAAATCTTATCATTAGTATTTTCCCATGAAAAACTGCCAAAAACTCAAAAGGTTATGGTAGCTTCACAGCTTTAAAAAAAAAAAAAAAAATCCCCCTCTCTCTTCCTTCTGTGCTGTGGAGTTCTTGTGAAACATACTTGTTTTGTGTTTGTGAAATGAATAAGTATGTCACCTCTAGGTATTCCCACACAACTGTCCCACTTCCTATACGGTGACTTCTTCTCAAGAAATGAATTTTGGTTATTGTTGTTTGCCTGGAACGGGGCAAATGCACCACTTTGCCATTTGTTGCTGCAGTGGCTCATTGCATGCATTGTGCCTGACACCTTGCAGGCCGACTTTCACCACCTCTTCCTTTGCCTGATGCGCAGAAGCTCTCAGCTGAGTAGATGCTGGGGTTGGTTTCTTTCTTTTGCATTCGTTCATCGTAACTCTCAAAATAGTTGTTCATAGCAATGAAATACTTTTTTTGGTGTAGCTTAGATTCTTTAATCACCGTATATGAGTTGTAGAAATCTTTGTGGGCTTCTAGGAATTAACTGGGACAATGTTTCACAAAATATAATTATCTGAGCTGTAGTGACCTGCAGGCTGCTTCCTGTGATTTCAGACTGAATTTGGTTTCAGTCTTTCTGACCCTCTTGCTTTGTGCCTTTTTTAAAAAATACGATTTCCGGAAAGATGCTGTCTTATTTCATCTTGATGGTGATTCTGGTATGTTACTGAGAAAGCAGCTTCAGTGGCAAGTTATGCTGTGAGAACAGGATTTTGCTTTACTGAAGGTGTGCAGGTCTCCTAAATGAATTTGACAGGACTATACATTTATATCTACTTTGCTGTTGTCCGTGGGGAGGGAAGAGAGAATATGAAGGATCAGCACATCATACTATAAGTGGGCTTGGTTGGTAAATTAGCCTCTGCAGTGGGGTGGCTGAAGTACAGACATGTCCTGCTCCCTCTGCTTTGGAGCATTCATGTTTGGTGTAGGGGTGAACTGGACCTTTGAGAGAGGTGGAATTTTCACCCCCATGCTTGGATTTGTCACAGCTGCTTTCTCTGAGCCCTGCAGCATGCATATTATTCTGTCTTTCCTTGTAACTTATTTATGACTATTTTTAAAACTCACTCCAGTTTGTCAACTTTTATGTTTTTCTGCAAATGTAAAGGTGCTTAGAACTGAAGAGGTGTACTTGGCATGAGTGTTAGCTAGCAGTAATTGCTGTAGACCTCTCCACAGCTGAGGCTTTACAAAAGCTTTACAAGAAGCTGAGAGTTAAAAGTACATGTGAGTTTGTTGAATTGCCCGTCTTTCTCCTTGCTGCTTCATGTTTCTTATCCTTTGGAAGATCTGGGTTGAATTGCCTGTTTTCTAGTCCTCTGATGCCTTCCTAGTCCTTAGTAATGATTTATAAGGCATTGAGTCAGTTTGAGTTGTCTCATCTGGTACGATATTGATTACTTTAATATCTTCTATTACCATATGATCTGAGACAGTGTTGAGGCAGCATCTGGGAAGCCTTGACTGCAGCTCTAACTCTGCAGCTGATCTGCTCAGTGACTTTACAGGCCAGTCACATCATCCCACTGTCTTCAGCTTTCACACCTGTAAAGGAGAATAGTGAGCAGTATGCAGCAATTCTGTTTTGTGCTGTGAAAATGTGTTTTAGCAAAGCGAAAGGAGAGTAAGAGGCCTAGAAACCTGATATAATTTCCCCTTTATAACAGGAGTCTTCAGACTTTGGGAATCTCTTGCATCAAATGTCCAAAATTAATTGTCTGATCTGGAAGAGCAAAGTAGTTAATGGATCAGATGAGCATCTATTCCAACATGAACTCTACTTTCTTATAGTGGCTTATTGCTTCTCTTTTCCTCATTTTTGGTGACTTTTTGTAACCCTGCCCCTCCACTTCCTGGAGGGAAGGAAAAAAAAAAAAGAGTTTAAAAGTGCTGTTTATACTTCTAGCTTCCATTAGACTAAACATTTCATCTAAGCACTTAGTATCTGTGTGAAAGTGTTGTTACTGTGATTAGGACAAAACTACCTTTTACTAATGGCAGTTGTAGGTTTCGGTGCCTTGCATACATTTTAGATACAGGTAGGTGAGATGGCTTGAATCTCCCTAGTGGCCTGCCAGCAGCTGGCTGAGCTTAGCTCACCCTTGTCTTAGGTTTGTCAGCCTGCCAAGAGCTTATTTAATTTAATCAAGCAAGGAACAAAACACTGAATTGTTTTCTTTGGGGTTAGAGAGGTGCATGGCTTAGCGAAGGATTTGAGGCGGGTGAGAGTCAATGCACATGGCATTAGGCAGGACCGCCATGGGCGGGAGCTGGAAAGGAGCAGGAGGGGTCAAGGCTTCTCTGTGGGCAGATTCTCTGTCTCTGGTAACTTCCTCCTTCACACAAGTTAGGGTGCAGGGTAGCTCTCTGCAGCTGTCTGTCTCCAGCTTTGCAGACTCTACAATACTACTAAGAAAGGCACTGAGATACGGTGAATCTGCAGCAGAAACGGTAGATGTGATTTTGGCCCTGGGTTTCACCAGCTGTCAAAAAGAACAGGCAGAAAATTTTAATTTCAGATGAGTCCTTTTTATTGCCACTCCCTTCCCTCCTGTACTGGCGGTTTACATTCTCCTATGTTTTACTTAGAGCTGTGTGTGTTGAAGTCTGGTAGCTACTGCTTTTTCTTCTCCATTAATACTCTACCTAATAGATCAGTGTTGTCTTTCTACTTTATAATTCTCCATCCTCTGTCCAAACGTGATCCTTCTCCTCATTGTGACAGATGTTAGGTATCCTATTTCCCTGAGATTTTTCTAATATTTACTTAATACTCTTCTGTTGCATTCTGTGACCACAGCCTGGTGTCTTCTAGATCAGAGTGATTTAGAGAAAGGTATGCAACTTGACTGATGCACTACAATTACTTTCTCTAAAATAGTAATTTTTAAAACCTCTTACATAATGGCATAATCCAGATAGTAGGCTGATATGGCAGCACCATAGTAGTGAGACTAGTGTTGTACAGAAAAAGCCTTGAATAATGCCCACTGCAGCATGCTGATGTTTAGATGCACTTAAAGTTGGGAAGGTCTGCTTTTAATTCTTGCGGATAGCAGATGGGTGTGATCAGAATGGCCAACACTTCTTACACCTTTGCTTCTAAAGGGAAGTGTGTGTGCGTAACTGAATGATTCAGTTCATGTGTCACAAGAGCTTCTATATTAGTCTTAATAATAATAATAATAATAAAAATTTTAAAATCCCTCTCACCTCTCTCTATATAACCATAGAATGATAGGTGTTAGAAAGGACCTCTGGAGATCATCTAGTCCAACTCCCCTGCCAAAGCAGGATCACCTAGGAAGGGCCACACAGCAATGCGTCAAGGTGGGGTTTGAAAGTTTCCAGAGAATAGGCCACTGCCTCTCTGGACAGCCTGTTCCAATGCTGTGTCACCCACACAGAGAAGAAATTTCTCCCCATGTTGAGGTGGAACTTCTTGTGTTACAGCTTACAGCTATTGTTCCTTGTCCTGTTACTGGACACCACCAAAATCAGACTGGCACCTTCATGTTTATGCTCACCCCTCAGATAGGCATTGGTAAGATCTCCTCTCAACCTTCTCTTCTCAAGACTAAACAGCCCCAGTTCTCTCAGTCTGTTTTCACACAAGAAACATTCAAGTCCCCCAGACATCCTCATAGCTCTCCATTGGACTCCCTGTAGCACATCCCTGTCTTTCTTGAATCGGGGAACCCAAACCATGACACAGTATTCCAGGCGTGGTCTCACCAGGGCGGAGTAGAGGGAGAGGAGAAACTCCCTAGATCTGATGGCCACACTTTTCTTGATGCACCCCAGGATACCATTGGTCCTCTTAGCCACAAGGGCACATTGCTGTACAATGGGTAAGTTACTCTGCAGTAGGACTCCAAGGTCTTGCTTCATGGAACTGCTTTCCCCTAGTTGGTCAACCCCTAGTCTGTACTGGTGCCTGGTGTCATTCCTCCCCAGATGCAGGACTTTACGCTTGTCTGTATTGAACTTCATGAACTTCACCTTCACCTATCTCTCTCTCTAGCCTGTTCAGATCTCATTGGATGGCAGCACAGCCTGACAGGGTGTCAGCCATCCCTTCCAGTTTCACATCATCAACAGACTTGCTGAGGGTATGCTGAGTGCCCTCATCCATGTCATTGATGAGGGTATTGAGCAGAACTGAGCCCAGTCCCTATCCCTGGGGATCACCACTGGCAACAGGCCTCTAAACCAACGCTGTGCCATCAGTCACAACCATCTGAACTCTGTTGTTACACCAGTTTACAGTGGTTTGGCTTGTAGCTTCCCTCTGCATTTTTCTTGGTTCCTAAATTTGGGACTTTTTTCCTTGTTTCAGTAAGTTTATTTGCCTGTCTGAATGTCTGCACAGGTCACTAAGTCAGGAAGGTTCAAGCTCTGTAATGTTTCCTTGCATTGTTTGTTTAATGGTATCACTTGAATTGACTGGATTGATTCCTAGTTTTGCGATTCAATGGAAATAACAGATTTCTTCCAAGTCCACTTTAAATACCTGTACCTAACCTAAAACTGCCAGTAGTAGCACGGCAATTGTAGAGGTCCTTTTTGTTGTTTTGGTGTTGCCTGCGGTATACGGTGACTTCAGAAGAGCTCTTAAAACAATTCTTTAGTTGATAAGGACATGAATCAGTTCTTTGTGTGTAGTGACAGGGTGCCTGTGTTACATTTTAAATGCTTCTGTGAATTTCACTTAGAAGAAAATCATACTTATTTGTAAGTAGGTCTGGAGTCTTGCCATACAGAGTTTTGGTGTCTTTTCTTCTGGAATTCCTGCTTCCAGCTCTTGGCAATGCAGTTCCTGTTGGCAGTTCTTGTCTCATAGAAATGGTTTAATCTTAAAGAATGAAACACATTTAATTGATTTAAATTTTTAGATTGCAATGTCAGTTGAGGAAAAAATTTCCTCTCTGATGGTTTTTTGTCACACACTTGGGTAAGTTTCACTAGCATCTGTCCAAACCTGATGAGTAGGATAGTGCCGATTGATTGCAAAAGTTTGCCTGTGATTTTTGTTGTTCTCTTTAACTTGTGCGTGTTAAGCTGCATGTAGAAGTGTGTGATCCCTAATTTTTTATCCTCTTCCTTCTCAGCTAACACTTCTTTTAATCAAAGCGCTGATCTAACTTTTTTTTTTCTTTCTCTCCAAGCTTCTTGTGGGAACAGATTAGTCAGGACATGGAAGACTGATGTATTTAGTAAATAGTATAACCTGCCAAAGACAGGATTGTTTTTACTCTGTCTTTATGGAGGGAACTGGTGTTTTATTACTTGGCACTGTTCTTTATAGTTCGGCGTAGAACTGGTGATGCATTCACTAATACATAGGCTGTCTTGTGCTTGCTATTTTTCCCACAGGCTTCTCAATAATCGTAACCTCAGAGTAAAAGCCGGGCAATGATTAGCAGTCTTTTTCTTGTGCCTCTGTTCAGCTGGAAAGTTCCATTCCCATTCTTTCTGTGTGCTACATGACTTTTTAATGGTCATTGATCAGCTTATAAAAGTCATGCAGAATGAAAATGCAATTACCGAGAAAGATAAACAGACAGTAGCAGCAGGTTTCATCAGAAACTCAACTAGACCATCAAAAAAAGCAGGGAGGCAAAATGAAATGCAATTCCAGTATGAACGTGCAACATTGAAAAGTAAAACTAATTGGTCACTGAATTAAAATAGAAGGTTCAAAAATGTGCCAGTTAATGAAAAACTCATACTGAATTGCTGTTGTAGCTCTACTGCCACTTTAGGATCTAATAGCAACCTTCCAGTACCTGAAGGAGGCCTACAAGGATAGAGACTGTTTACAAAGGCCTGTAGTGAGAGGATGAAAGGCGATGGCTTCAAACTAGAAAAGAATGAATGTTGGGAACAAGTTCTTCACTGTGAGGGTGGTAGAGCACTGGAACAGGTTGCCCAGAGAGGCCCTGCTAACTGCAAGGCGGGGTTGGACTAGCTGATTTTTACAGGTTCCTTCCAACCCAAACCATTCTATAATAATTATTTAGCATGAATGTGCTGTGTAATGTGGTACAAAAGCTGCATGGAAACAAAATTTGCAGGCCACTTTCAGAGTTTGCTTTCCATGGTTACAAAGCAGACATCCACATGCAGGTGAGTCTGTGCAGGTGTAGCTTTCTCCTTGCAGAATGAGGAAGGTGCATTCCTTGCTCTGCCTCTTCCACCTTACAGAGCTCTGTGGGAAGACAGATTTCCCATGTTTTTCCCTACCAGTGTTATTGCTCTGGCTTTTCCTAGCTTTTCAGTATCGTTCTCACAATCTGTGTCTCAGCAGCGGGATCAGGCTGGCCTCCAGGTTCTACGGCAGTTCTGGTCCCAAAAGGAAACAGAATATTTAGGCTTTGTAAATGAGATCATCTTATATGCCTTTGGATTTCCAGACTCCTAAGCAAGGTGGCAGCTGCAAAGAATCTGGCCAAAGAAGACTGCAGGGACTAAAGGGAAAAATTGCTGATGTAGCCAGGAAGAAATAATGGTCAGCAAGTAGCAAGTAGTCTTACCTGCTCTCCTCACTTTCCTCCCTTCTCTGGGAGCCCTGGTTGTGGCTGATAACAGCCTCATTCATAAATACATAGAAATTAGCATAATTCACTGAAACCTGGATTCTGTCATGCTCTGTTTCCAATGTGGTGGTCTTTCCCTTTCTAAAGGAAAAGGAGTATTTTCCCATTATGCAGTACTGTAGCCTGTCTATCAGCCTTACCCTCAGCAGTTGATGAGCCTGTATGTTTTGAAAAGTATAAAATTTGCTTAGTTTTCTTGTCTTCATATGAGATATCAAAAAAGTAAAAAATAATCATAATGGTTATTACTGTGTGTTATTGGTTATATGGTTTATTAGCTGCAGGTATATATACCATAATGCTTATATGCAAAACTCTTTATTTATTAGTGACATGTCCTTCTTTGTCCTTACTGTTTTATCAGATATAAGAAGCGTGTTTCCCCAAACATGGGTGAAACAGAGCAGAGACCAACAGCAGGATCCCGGTTAGGAGCTCAGGAAAATGCTGGGATCAGTACCTTGGAGCATGGACAGAAACCACCTATGACACCTCCAGGAAAACTTGTCTCCATCAAAATTCAAATGCTGGATGACACACAAGAAACTTTCGACGTTCCGGTAAGGACATGGAGGTTTGGATGAATTATTCGGGCATTTCTACAAACAACGTTTTCAAACCACTTCTCTTTTTTATGTCAGCCATGACTTTTTGGCTAATGAATTCACATTGCAGAGAAAATGGCTGTTATATCAGCATCAAATAGATGATGGTGCAATAGAATAACATTAAGGAGTGAAGTGAACTGTGAATTACAGTTATTATGCTGTTTGAGCAGCTTCAGAAGAGGTGAAAGTCCTTGGTGTTTGGTGGTTTGTGGGGGTTTTTGTGGTGTTGTTTTTTTTTTTTCTTTTCCCCTCTTCAAATATTACATCTGTGGATTCCTCTACTTTCTGAACAGTTAATACGTTACCTTAGTTCAGTTTTGCTCTTGATGCAGTAAGCTGTATAGATCTATACAGATTTTTAAAAAATTTCCTCTGGCAAGTCTTTCGGATAATAACATATCAAAGTTTTCACTGATTCATATCACATACAGGCACCAAGTGCTCTCATGCACCTTGAGTGCAAGGAAGGAATCAAAGCAATGCCATATAAAGTGTTTTTTATACCCTGTTGAAATGAGTCACAGTTTGTGTTTGCCTAGGAAATGGAGTTGCTACTGCTTGTGTGCGTGATCAGAAGAATTAGTTTGAATTATTTTTGATACAAAGACTGATTCTGTTTTATGCTATCTAGCTGTTAGCACCCACTAATGATTTTGCATGCCATGCTTAGGTAATTAGCATGTAAGGTTGTTGAACACTGTTGCTGTTATGAAAGTGTACTGGAATGTATATTTCTCACAGTCCTCAGGGTTCAGTGACTAGGAAACCAGAAGTCGAAGTTCAAATTTCATCCTTTGTTACTTGCATTTTATGTATCTATGGTAACTCCACACCTTCGTTGGGACAGTTTTCGCTTCTGTGAAGTGAGGGATTACCAGCAAGATACACAGCTCTTAAGCATATAGTGCTCTGTGGAAACCTTTATGGTCACTGAAAAAATACTGTGCCTCTATTAAAGATAAAAGAATCTAATCTGGAAGATCCTCTTAAAAAAAAAAAATTAAGATATTTATAAAGTTTTTGTTTGTTTTCTGTATTACCTGCACATGCTTTTTGGTCTGCCCTCACTTGTTCTTTGTGTTCAGTCTCAGATTTTGTTGTGGTAAAAAAGTGAATTCTGTGGACAAGCAATTTGAGTGAACTGAACTGTCATCAAGTGTGCTCGTGTATTTAGCAACTTGTGATGCATTTGTGCCCTTCAGAATCTTTACCCAGTACCCATAGCAGAGAGACTAAAATCAGTGTTACGTATTATCCCAGATACAACTTTTATTTTTCTCCTCCACAGCTCTTATTTCATCGTGCTTAGGAAATAGTGTTCAATTAGTAGGAGTTCATAATTCTTTTTAACAGACACTTGGTAGGAACCATTTTGAGGTCAGATTCTTTTCATTATGTTGTTTAGAAGCAAACGTAAGTAACCTGTGGATGTATTGCACCCATTTAATTCCAGTTCTGCTTCTGAGATTTTTAGGAAACTTCAGTATTAGAAGACATTAAGATTATTTTTTGGTTTTCAGACTTCAACAACACCTGGAAGACCTGGATGTCTAAATAATTCTGCTTAGATCACTTCAATATGATTCTTCTCTGAGTATTTTTTTCATAACTGCCTTTATTCAAGAAAAGCCTAGTTGGATTTTAAGTCAAATTTTGGGATGAAATTTGCAGGGTATTTAGATTATGGAATCTTTAGAGCAGATTCCTAAAGCCATTTGTCTTCAAGGTATGCATAGTCAAATGGACCAATACCCATAATTTTTAGTTTGCTTTAAAAGGCATTGGTTTTTAATCCTCTCTCCCAAACCTGAAAAACATTCAGTACATCTAACTTGAGATGTTTGTTCATATTGGAAAACCCATGCTCCTATTTATAAGTAACCTTGCTGTTTTTAGCCACTTTGGTGCAGTATACACAGAGAAAGAAAGTGACACCATTTCAACAAAATATTTTAGGAGCTGCAAGTGTGTCTGTGGGTAGAGGATTAAACAAACATGCCTAAGCACATCTGTGGGCTTTCTTTTCAGCATACTATTAAAGGCCTTTTCTATGTTTGAAGGTTGGAAATAGTATTTACAAAATTTTACCTGCCATGAAAATGACCTTCCAAATATGACGCATTTATAAACTGAGAAGGTTTTGTTTCCTACATTTTCAGAAATTTTATTTTTCTTCATCAACAAATTGGCCAAAACTTTGAGTTGTTTTGTTGCTGCTTGTAATGTGTAGTGTAGGATGCTATGAAGTTTATTTCCATCCAGTTTATTTGCTCTTGAAGTCTGTGTGAAAAATAGAAACAGATACTGGTACTACTTATTTCTGAATTTGGGGGAGGTAGTTGGGACTGTCCATCTGTCTAAGTCTTCCTTCCTTGCTGCTCCTACAGTTTGTTTTCTCTTATGTTTACCACCACCACCACCTCATTAGGTAACACTGGGAAAAGATCTTATTGGAGTGGTGTTTTATGTGGATTTTGTTTTGGGGTTGTGATTTTGGAGGGCTTTTGTGTGTGGGGGGGTGTTGTGGGTGGTATTTTATTGGGTGCTTTTTTTCATTTTTTTTTAGTACAAGTTGGGCTTTGTTTTAAAATTATCTTTCAGGATATAAGTTTGCATACCCTTGTATTTAGTCAGTCCCCTTTCTCACACCATACGCCGATTACTTTTTTTTTATTAAAGCAAAATCCTTCAGATTTATTTATCTGTTCTTTATATTGCAAAAGCAGGAATAAAACTTGACCTATTTCAATTCCACTTTCAGTGTTGCTGCTCTTTGGACTGTTTAAAAGTGAAGTAATTCTGGTGTAATTTTTCCTTCTACGGGAAAATGGATTCTTTTGGTGTTAGTGTTTTGGTGCTATATCATCATACCATGTTTAGCTCATTTTTTTAGGTTCTCATAAGCCAAAAGAAAATCCCTCCTCAGAAAATCAAAAGAGAGATCCACCTGATCATGCAATTTTTTTTTTTTCCAGAAAGAACTCCGTAAAATACATGGAGAGGGTTTGTATGGGAGACTTGAAAAGCAGAAGCCACAGTGAAAGCCTTTTCATCAATCTTTGCAAATGCAGGATTGTAAAAGGGAAGGGCACATAAAATTGTTATATTCTGTTTGCTGTTAACAAAAAGTATTTCATTCCAAAAAGCCAAAGGAAGTTTGAATAGATGATCCTAGATCTTTTACATACATCCATTTAGCTGGTTGCATGACTCTTCAAGCAAATACAGATGCTTGCAGGAGGCTGGAGGAAATGTAGTCATTGCTGCTTTCCATCAAAAGATTTATTGCTTTCACTTCTTGTGTTAAAGGCAGGAAATACAAAGAAAATATAGAATTCATTAATTATCTTTTCAAGAATATTTTTGTTTATTCTGCAGAGAGAAGATTAATTATGTAGAATAACTTTCCTCCTTTTAAGTTTTCTATAACTGAATTTGAGTCTGTTGTGAACTCTTGGACAAGAGCTGACTTCAGCCACAGTTGTAAGTGATTAGTGCCCGAAAATCAGGCTGTGACTTGAAAGTTCATGATCATTCAGCACTTGCAGCTCTTGGACACAGTGTTGGCTTTATGGAGAGGTTGCATTCAAGTGTGGAGTACGTTTTTGTGTCCTGCTTTTTGTTTCTAATTTCCAGTTTGGCTGTGTTGACTTAGAAATTAGTTAGATATGGAAACTCAAGACTGCAGAGGTCCAAAATATGTGGTCTGTTTCAGCTAATGTTTGGCTGATTTACAACTATGTGATAGAATGATCAAATATAATCTCTTTTTTTTAGGCAAGAGGACAGCAGCTTTAATTAAACTGACTAATGTGGAGGAAGAACAATTTTGTTACCTTTGTATACATAATGATAATCATATAGGTAGACCTTAGGCATTTTGAAAGGTTGACACTTCTACTGTAAGAGTTGCAAAACCCTACACCATCATTGTGTGTGTTACAGGAGAGTGTGGTGTACAGTTCTGCTTGATATTGCTCTGTGTTTATTTCTACCTGTCTCATCTAACTTCACTGGAAGACAATGGGTTTGATTCCCCAAAATCATAGTAAAACCTAATGGATTTTCTTATGTCTGTGTTAATACAGTCTCCCCTGTAGATTCAAACCAGAAAAAGTAAAGAAGAAATACAGTTTTTAAGAAACAGTAAAAATAGCTTATGCAACCATCTGCAGATGATTCTGGGAAAGAAAACCTTCTGATGTTTAGTGTCTGTGTAATTTATATTATATTTAGTTTTATAGTTGTTTCAGTGCCAGAAGTAATTTGCCTTTAAACTACTCCAAAGCAGGAAGAAGTATTGTTCCTTTCTAGTAAAGCTGAAGACATGACTGATGTTTGTGTTAGACTGATGGGGTAGTTTTGTGACTCAGACCAGGTTTAACCTTGAGATGATGCTTGTCCCTGATAACATCTTACTCTTTGGGTGAATGATATTGGTGTGACTGGGATGATACTACTGATGCTAAGTAGAAACTCGGAGTTGTTTCTTTCTAATTAGCATCAAGGGTGAGATCAAAGTGTATCATAGGAGGTAAGGGTTCGTCTTTAGATTATGATCCGGTCTCTTTAATTAAAACCAAACCAAAGTCCTCTTTATTGTGTCTGGAAGGAAAAAAGTTGCTTCCTTTTTGTGGCTGTTTTGGAAAGACCAAAACATACTTGCCTGTCAGATTACTCAAGTTTATTAAACATCTGTTTTGTGTCTTATGTAAACTTTCCCTCTGAATGTGTTCAAGCCTTGAGAAATATGCAGAGTTGGAAAATGTCATCTGCTTTGAAGGATTAACACTGGGTTTCTTAAGCAGCAGGAGTCTCTTAATAGAAAGCAGGGCAAGGGTATAATCCTTAGTAAATATCGGTGGTAAACATTTCATTTCGGTTTGCTTTTCTCTCAGAAGAGAAAGGCTTCCTCGTCTTTGGGTTATCTGAGAAGAAAGATAATGGAGACCAAATGGTCTTGGTCTACAAGCTTTAATCTTCCACTGGTGTTTGGATGTGGTACCTTGGCAGGGAATTTCTGTGTCTGAAGTCCAGAATTTGAAGAGAAGAACTTCAAAATCCTGCTGGGGCTCTGTTTCTTAGGGCTAATGTTCTGGGGGCTTGGGCATTTTTTGTGTGTTTTGGGGTTTTTTGTTTGTTTGTTTGTTGGGTTTTGTTTGTTTGTTGGGCTGGTTTTGTTTGTTTGTGTAGCCATAAAATGGTGAATCATATTCCCTTTTTGAGGAAATTGCTTTCTCTGAAGTGTACTACCCACCAACTTCAGGCTGGTGTAGCGTGCCAGAAAAAAAACTTAGTATTAGAAATGATCAGTACTTAAAGATCACATGAGCTTTGTTACAGATGTCCATAAGCATTGTATTACTCTGTTAAATTTGAAATTTCAGCCAAGGTTTTAGAAACGTTTAAATTATATTCTGTAACATTTATGGGGTGTGGTAATGGCTTTGTTCTAGGTTTTTACCCTTCTCCTCACTATGCAATTATAACCAGTGAATAAAACAATTTTATAAAAAGAGCATTGGACAGTAAGGCAATACAGAAACATGAAACAGTGTTTTATGCTTTGTTAGCCAGCTTCAACTTCAATTCAATATGTGCTGCTTTTTTTTCCAGCTTAGGAAGTGAACAGCAGGTCAAATGTCAGTTATTCTTCAGTCTGAGACTTTCTTTTCTTCTCATGCCTGACATTATTTGGCCATCACTGTCAGGCTATTTCCAATGAATATCAAGCATTTAAATATTTGCACCATTTAAAATTGTCACACCAACCCTGCTGTATCTTCGTAAATTACAAGAAAAGCACTTTTTTTTTTCCTGAAACACATAAATTGTATTTTTCACAGCAGTTTATTAGTGGATACCCAGTAAACTGCGCTTTTTGCTGATGAATGATTAGAACGTCCTTGTTAGAAGACAAGGAATTTTAGTGGCTTGTGTTAGTAATTTACGTGCTTTTCAACATGGGGGAAGACTCCAGGAGCAAATTTCTGTAACCTAAGTCAGCAGGCTATTTAAGCTGCTGATTTCTTTGTTATGATACTTCCTAGAATGCACAGAGTAAGTGGGCATATAATTTTAAGTGCCAACAGATCTAGTCCATTTTCAGACTGGATTGATGCATTTGAAGATAACCAGGAAATGAATGTAATTTTCCTGAACGAATTAGCCTAACTTGTAATCAAGGAAGGCTTCTCAGATAGTGCCTTTTCACCTCTCTCTGTTCAGCTGACTCACCAAGTCATGTGCTAGTGCGTAAGCCGGCACAAAGTGGAGGACAGGGCTGGCAGAGGGAAGAGCAGCTGTGAATGAAGAGACAGTGCATGGTCAGTGGAACCATGCTGCTAATTTTGGTAACCATGGCTGTGCCTGTAAGTTGGTGTGCACAGTACTGGTGAGGCCAGATTGCTGCTCTTGGAGAGGAGCATGGGCTCCCTCCTTAGCTACAAGGCGTTCCCCTTGTCCAAGGAACAGTGGGAGATGTTTGCTATGTCCCCACTTCAGTGCACAGCCAGCTACTGGCAGAAGTGGTCGCTGATTCTGCTACCATCTTTTCTTCTCTCATAGGCAATAGAAGAGATGCCTTGCCTCTGGTCAGAGGAAGGAGGAGAGCTGAACTGCTTGCTTTCTTCATTGAGACAGGTTCATACTCTCCACCTTTAAAGATTTTAAAACTAAATGTCAAAGCCTTAGCTAATCACTTCCTTCACAGGGTGAAAGCATCATGATGCCTTCAACAGTCTGTTCATCATGTCTGCCTTGAACATGTATTCTAGGAGGAGATTAACTGCTCTCTGGAGGTGTTTGTATATCCCTATAAGGGAAGCATAGGGCAATAGCTTAGACTTAATTTATCATTTAGACACCTAACTTGTTCACAACTGTGCCACAGTGATATGTGAGTCTTCCCTGCACCACATAACTGTCTGTCAATGCTGTCTAGCTCAGACGTGCTAGGGTGAGTGAATTATACCTGTCATGGTGCTGCTTTTCTTTGTCCTAGTTGTAACAGTAGTTGCCAAAGAAAGTGTACTGTGAAGGAACAATTTGTTGGTGCTGTTCTGCCAGGGTGCACATGCATGCCATAATTTACTCTAAGCTTATTCTTTGTCAGCACAAGGTGGTCAAGCTTAAGTTACTTTCCTTAAGCTTTGTAGGAAAATCAGTTGTCTTTGCTTCTGGCCATATGCTCTGGAGGGACATAATAAACAATCAGGATAAGCTTCCGGGAGAAAATAACTGCCTTCCTTCTCCTGAATTAAATGTATGTTGTCTATAGCTAAAGAAATGAAGCAATAATTGGATGCTTTGCCAAGAGTGCAATCTCCTGTTAGACTGCAGACTTTTCAGAGCACACCTTGGTTATAGTCTTGCGCTGAGCAAGGAATCAGAAAACCTGGGCTCATATGTAAAGCACTACTGGTATGTGGTTATATCACACAGCATGATGAAAAGCCATTCAGAGCACTGTGCATTTTAGTAATTGCAAGTAAAAGCCTATCTCCCTCTAACTTGTGCTTTCACCTGTTTGAAAGATGAAGGATCTTTTATTGTGGAATACTACCCTATGCAGTTGCTTTCCTCCATTATTTTGAATAGAGTGGAAAGCTATCTGTGTAAACAGAGGCTTAAGCAGTACAGGGTAAAAGAATAGCAAATTGTCCATTCATATCCCTTTCAGTTCATTCTCAGTGGAATATGGTCATGTGTTAGGAGGTTGTCTACGTAATTTGTCAAAATGCCTTTCTCCAGATTTGACTCGCTCTGCATCCAACCTTGCTTTGCCTTTTAGCTTGGGATACCAATTTTCTCTTTTTGCACTGAGATTCATGTCTGTATGTTTGTCAGGGGTCTTCAGCTATGCTTTTTGTTTCCTTAAACCTTAAGGTTCCTACAGCCCTCTCTTCCTCTCTGCTTCTGCAGGATGCCTTGGTTGCTCAGCCAGTGGAACACTTATTAGGTACTGGAGGTGGCAGTCCCACTCACCCTACTGCACTGGCTAGGATGCTTCTCTGGCTCCGTGGTGCAGCAGCCCATGGAGGCATCCCTGCATAAAAAAACCCTGCTTTTGACCAGTTCAGCTACAGCCACGATTTTACCACAAAATTGAATAGATACTGGTGTGGGTGCAATAGAGTCAAGAGAATAGACTGGACCAGTACCCAAGTCGTTCAGACTTGGTTGGAGCTGCTGTGGAAGTACACAGCTACAGAGGTGGGAGAGAAAAAAAAAAAAAAATTAGGAAATCCTCCAACCCTTAAAATGCTCAAGAATATGACTTTGTATTGGGTGTACTCCTGGGTCTTCAACCAACTGTTTTCTCCTACCTTAGTGCAGTATCAGGTCTTTGTATTATGAGTCATGTGTTGTGCTGTATAGGGGAGAAAAGTGCTCATCACTTTTGGAGTCCACACTGCACAACTGGGGACGGTTTCTGCAATGGCATAGTCCAATTCTAATCCATACCCAAGTTCTGCAAACGGTATGATTTACCCAAATTTTACCTAAGATAATTTGTGCTTTCAAAGCAAAATTTGACCAGCATAAAATAAGCAAGAAAAACACCACAGTCAGGATGAGGCAATGAAAGTCTTTGTCTAAAAGGGTGTCATCAATTCCCATGTTTAAAAGCTTTCAGAAAGACTTCATAATAGGGTGCTTACCTATAAACTTCCCTCCCCTGCTCTGAGGAGGTGCCTTGAAAAGCTGTGATTACAATACACACAAACAACTAAATGTTGCCTTTTGCATGCCAATGCATAGATCACATAAAACGCATGGCTCAAAATATCTGCCAAAGCCTTTGTGCTTCTTTGAACAAGACTGGCGTCTTAAAATCACTCTCGGATAAATATGTGAATTGTCAAATAAAAAGCGGTGCAGAGGCACACATCAAGTACCAGATACAAACAGCAATAGCAGAAGCAGATTACAGTATCTCCTTCTCTTATCCCCCTACCCCCAAAAAGAAAGCTTTGAGTGATAGAATTTGCACAAACAGAACGCTGCCAGAATATAAATAGCAAATGGTGAGTTATGACTTAGTGCCAATTTGCTTTTTGATGGCCTGTTGGCAGATGCAAATACTCACACAGCAGCACACATTTTTTTTCTCCTCATTTCTTTCACTGTTGCCTTCTCACATTGTTTTCTGATTGGAACTGGAGTCTTTTGATTTTTTTAAATTCAGTTTGCGTTCCTTTTATAATTCTAGTCCTGTTCTCATGACACATTATCTGCATACAGTTTCTGCTGAATTTATTTCTGAGAGTCCCCACTTAGTAAATAGTGGATAGTGTTTATGTGTAGATCATAGAATCATGGAATGGTTTGGGTTGAAAGGATATTAAAGATCATCTAATTCTACCCCCTGCCATGGGCAGGAACAGCTCCTACTAGATCAGGTTGTTTAAGGCTCCATCCAACCTGGCCTTGAATGCTTCCAGGCTTGCAGCTTCCGAATCTTCTTTGGGGAACCTCTTCTGGTGCCTCACCACCCTCAGGGTGAAGACTTTCATCCTGATGTCTAATCTAAAGGTACCTTCTTCCAGCTTGAAACCATTACCCCTTGTGCTCTCACTACATGCCTTTGTAAAAAGTGCCTCTCCAGCTATCCTGTAGGGCTCCTTCAGATACTAAAAGGCTGCTATAAGGTCTCAGAGCCCTCTCATCTCCAGGGTCAACAATCCCATTTCTCTCTGCCTGTCTTCACAGGAGAGGTGCTCTAGCCCTCTACTTATCTTTGTGGCCCTCCTCTTGCCCCACTCAAACAGTTCCACATCTTTCTTGTCTTGGCGTCTCCAGATCTGGACATGGTACTCCATGTGGGGTCTCACCAGAGAGGAGTAGATGCGCTAGATCACCTCCCTCAACCTGCTGGCCACACTTGTTTGATACAACTCAGGATGCAGTTGGATTTCTGGGCCACAATTGCACATTGCCAGCTTGTGTTGAGCTTCTCACTGGTCAAGTCATCCTTCTCGGGACTGCTTTCTGTTTGTCCTCCACCCAGTTTGTATTTGTGCTTGGGATTACCCCAACTCAGGTACAGGACCTTGCACTTGACCTTGTTGATCTTCATAAGGCTGGCATTGGCTTACCACTCAAGACTGTCAGGGTCCCTCTGGATGGCATCCCTTCCCTTCAGTATGTCAACCACACCACACAGCTGAGTGTCATTGCCAAACTTGTTGAGTCTGCACTTCATCCCACTGTCTGTGTTGCCAACAAAGATGTTAGTAGCACTGGTCCCAGCACTGGCTCCTCAGGACCACCACTCATAACTTGTTTCCACTTAGACGCTGAGCCATTGGCTGTCACTCTTTGAGTGATCATAAAGCAAATTCCTTATGCACCAAGTGGTTCACCCATCAAATCCAGGTCTTTCCAATTTAGAGACCAAGATGTCATAGGGAACAGTATTGAATGCTTTGCACAAGTCCAAGTAGATGACATCAGTTGCTCTTACCTTGCCCATCAGCACTTGCCTCATCATAGAAGGTCACTAAATTTGTCAGGCACAGTTTGCCCTGGTGAAGCATGATGGGCAGCCAATAACCATCATCTCATTTTCCATGTTCATTAGCAGAGGTTTTAGGAGGAAACTTAGGATGCTGCTTAGTATTCAGAGGCTGGTTCTTTGTGCACAAATGAGCATATCTTAAATGACTCTTCACATTTATTCATTACCTGATGCAGATTCTCAGTTTTATTCCTGTCACCCTGCCCCCATCTAACTTTTCGGTTTTATCTTTTCTTATAAAAATACACCTTTGTATGGACAAGTTGTATAGCTCCTCATAGTATTTGGTTAGAGAGTGCTCTTTCTGGTCTTTTACAAGAAGCACATTTGGGCAGAGCAGCTGATAGTGGATCTGGAGTGACTGTAAGTTAGGGGAACACCTTCCCTTTCTGATTATTGACAAGAATCACTGTGTGTTGTCTTAGATTGATGTGAGTTACTGGAAATAAGCTGTGTTCCATTATGCAGCAATGTGCTGTGGAGGTTTCCTCTGAGAGCACTGTCTATGGAAATTAATCTCAGATACCACAGTTTTGGTGGACAGGATTGAAATAAATGGGATTTTGCAGAATCAAGTTAAATACGTGTGAAGTGATGAGAAAGAGAAGTCTTAAAAGAAGTATAAAAGAGCCTGAAAATACTTTTTAGCACTGGATTCACAGAGGCTAACACTGCAACCAGAAACAAATGTAGCCCAGTGTGTTTTGTGCCCTTCAATGTTCCAGATTATTTCGGAAACACCTTTTCACTTAGGTACAAGCATTGGTGGCTGGCAAAAGACAATGCTTTTCACAAGAACACTCAAATTCACATTCATAGTGTGATATAGATTGAAATGGACATTGTGAGGTAGTCCAGTCCAGCAATTTGCTCAAGGCAAGGCCGGTGGTGGGCAGATTGCTTAACATCCTTAAGAAACACTTAATTGTAAGGATTCAGGTCTACTGTGTTTTAGGATTTTTTTTTTTTCCCCCTTTGAGGAGTGTATGGAGAGCGTCAGGTATCTGTGTGGTAAATGGGCATTTGCAGCCATCTCTGAGGGTTTGTAAAAGAAAGAAGGTGGCAGTCATTTTATAGATTGAGAGATATGTAATAAGCTTGCTGATGTTCTAGAGTTCATTAGACTTTTCAGGTTGCCCTAGTTTTTTACTTCATGACAAAGTCTAACTTTGGGTATGTGCATTTTGAAAGGCAATGGGAGATTCTAGGAATAAAGTTCCAGTAGAAAGCAGACACTTGAAATGTCTGACTGTGTCACTACATGTTCAGCTCTGTGATATTGGCAATCTCAGTAAGAGCAAGGTAGAACTATCGGGCTGCTGGAGAGCAGGCTTTGTGAACACAGGAGACTTTCTTAACTGCAGCTGCTTAAAAAAATTCAACAACCTCCTCCTGAAAAGTCTTGTGAAAACCTGGATTCACACCAGCTGTGCAAAAGCTTCGTTTTCAGACTCCTTTCTATCAAGTCAAACTGTATTGCTCTTGGTAGAGTTATAGAACCACAGAGTCATTGCAGTTGGAAAAGACCACCAAGGTCATCAAGCCCAACCATTGACCTAACACCACCACTGCTGTTAAACCATGTCCCAGAGTGCTATGTTCATATGTTTTTTGAACACGTCTGGGGATGGTGACTCCATCACTCCCTGGCAGCCCATTTCAATGCCTGGCTGCATTTTCCATTAAGAATTTTTTCCTAATATCCAATCTAAGCCTCCCTTGGCACAACTTGAGGTAATATTTTTGTTTCTTTAACATAACTGAATCTTGCTGTCGCCATTTCTTTCTGTATCTCTTCCATGACAGCCCTTTGAGCAGGTAGATGCCTTTCAGTGGAAAGGTCACTCCCACAGAGCATTGCAGATCTGTACTGCTTACCTTTCATTACAGGGAAGATCACATATACACAGCTTAGCCAGGAGAAGTGACAGAAGGGTAGTGAGGAAACTGTTCAGCATTTTCTTGAGCTCAGAGAACAAACCTTTGAGGTGTCAGTTAATACTGGTGCTGCTTGCTCTGAAATTACTGATTTCCTGTATAGGCAGAGCAGTGTGGTAAATTGATTGTATGTGTTTAGGATGCTGTAGGGGAAGAAAATTCCCCAACTCGAGTCCTGAGAATGTTGTTATATTCTGCTGAGAGTTAAACTGAAAGTTACCTACTTTGGCACTCTCAAAATTAATTAATTAGTCACTGCCTGTTAAGTAATTGAAAATGGAACTTGTTCACTTGACAATAAAGTAGCATGAAAGGATTAAGTAGCTAAAATAATTAACACAAACTAGTATTTTTAAATTTGTTGATACCTTAGGTGTTTTCTGTTTGAAACTAGCAAGACGCTTATTTAAAAGGAGTTGCCTGGCTAATGTGATTGCAAATTATGATTATTACCCTCGTCTCCTGCAGACATCTTAAGATCTCTCTCAGGTATTTAATTTGTCCTTGGCCATCAGATCTTCATATTGATATTTCCCAGGTGAACAGATGCTACCAATTACTGCTGGTTTAGTCTGGGGCCTTGAAAGGCTGTCTAGTGATGGTGCAAATTCCTTTGAAAAGATCATAGGTGGGGAAAGCAATACCATATCAATGAACTTACTTGTACCAATGGTTCATGGACTCCTGGGTAATTGTTGCCATGGGCTGAAAACAGTTGCACTATGACATGAAATACTTGGGTGCTTAGATAGCCACAGTACCTTGGCATATTAGCTATTTTTTACTCTTCTTTGCCTTTGCTTTTAAGCTTCAGACCAGGAGTGTTTTGTTTTGTTTTGTTTTTTTTTAATTCTTGTACTGGTGGCTAAGAGGACTAGAGACTGAGATGGAGTACTAGGCCTGTAATTTTCCATGCTTCTTAATTGTTAGCTGTGTTTCTGGCTCTGTTTTGTGCTGTTCCAAGGAGATCTCTTTCAGATAATTCTAGCTTTTGAATGAGGACTATCTAGAAATGCAAGTCAGTACATTTATTTCTAATCTTTGGAAATGGTGTTGCTTCCTCCTCCACTTTGATTTACACCTATAAGGTGTGTTGGTTTGAGCTAATTGGAAAATGATAACTCTTCTAGCATGCCAGATAANGGGGTTCTAAAAGGTGGGGGGGCAGATCACTGCAAACCCACTACATAAGGATAGCCTTGGGGTGCTGCTGAAGATGTGATAACTCTTCTAGCATGCCAGATAGTAATATTTTAAATTTGGTTTTCTTCTTACTTTGCTACTGTATCAGTACATGTTGGTGGCTGATCTGCTGGTGAGCAGCTCAGGGAAAATGACCTGGGAATCCTTGTGGACAACAGGCTTGCCATGAGCCAACAATGTACCCATATGGCCAAGAATGCAAATGGTGTTCTGGGGTGCATTAAAAAGTGTGTGGCCATCAGGTCAAGGGAGGTTCTTCTCCCCCTCTACTCTGGTCCAGTGAGGCCTCATCTAGAATACTATGTCCAGTTCTGGACTCTGCAGTTCAAAAAGGGCAAGGAAATACTGGAGAGAGAGTCCACCAGAGAGCCACTAAGATAATTAGAGGACTGGGACATCTACCTTGTGAGAAAAGGCTGAGGGAGCTGAGTGTTTAGCCTGGAGAAAACTGAGGGCAATGTCTTTAATGCTTATAAATATTTAGAGGATGAGTGTCAGGAGGATGGGGGCAGACTCTTCTCAGTGGTGATCAGTGACAGGACAAGGAGCAATGAACACAGGAGGTTACATGCAAACATAAGGAAAAACTCCTTTGCTTTAAGGGTGGCAGAGCACTGGAACAGACTGCCTGGAGAGGTTGTGGGGCCTCTTTCTCTGGAGATATTCAAAACCCATCTGCACATGTTCCTGTGTGCTTTGCTCTAGATGATCGTGCTCTGGCAGGGGTATTGGATTAGATGATCTTCAGAGTTCTATTTCATACTCTACCATCCTGTGATTCTGTATTTCTGTGTACTCAGACCCTCTCTGATAAAATCTTTCCATGGAAACAAAAATGTTCTACTGAGTAAGGCTGTCAGTCCTTCTGGTTTAACATTTTGTCTCCCACTCTGGCACGTGAGCTGGGCGCTGTGCCTTTCTCCTATTGTCCCCCACTATCTAAAGTCCTTTTTGAATCTCTGGATGTCTCCTACCTCCACAGTCTTCTGTGGCAGGAAGTTCTAGAAGTTTGCTGCTGCTTATAGAAAGAAGTTATTTTACCTCCTCTAAACCAATGCAGTAATTTCAGTAACTGGTCCTCTCATCTCTACTTTGTAAGGTTTGAGCTATTGTACTTAAATGGCATCACAAGAATAGGCAAAATGTTATTAGTGGCAAGATTACATTTTAGTGAAGAATGATCTCTTTGGTCACTGACTGACTTAGCAGAGTGTTAGTCAGAAGATGGGTCTGTTTAGGGGAGGGCAAATCTACTTTGACAGATCAAATGCAGGCAAGGGAGAGATGGGAAAACAGTAGTATAGGTGGGATAAAGGAGCACCTGGAGGTGCAAATATATAAGAAAGCATGTTAACAGAAGGGGAAAAGAACTGTTCTGGGCTTGTATAAGTCTGTAACTTTCCTGACTTACTAAGTTTTTTTTCCTCCTCTTCAAATGTACTGGCAACACTGGTGGTCTCATGCATTGATGTCTTAAACATCACAGCATGACACAGTCACATAAAGGAAGAGCATTACAAAATAGCAGTGACTGCGCAGAGCAATCTGTCACAACTGGAAGAACAATCCCTCACTCACTCCTCTGCTTAATTGCCTCCTATCAGATGCTTGCACAAAGCAGAGAGTTAATGATTTAGGTCCTAAGAATTATTGCAAGTCTGTTACATTAATATGATTAATTTGAGCTAAAAACTGCAGCTGAGATACTGCTCAGGCACAGTCACGTACACAGTTGTATGTACAGCCGTAGCGTAACTATGCCAGTTCCTTTTTCTCCATGCTGTGTAGGAGCAGAAAGGGACTGATCTGTTAATTTTCTTTTTGGCAATATCAATACAGATGTCAGCAGACTGATTCTTTCATATTTCATCCATATTGCAATGAGATAAAACATTTCAACTTTTAATAAAATTACCCCAAATAACCAAATCCATACAGACTGTTACAGATATACCAAACCAATAGATACCTGACTTCCAAAACAAAACCTAAGTGGTAAAGTTAACAGTAAGATGGTGCAAATCAGCTTATTTCAGCTCCATCATTGTGAATATTTCAAGCTGCAGGCTCCTCCCAGGCTTCTGAAAACTCAAGTGATAGAGAAAAGAATGATTTGGATTTGTTTTGACTTTTGAAGCTGTTTGTTGGAGAGTCAGTTTAATGTTTCAAGTTCTCAAAATGTAGAAAGATTGGGGAATTTTGATATCCTCCAAGGAACTGCCTGCCCATGTCCTTCTTGGCTTCATATCTGCTCGTTGCCTCTCTGCTACCCACTAGGGAGCAGGAGCTCTGTAGCTCCCTTTGGCCCTTTTCTCTGGCTCCAGCAGGACAGGCTATTCTCTCCAGAAGGGCAGGGAAGTGAGGCAAGAGCTGTTGGAGCAAGTTTTCCAGCATCTGGCTGAAATGGCCACAAGGTGATTCCAAATTACCGGAAGGATAGGCTTCCTGCTGCCATGGCAACAGAGGTTCCAAGACCTTACTGCATTTGTGATTTGTGAAGAAAGTAAGAATTGGCAAGGCTAGTCCTTATTAGTCTACACTTTCATTTTCAGTATCTTAGTGGTGAAGTTTTGAGATACAGGCACTGAAAGCAAATGTTCATGCTTAAAACAAAATTGGAAATATTTGCTTTCCTTGAATTCTTTTTAAGAGATTGGAAACATTTTCACCCTTGGTGCAAGAAAGCTTTTACTGAGCCAAGCTTGAGTTAAGTATGATGAAAAGTCAGTAAAACTTGTAAGTAGCTTGAAGGTTTTTCAAGGTTACATGAACTTTTGCTCAGTGAGTCTGTCCTGGAGAGAAAATGTTTAGCTTGAGGGTTAAGATGAGTTAGGTGACTTCTGATTATCTGAAGAATGAAGGCTCTGTGTTCATACCCTTATTCCTGTTCCTTTGCGTATGGTTCTTTTATCCATTCAGCCTGTGCTGGTCAAGGAGGAGGACTGTTTGAAGAAGGCACTATAGAGCACTTTGTCTCATCCAGCAACAGCTGAATACTTTATGGAAGTATATTAAGTCCTTGACAGGAGAAGGTAGCCAGCTGGCTGCTGCAGCAGGATGTTCTTGTTCTCCCTCGCAGCCGAAAAAGAAGAGTTGGCAGAGTGCCTGCAGAGCTTGCTGGAGAAAAGAGGAGGCACAGACTCTTGCAGTGTTTTAACTAGGTGGGCTGCTAACCAAAAAAATAAAGAAGAAAGCACATGTTTCAAATCTGCCTAGGCCACCAACTGGAAAATGGTAAAGGGCTGGCTTTAATACAAGTAATTACCACATGAGCCTCCATGGTCTGGGTTAGTTTAAGAATCTGCTTACTTAGAGAGTAAAGTAACTGTCCTGCTTGAAAGGCATGTGGAGTAGTGGTGTCTCATTGGTTAAAATATCAAAATGACAGTTCTACAAAATTAGTAGCTTGAAAATTGTTTCCCTGTCTTTTCTTGTCTTAATGCCTACAGTTCAAGTCAAGATGTCAGTGTGGGTTACAAAAAATAATTGAAAAGGAAGGAATTCACATTATAATTGGCAAATTCAGAAAAGAAAGAACACTGTAACAGTGTTCAATCAATACTGTGTGCTCAATCATCTGTTTGCAGAATACAAGCAGGTCAAAACAATTGTAAGGCACAGCCAAGTAGGACAGAATTAGGTGTTTTTGGGATGGATGACCAAATGGGCAAAAGTACAAGTATTTGAAACAAATCGATCTTCAGGTCGTTAGTTTACAGCCTGTGCTCCCCTATATGCTTCCTTCAGTGAACTCAAGAAGCACTGTGCGAATGCTCAGTTGATTGCTAAAGTGAAACTCCTTGTTTAAGCACTGACTTTTGGTTGATTGTTACAGTATCACAGGATGTTAGGGGTTGGAAGTGACCTCCAGAGATTATAGAGTCCAATTCTCCTGCCCGAGGAGGACCATATAATGTAGTGCAGGTCACACAACAACGCATCCAGGCAGGTCTTAAAAGTCTTCAGAGAAGGAGTCTCCACAACCTCTCTGGGGCAGCCTGTTCCAGTGCTCTGTGACCCTTACAGTAAAGAAGTTCCTCCTCATGTTGAGGTGGAACTTCCTGTGCTGTACTTTATACCTGTTGCCCCTTGTCCTGTTACGGGGCACAACTAAGAGGAGCCTGTCCCCTCTCTCTTGACACCCAGCCCTCATATATTTATAAACGTTAATTAGACCCCCTCTAAGTCTTCTTCACCGGAGCAGAAAGCTCCAGAACCCTCAGCCTCTCCTCATAGGGCAGTGCTCTGCTCCCTTAATCATATTCGTAGACATCCAGTAGACTCTTTCAAGTAAATCCCTGTCCCTCCTTAACTGGGGAGACCCAAAAATGAATACAATATTCCAGGTGAGGCCTCAACAGGGCAGAGTAGAGGGGGAGGAGAACCTCCCTTGATCTGCTGGGCACACTCCTCTTAATGCACCCAAGGAACCCACTGGCCACCTTGGCCACAAGGGCACATTGCTGTCCCATGGCTAGCTGTCCAGGAGGTGTTTTCAGTAATCTAATGTTGGAATCTTACCGGCTTTATAGACTCAAAAGGACAAACCACATTTGGGTTCTGTGTTTGTAGATGCTCTTCAGTGACCTCCATTATATTTTGAAGCCGACCTCTCAGTTTTTTTCATTACTAACAAAGATAAAGATGGTGTTAACAGTAAGTGCAGAGGTCTGTTACAGAATTTTGGTGGCAGAGTTTTGCGTACTTGAAAGGTATTTGAAGCAAACATATCAAAGGTATTCAACTATTACAAATATGCATTCACTTCTTTGAATACATAGTCATACTAAGCTTCCATGTCCAAGACCCAGATCACTGTTTAAGAAGATGACTAAACATGGATGTGATCTGGGCTGATCTTTCAAAATGCAGGAAATACTGCTCTGAATTGCTTTCCCCTAATTTTCTTTTGACCTCTCTGGTAGAGTTGGCAGGACTGGAGGGAAGCAAAGCACCAATGCTAGTATCAGTTTACTGTCCATTCCCAAACTGGCAACGTTTAAGTAAGCTCTGGTACTTCTGTGTTAATTCACAGTAAATCAGATGTGTTTAATTAAAAAAAAAAAAAAAGTAACAAGCACCAAACTTTTAACCCCTAAATGAACTAGTTACAGCTCTGGTTTCGGATTACAGGCTGTTATAACAGGCACTGTTTTAGTGCTGTCTTAATCAATGTTCATCTGCTTCACCAGATTTAAGATCGTCTGGCATGGTTTGATGCAAATAACCAATATGTCTCAAAAGAACAGAACCATACAGAGGTGGAAGAGCTATGTTGTGTATCCAATTGAAGTATGTTTTTTCTTAGCTTTCATTAGCAGCAAGCACAGTCACATCGGAAGTAATTTAAAATATGGGAACACT
This sequence comes from Psilopogon haemacephalus, assembly GCA_013396835.1. Lineage (NCBI taxonomy): Eukaryota > Metazoa > Chordata > Aves > Piciformes > Megalaimidae > Psilopogon > Psilopogon haemacephalus. The sequence continues at coordinate 234,059 of VWZI01003244.1, read as the reverse complement.
TTATATGTATAATGTAGATATAACTAGTAACTGAGATGTTGAAAGTAACTGTTACTCTTTGTCAAGCATACTGTGTAGTCTTTGCTTGCAGATTTGTTTTTAAGCTTGCAGACCTGCTTCAACTACTAGTAGAGCTCTGTGGACAAAGGTTGAGCAAAGGGCTGGGAACTGATGGTGCTTTTTCAGTTGCTCAGAGAAGAGGGAATGGATACAGCTCAAGTTTCTATTTGCAAGTTGAAGGAATTTCAACCCTTGTTTTTAGACTCAACTGCCTGAGGCTTCAAAGCTCTTCATATGTGAAAGTAAGGAAAAGGACAGGAGGAGGAATATGTAACAGTGCTAATCTTACCTTAACATAAATGTAAGGGTTGAAACCCCAGCTGTAAGAAAACATTTGCAGTAGCAGAGGGTATGTTCAAAACACATGCACTCAGCTACCCTCAGAAACAGGTAATGCATCACAAAAACCTCAATAATCCTGTTTAGCAGGATACTGATTGGGGGTTTTTTAATGTTTGTAGCTATTTTTCAGTTTTGTTTCCAATAAAATTGGTGTGTTTTTAGTTACAAAAATACATTACCATCAGTTTTGCTACTGAGCAACCTACATAATCTATGATAAGGAGAACAGTAAAAAAAAATATTGTTGAAGAAATGGATATAAGGAGACAGGATAACATTTAAAATAAATAATAATAAATTTTTTACCTGTAGTTTCATTTGGAAGAAAAAAATAGGAAGCATGAATTGCTTAATTTTACTTCTGGCTCAAGTGCTGAGATCACTTAAATGTCACTCTCGCCTGTTTTTCACTGTGTGTGTGTTGTTAGACTTCTAATGTCTCCAGATGAAAAAGGGAATTAAGCTGGAATCCCAGTTCTGTCTATTCTTTTGTCTAGTGGCACTTTCTCACAACAGGACAACTACTTGAAGCAGAGCAGGAATGTGTTGCTAGCTTGTCTCAAACTCTTGCTACCCACGTGGGAAAGGCTCAAGGTCAGAGAGAAAAATCTTAGCCTTAGTCTGTCTGCCTGTATGTGGGGGCAGAGGAACTCACAAACCTGAAGAAGAACTTGTTAACTTGTGCAAGATCTAAAGGTGTTGCTTGGTTTGGTGAGGGAAGTAGCTCTACTGTAGACTTCTCAACAAATTGAACTCTGTGGGTTGCATTAAAAGAATGCAGTTAATAGGCAAAGTAAAACGTCTTATTTCTCTCCTACAGCTAGATAATCTTTCGAATTCCAGATCACTGAGCAGAAGTTAGATTTTGTATTTGCCAAAGAGTAGTGTTGTATTAATGTACTATTTAAAAAGAAAGTGGAAGTGTGTGCATGCGTTAGTACAGGACATTACAGGGTCGCAGACTGTCTGATGTTGGAAGAGACTTCTGGAGGCCATCTAGTCCAACCCTTCTGCTTTTGGAAACTTCCAGGGATAGAAATTCCATGACCTCTCTGGCCAGCATGTACTAGTGCTCGGTCACCCTCATAATTTCTAAATCATTACAGGCTGTACTAACAATCGCTCTGCAATGCCCCACATACGCACTTGTCACTTTAGGGCATGAAGACTATGGTATTGGCAAGGAAATCTAACTGAATACATTAGGCTACTTCTACTATTTAACTGGTGAATTCTCAGCAGTGGGCAATGCACTCCTATGCTCTGGGAGTTAAGGGATGAAACAGTATTTGAACTCTTGCCACAGATGGAACGTAAAGATATGGAATCTCATATCAGGAAGGCTTCAAAGGCAGCCCCCATCATCAACTATATAGAAACCTTTGACACATGAGCCAGTTTCTACATTAAACTAGGTAGACTGGATGTCATGCATGTGTTTTGAAACAAAACAGAATTACCACCAGTAGCCTTTACAGACCTGTTTGTCTTTTGGTTGTTTTTTTTAATTTCTTTTTTTTTTTTAACTTCTGAGTGGTGATTTTATTACAGGAATTGATGTAACTCATTGGAGAAACTAACGTTAGATTTTGCATTTTGAAGCTGCTTAGACAAAAGCTTGATAATTCAACTAGCACAGCTCTCAGTGTTTCTGCTACAATGGAAGTAAAGTTTCACAAAGTATATTTTAATGTTTGTGTTGGCACTGGAAAATATTATTTGCATTTTGGCATTAATGCATGTCATACAACCCTTGGAATGCACTGACTTGTGGTGTTAGGCACAGTAGCTGCAGATGGATATAGAAAGTTCCTGTTTAGTCTTCAGGTTTGTAATCTGTACAAAGAAGAGAGAATTGTTCTCTCACTGCTTCAACTTTCCACTCTTTCTATTTCTGCTTTGCAAAAAGAGAGATTAAGGAATTAAGAAATTCTTCACTATGAGGGTGGCAAGGCTTTGGAATGGATTGTCCAGAGAGCTTGTAGATGCTCCCTTCTTGGAGATGTTCAAGGCCAGATTGGATAGGGCCTTGAGTAACCTGGTCTAGTTTAGAGGCATCCCCGCCCATGCCAGGTTCCTTCCAGCCCAAGCCATTCTATGATTCTACAATTTGAGAGGTGACACAACAGTTTTGTTACAACTGTGAAAAAGAAGAGGTTTATTTGGACTGAGTACAGCAATTGCAAAATAACCATTTTCTCTTATACGAGAAATTATATATACTTTAACAGAGTTCCTTGCTAAAGACTAAGCATTTACATTAATTTCTAACTATTAAAGATGTCTGGAAGCACTACTGTAATCCCATGCAATGAGGCTTCATAAACTTAAAAAACCATCTGATAAATAGATACTTACAGTTGGCTAGGACTTCGTCCCCTAGAGACATACTAAGCTTGGGTTTATCTCATGTGCCATTTGTTTGGGATGCTTTGATTCAATAAACTGTCTTTGGTTAATCATAACGTTTACTCAGGCCCACTCTTGTTTAATGTGCCTTTATGTTGTTTTTCCAGCTAGAAATAATGTAGTGCTATATGGGGATGCAAGTGCCCCTTCATTGCAGAACTTCCTTTCCAAGAGTCCACAGTAGCTCAGGTCCAAGATTTTTGTTGGAAACATTTTGAATAATGGCTTTAGTATGTCAGAAATGCTGGATTACTGATTTCATTGATTGTTTTTGTCACATTAACCTTGAGCTACTAAACCAGGCAGTAGTTGCTGTTTTGAATGCAAGCAGAACCATAGCTGGCATCAGCAGATATTGTGCTCCTTTGCAGTCTCTGTCTGCAGTCAGATTATTCTGTTTTGGTTTCGTACCTGCTGACATTTATAGACCTAAACTCTTGAATGGCAAGTGCACTGTGACAGTCAAAAATATGCGTGCACAAACTTATCATACTTAAATGCCTTGAACCCAAAATGCAAAGCCAAGATAAACTGTCTGTATAACTTGATACTATTAGCAGCTGTTGTCAGCTTCTCTCAGACAAGTTAATTGTTTATAAAGCATCCTGTATCCCTCTACCTGAATAGTTTACTGTTAAGAAAGTTCAAATATAATTATTTTGAGATATCTGTGGAACAGGATGACATAAAATACTGGGACTTCTTTTGTCCTTTTTATAAAAAAATATTCCTTCTAAATACTGAGGTATATACTTTGTATTAAAAGGATAGGCAAATCTTTTTCCTTATAGTCTATCTACTGCGCATTTTTGCAGCCTGGCAAAAATCTGAATCTTCTGATTTTGAAGCCTATCTATATGGAAATATCCCACTGATAAAACTCTGTATGAAACAGTGTCTATTTGACTTATAAGTGAGAGGAAAATACAGGCATAAAGAGGAATCTTTAGCTTTATCATTCTTGTTCCAGTGACTGCCAGACCATCGGTTTCCCACCACAGTTCTAGTTTTTGAATATCCATCAGTTACAATTTCATGAATTCTCACTGCTTGCAGTAACACACGTGTTTTCATTTACTGTATTATGGGTATTCTCTAGACAGCCAGTCTGTTGAAAAGAAATTAATCCCAGCAGTGAACTAAGATACTGAATTCTCAGCAGTTTGTGCATTCATGTTTTTACATTGAGGCTATTTTTATCTGGATTGAATTAATTTGAATATGTAACCAGGTGGTTGTGGTTACATCTTTTATTATCCATTGGATGTGAAAAGCCAGCAAAATGTGACTGCAGTATGGGAAAAATCAGTAACTGCAGTTAGGAAATACAGTGTTGTATGGCTAAAGACTCAGCTTGTACTTTTCTCATTTCTGTCCATAATTTCAGGCATGACCAGGATCAAGAACAATGTATTGTAACTAGAGTGACCTAAGTAAGAAATACTATGTGCAATTTTTAGATCTGACTCGTTTTAAAATTTTGCTCAAGATGAGAATCTAGTAACTTGTTGCTGTTTTATGCCATGGTCCCCATTTTGTCCACAGTGAAAAGTAGCAAAATACCCAGACAACATCTTAGACAATCTCACTTGAAGGAGAGTGGAGACTTCATAGATAACTTGAAAAACCTGTTACCAAGCTGTAGATTCAGACTGAGTAGGGTTGTACTTTTTATATACATTGAAGACAATGAATATTCAAAACTGTTGCTTGAAGGAAGAAGTGGGCTTAGTCCTTAACTATGTTTTGCATTGAGCAAATAAAAGTAAAAAACAGTCCAGGTTTGTTCTGTTAGATATTAAAACATTTTACCCTTGCTCATTTTAATAGGAAGCTGGCTTAAATGGAAATGTCTTGCCATAGTTGTCTTCTGTTTCACTAAGATGAAAAAGTGAAAATTTGAAGGGTTTTTTGGTATCAATTCTTGATTTGTTTTTCTGCACTTTGAGAGAGCTTCGTAGCAAAAACTGGAGAAAGTGACAAACCTGGAAATTTGTAAAGGCAAGTGAAAACACCATTGGATAATTCAGTTAGGCATGTCCCCAAGATATTGTTAGTTTTAGCTGTAATGTTTAGTCTTTCTTGCTGAAGCCGAACAGCAGCTGCATGGAGTGGATAGTAGTGACTCCTAAAATCTCTGCCTCTCTGCCACAAGAAGTACATGTTGGTAGCATATGAATGATATGCTTCCCTACACCAAGCAGTGCCTGATCCTTTAACAGATAATAAATACACTGGGCTTTTTGTTCCAGAGTTTGCGTTGAAACTAGTCTTGCTTCTGCCTCAAAGACTTGTCCTGGGAATTTACCATTTGTGATATATTACATTTAATAGGAGTCTCTAAACTCAGCCTCCCTTTTCTCAAGGTGAAAACATGCATGGAATCAAAAGTTTCTGAAATGTTAGTAAATAATTGCATACTTTGTTTACAAAGTAGTATGCAGCCAGTGAGTATATGCAAATAGCTGGCATTTCTAATAGTAAGAGTGTGCATAGAGAGAGGGTGAGAAAATATCTGTTTTAGAAAGTGTTCTGTTGGTTTCTTTTTCACAACATTGATTTTTAAAAATTCTTTTTATCTAGTGACTAATATATGCATGAATAATACTTCTGTAGTCCCTTGCGTCTAAGGGGCAGCATCTCTGTTGAAATGATTTTTTTCCAGATCAGTCTCAATCAGAATGTTCCCTTTCATCTTGAGTCAATATACAAAGAGGAGGAAAACTTAGCAGTTTTATTTTGTGAGTGAAGCTGTATGATTGCTTTGATAGGGAAATACTAGGATAACTTTTTTCCTTCTATATGTGTGCACAATACATGTTGAGAAAGCATCATAAACGATTTTGGTAATACCCATCAGGCTTACGGTGATGTCATGGAAAAACCATGGTTATTCGCTTCAGAGAACATTGCACTGTATTCTGCTTTCCTGTCTGAAATGGCTGTAGTTGGATGCACTTGGTATCTTTCTTACACATTCACTTACTCCTGTATCTGTCTTTTTTAATTAAATAATTTCCACAGGGAAAATATAGGAACGGGGGTGGTGCTTTCTTATGCCACAGCAAGTAACGTTAAGCAGAGAAAGTACACTGAAATAAGCTTTTTTGGTGAAGAATAACTGTAACTTTTATAGTGAATACCTCTCTATATACTGTGGGAATGAAGAGAAATACATCTGACAGAGAAATTGGATATTTTGAGATTTAATTTGTTTGTGCTTCAGGGAGCAACCAAACCCCAGTGACTCACGCTCGTGCTCATGGTGGGCCTCCTTGAGTTTCCTCTCCATGAAGAGCAACAACCTGCCTGGTTTAGGCTTAGTTCCCCTTGGTGTAGGGAGTGTGGGTGCAGAAGACAGCTGTTAGGATACAGCTACTCCTTCTACAGAAAGCATAAAATCAAGAGGTTCAAGCCGTGATTGGTGTCTATGGATGTAAATGCAGCTACTGTGGACAGTAGCCCTGAGAACTGTGAAGATGCGAAAGATCATAGAGGAATGGTTCTTTGTCTTTTGCTGGCGTCGTCTTGCGTACGAGGCCATAATTAAGCAAGTTGTAATAGCTACAGTATGTCTAGTAAGATCTAAGCTGAGGCTGATACAGGAGAGAAGGGATGGAGAAAGGTCAGGAAGCTGATTTGTGGGTGGAAATGTGGCCATGACAGTATGTTGTCTGTGTATGAGCTTCAGTCCTGTGCACGGGAAATCAGCAGTGTCTAATGGCAAGTGTGCTCCCACCATGCACTGCTGATTCGGTGGGATGTTAGGGGGTGCTTTACTAGTGTCTTGTCCTTCCTTCCCCCTGCTCCCCACAAAGCTATGGCATCAATGCTGGCTAAAAGTTAAACAGCAGGTTCTGTAAAGTTGCACACTGCCTTAAGTGGTTCCATAGCCATCCTATCTTTCTGCTACCATATTTAATGCAGTGACTTCTCAGAGAGTGCGCATAAAAGTTTGAATAAAAAAAGTAACTTCTCAGTAATTCTTAAGGTTCTTCTTGTTTTTTTCTGGTCTCTGCAGGAATGCCGCTAGGCACTATCTTTCCATTTTATGCATGAAAGAGTGTGTGCAGGCCATACTAAATTATTGCCTGGAAATGCAAACAATGTAGTACGGAGCAAAATTAGGTTGTTTGGAGCAGTCAGTTTTGGTTTTCTCCCAACATGTAAAATATGTATTGGGGGTAGGCAGGGGAAGGCTCCCACAGTAGGTTGTTAGGTTTTGAATGTAGATACAACTCTGTAAGTATATATTCTGTAATAGATATCTGCGAAATTGGTTTCTGTGAAAGCTGCTGTATTCTTAGAGTTTTCTAGCTAATCCACAGACTTTGGAAAGGGAAATCAGGCTGGGAAAAATGTGCGTTCATGAAACTGAAGAATGACCCTAGGCAGCTCTGTGTAAAAGGCACCAATTGTTTGCACACCAATTAAAGGCTAAACAGCCTACTTCTTATTAGCTAAACATAATTTTGTTTCTAATCGGGAACCTAAATTTCAAGGCAAAAAGGCCTTTTCTGTGGTTTTTGTTTGTTTGTTCTGTTCCCTCCCACCCCCATTATGTAAACAGGTAATTTCAATTCACCTATCTAGGAAACAAAATACGAATGGAGCACTTCTGAATCCTTGTGGTGTTGTTGGAGTCATTCTTTGCTGCTGTTACCACTGTGATTTAGAAGAGCTTTTAACTTCTGAAAAATGCTTAGCAGATGTACCATCTCAGTAAAAGAGCATTCAACACTGCAATAAAACTGTGCTCTTTCCAGTACAACACTTTCTCTCCCAAAGTTAAAATTTCACCATACTAATGCTTATCAGCAACGTCACTTTTTTTTTTCTTCCAAATCAATCAAATCAGCCATCCTTTAAGAAGAAAAATCAATTTAGCCTATTAATTAGCTGAACTCGGTATAGAGCCTGAAGGCTGGAATGTCATTTCCTATAAGATTTACTGTTAAAAACACAAACTGAATTGGAGCACTTACAGCTTGTCATCAGAAAGGGCTCTTAATGTTTAAAAATACACAAACAATCTTTATTCTACCTGATGCAAACCTATCTGAATATTCTAATTAGGTAATTTTGGTTGTACTTGTTTTGATTTTCTTTCTGCCATGGGTTAGAAATGGAAACTTCCAATCAGCCAGCATACTCAGTGTCTGGGCAAAATGTTATCACAAGGTATTGCAGGGTACTAGAAGGTTGTACCTGATAGTTGATTATTTTCCCTAGTAGATTCCTTTGTTTCTTGGCCCTCAACAGAAAAGAGTATGAGTTGGTAATCTAAATTTTATAAATAAAGGAAAACCAAATTTTAAAAGTTATTAAAGTGGGTATGTTGTGTTCTTAATGTTGTTAGCGTTCCTCCACCATATATATCATAAATCTGCATGTAGAGAGTAATAATTCTTGGTGAAAGTCTGCTTTTCCATTATATCTTTTTGTGAAATGTCTTGCAATGGACATTCAGAGTGATTCTGAATCCAGTAGCTGGTGCATGTAGTGTGATTTGAATGACTATCAGGAATAGAGACAGTGAATTCATCTCAAAGCTCTCTACAGAAAACCCCAGCTAATACTCGATGTCTTATAGTCGATGAAGCAGAAGGAATTAAATTACTACTCAGAAAGACAATGTAGAAGCTTTTATGAACCTGTTTGCACCGCAAGCAGAACGCAGAGCTAACAGTTCTTGCCAACCTTTCAGTGAGCCATTTGTACCGAACATCATACTGGTGATGGCAGCAGCTCAATAGCAAGCACCTTGGATTTCTTGCTTGCTGAGCCTGCATAGCTAAATGCTGTAGGAAAGGAAACCCTGGCATATTCAACCCTGAGTAAACTGCAACTGCAAGCATACAGTGTCTGCTTTTTGTGTAGTTTTGCAACTGCTCATCAGCTAGCAACTTCTAAAACTTAGGAGAGCTGAACGATGCTAACCCAAACCAGGCAATGAGCTTGGCAAAGTAGAAAGGTTCTTTTCAAACAACAAACCAAAACAGTCTGGGCAGAAAAAAACCCTTACTGTTTCATTGGTCAAGCCACCTTACTTCTGACTTTCATATGAGTTTTAGGCCATGTGTAGTGCTCCAGTTCTAATTTCTAACGTTGAATGATCACAAGCAACCAAGCTCAGTTTTTGTTTGTAAGGATTGTGTGACTCAAGTAATGAACACTTACTGTGGACAAGGCAGTAGTACAGCCTTCCATCAGTTCTTCTTGTCATAATGCTCAGAGGATTTAGATCCCCAATTTGTGTCTGTATTGTACAGTGTATTTTCCCAGAGTTTCACCTGGCTTACACTGCTTAAAATGAGAAAGGAAGAAAAAGTAAACCATAAGAACTCTTTATTCATTAGTTGTGTGTTAACCACTTGAGGAACTTCCCTCTAAGGGAATGCTTCTGATTATCATTTAAGCAAAGATCATGTTCTGCAGCTGCTCTGGCCAGGCAGATGCCAGTGGGGTTGTGCGTAGTCATGCATAGAGCAGTATGTGGGATTGAGAGTGAAAATTCATTAAAACCATTCAAATATTAAAATCATATGCAGGAAGAAAGAGGAAATTAGAAGCCATGGTAATTAAAAAAAGGTGAAGTTTGTTGTTACTTCTTCAGCTTATAAGGTGTGGTGGTTTTTGTTGTTGGTTTTGTTTTATGTTTGTTTGTTTTTTTAAAAAAAGCATTTGCAGAAATATTCTCAAATTTACTGTATCTAAGAGCTTAAACACTCAAGAAAAGAAAATAATTAAGAGTCGGGTTGGTAGTTCTTATCATTTCTTCAAGCTTTTTAAAACTGGCCTTCCTGGCAATGCATGTATGACAGTTGTATATTGAAAAACTCAACTTACAGTGCACATAGAATATACGCATGAAGAATCTTCACCTTCCTCTGATGCCTACCCCAGGGTCTCCAAAGTGGTGGCATCCTTCTGCCTCCTCCCTGTGAAAGGAGTTGTTACTCTTCCACATAGTAGATGAGTACTAGCTCAGGTTACTGCTACCAAGTTCAGAATGTTATCTGCTTTGGAAGTTGCTCACATGGGAATACTATCCTGGTAACTGATAGACAAGTAGATCACAGTCTTACTATATCCTGACAGGTTCTTTTTGTTGTTTCATTGTTTGGTTGTGGTGTGGTGTGGGTTGGGATATTGGTTTTTGTTTTTTTTGTTTTTTTTTTGGTGAGGTTTTTGTTTTGTGAGGTTGTGTTTGCTAGAGCAAAGTAGATAAAGTTTTACATAAAAAAAGAGTACCCATATAGAGTGATATCTATGGTGGTATAAATGAAAAGTTTATTCCACCTGTTACTGAAGTTTCATGATCTTTACACGTGATAGCATTTAAATTTGCTTGCTACTGTACTGAGATTTTAAAATACATGAAGCAATTTTTGTTATGGATGTTTTCCTGACCCTGAATTTATCTCTGAGTTTTTTCAACAAAAATGGTGCATGAAGTAACAGAAATATGATTAAGTTTTGATGTGCTGTGCATCATCTTAATAATGTTCTTGTTCATCCTTCTGGTTCTCAACAAATGTAATGTAAATACAGAGGCCTTACTGAATTTTGAACTAACATTTTATTCTGTTATTTCTTTGGTTGTGCTGAGATACCAAATAAGTTCTGAGTTGTGAGATACAGAAAAAAGCTTTGCTGTGCCTCTGAACATTTTTACCCCCCCCCCTCTCTCCTTCCTTTCTCTTTCTCTCTCTCTCCTTTTCTCTCTCTCTCTTTTCTTTCTTTCC
>VWZI01003244.1:197925-222139 GCA_013396835.1 Psilopogon haemacephalus | reverse complement strand
CCTCTCTCTCCCCTCTTTCTCCCCTCTCTCTCCCCTTCACTGGTGTAATATTTGCTATTGAGAAGTCCATGGGGACCCTAAGACCAATGGAAAAAACTAGAGTAAGAAAAAATTACCCTCACTGGAGAAAGACCAAGTTAGAGAACATTTAAACAAGCTGGACATGCATAAGTCCATGTGACCTGATGGAATGCATGTATGGGCACTGAAGCAGATGGCTGGTATCTTTGCAAGGCAACTCTGGAAAGGTTGTGGAGACCAGAGGAGGATTCTGAGGACTGAAAGAAAGCAAGAGTAAGAAGGAAGATCTGGAATTCTGCAGGCTGATCAGCCTCATCTTGATCCCTGGCAGATGAGTTTGCTAAACCCCTCTCTATTATATTCTGAAAGTCCTGGAAGTCTGGTGAAGTCCCCACTGACTGGAATAGGGGAAACATAACCCCTATTTTAAAAAAGAGTAGGAAGGAAGAGCCAGGGAACTACAGGCCAGTCAGTCTCTCCTCTGTGCCTGGTAAGATCATGGAGTAGATCCTCCTCTAGGCACTACTGACACAGGAGAATAGTGAAGAGGTGATTGGGTCCAATCAGCATGGCTTCACCAAGGGCAGATCCTGCCTGACAAACCTGGTGACCTTCTATGAATAGGTCACAACATTAATAGATGAAGGGCGAGAAACTGATGTCATTTACCTGGACCTGAGCAAAGCCTTTGACCATACCACATCCTGGTCTCCAAGCTGGTGAAACATGGGCTTGATGGGTGGACCACCAGATGGATAAGGAACTGGCTTGATGGCCACACCCAAAGAGTGGCTGTCAGTGGGTCCATATTCAAGTGGAGGCAAGTGACAAGCAGAGTCCCTCAGGGATCAGTCCTGGGACCAGTCTTGTTCAATGTCATTGTGGGCAACATGGACAAAGGAATTGAGTGCACTCTCTGCAAGTTTGCTGATGGCACCAAGCTGTGTGGTGCAGCAGACACACTGGAGGGCAGGGATGGCATCCAGAAGGACCTGGATAGGCTGGAGAGGTGGGAACAAGCCGGCCTTGTGAGGTTCAACAAGACGAAGTGCAAAGTCCTGCAATGGGGTCCAGGCAATCCCAAGCACAAATCCAGGCTGGGCAGTGATTGGCTGGAGAGCAGCCCTGAGGAGAGGGTCTTAGGAGTGCTGGTGGAGGAGAAGCTCAACATGAGCCAGCAGTGTGCACTTGCAGCCCAGAAAGCCAACCAGATCCTGGGCTGCATCAGGAGAAGTGTGGCCAGCAGGTCGAAAAAGGTGATTCTCCCTCTCTGCTCTGCTCTGGTGAGACCCCACCTGGAGTACTGAGTCCAGTTTTGGAACCCCTGTTACAAGAAGGATGTGGACATGCTGAAGCGTGTCCAGAAGGGCCACGAGGATAATCAGAGAGCACCTCTGCTATGAGGACAGACTGAAAGAGTTGGGGCTGTTCAGTTTGGAGAAGAGGAGGCTCCAAGGTGACCTTATTGTGGCCTTCCAGTATCTGAAGGGGGCCTACAAAAAAGCTGGGGAGGGACTTTTTAGGCTATGAGGTAGTGACAGGACTAGGGGGAATGGAGCAAAGCTGGAGGTGGGGAGATTCAGATTGGATGTGAGGAGGAAGTTCTTCATCACGAGAGTGTTGAGATCCTGGAATGGGTTGCCCAGGGGAGTGGTTGGGGCCCCATCCCTGGAGGTGTTTGCAGCCAGGCTGGATGAGGCTGTGGGCAGCCTGATCTAGGGTAGGGTGTCCCTGGGCATGGCAGGGGGGTTGGAACTAGATGATCCTTTCCAACCCTGACTGATTCTATGAAATAATTCTGGAAACCGTTTTGAATAGGTGAAAGATAAGAAAATGATTGAGCATGGATTTATAAAGGAGAAATTAGGCTTGACAAATCTGACAGACTTCTACAGTGAGATAATTGGCATGGTGGATGAGGGAAAAGTAGTTGTTAATCTCAACTCTAGTAAACCTTTTGATGCCGTCTCCTGTAACATTTTCATAGACATCAGAGATGTATGAGTTAGGTAAGTAAATAGTAGGATGGACTGAAATCAAAGAACTGAAACTTATGTGAGCATGCTTTTGCAGTAACCCTCCACACCAGTGCAACCTGTGGATGAACTGACTGGAAAGAAGTTTGACAGAAAAGACCATGGGATCCTGGTGGACAATAAGTTGAATGCAAGCCAGTGATACAACACTGTGACTGAGAAAAAGCTTTTTCCCTGTGAAAGCAGAACACTAGAACAGATTACACAGAAAGGCTGTGGTGTCTTCATCCTTGGAGGAGATATTAGAAGTTTTAATTGAGCAGGGCTCTAAGGAAGCAGACCAAACTTTGAATTTGGGTCCAGCTTTGAAGTTGGCCTTGCTTTGATGGAATGGGAAGAGGCTAAACCAGATGATCTTCAGAGCTTCCATCCAACCTAAGTTACTTTGTACTTCTCTGATTTTAGCACAAATATTGTAAACAGCACTCCTTGCACTGCTTTACTTCAAAGAAGCCCCAGGGGGAAACACAGGCGATGGTCTTCCATGTTTGTATGCTGCAATACAAGCTAAATCAAAACACATGTTTCTGTGGCTTATAGTTTATAATAAAGATTTTCCCACGTGTTGAATGTGTTTAGTATTTAGACTAAAATTACATAGTTTATATTCCAGTGTCATCCTCAATGTTATGCAGTTTTGTGCTGCTTTCTATTTTTTAAGCTGTGCTACATGCTGTTCCAAGTCACTTTTCTCTTTTCTCCTGTAAATTATTCTTTTTTTTTTTTTATTACTTGTAAAGAATTCAGTGGTATGGTTCTGCAAGACACAGTCACTTGAATTATTTTTGTAGTTCCCTTTCCAGAGGTGCAAAGGCACTTAACTACAATGTTTCCTGTGCTGAAGAGGTTGCAAACCAAGCTCTCCTGGATTTTCATTGTGACAACTTAACTTTAATGGAGGATTATAGCACTCTTTGCCACGTTTTTCCCCTCCTCCCTCAGTGAAGTTGAGTTGATCTTGCTTTCACTATCTAAGTTGGGACAACTAATTCTAGATAAGTGTTTCAGTTGACTTGAGTCTGAAAGATAAGAAATGACATATTTATACTCAGAGGATTCTACTTCTGATACAAGATGGAAGTCTTCTGAACCCCCATACTGTTCTCTGAATCTGTGAAGTCTTAACCAATAATATTAGATTTGGATATGTAAGCATTTGAGTAGATTGGAAGTTTTGCAGAGACAAATTTTGAGTCAGAACCAAGCCAAACACTTCCTATTTGACAAACTTCTGGTCAGCCTAGATCAGCATACCTACTGATACCTTGAATTGTGTTGGTCTGTCTTGAGAGGCAGATGTAAATGTCCACACAGGAATATTTAAGGTCTTAATTTTCTACTGATCTTGGTAGAAAGATAGGATTGTTAGTGTTTCATCTGACATAGAATGGCTTGGATTGGAGGGGACCTTAAAGATCATCAGTTTCAACTCCCCTGCCCATGGGCAGGGACACCTTCTACTAGATCAGGTTGCTTAGGCCAATATGCTTATTATTCTGTTGCTATGGGAAGTAACATTAAAATTCCTGAGGTGCCAGGAGGAGGGATTGTAAGGGCTTTGCAGAGGCTTGCTCTGTTTTATTCTTGAGATAAGAGAAGGAAAGAAAGTTTTAGCATGTGAATTCAAGAAAGTACTTTGAAGTTATCTTAATAGAAGAGATGAAATGAGGATGTTTGAAGTCCGGAAGACTTCACCATAAAGAAACATCAGTTTGTGTAAGATGTGTTTGCTATTCCCCACACTGTGAATCTCAAGGTTATTTAGAATCATCCATTGTCAGTAACAAAAACAAGCCCCAAACTGGGCGAATATAAATTGAAGATTATTTTTGCATTTGAAACATTTTGTTTTAATATAAATTCAGCCTCGTGGATAACTCTTTGAAGGATTTTGGTGAAAACTGTTTATGGTTGAAGCTAATGGGTCCTAACATTTTGGACTGAATAATTTTTAAACCATTCTGGGAGTAAAAGCATCGATTGTTAAAACCCAAGGAAGTGCTCACTTTTGTTTAAGGAGAATTGAAGTGTGGATGTTTTCTGTACCCATTCTGACAAGCTAATGATCTGTGGAATGAGCAGGAGATATGCTAAACATCCCAGTTCACTCATGTAGTTTATTGCATCTTAGATTCTTCTGTACTGATGTCACCCTAGACTGTAACCTGTTCTGGTAGCAGACTTTGTAAGTTAGTGAACGCTCTTCTGTTTCTGTGTATAAATACTGTTTTAATTTTGACCTTTGAGAGACCATTTTTTAAAAAAGATAATATTTTAAAGCCAACACATTTTAACATTCCATTTGGTATTTATGTTAATTTGAGTTGAATTTGTTGGCTGAGATTTTGAAATCAGCTATTTTTAGCCTGGTTTCCTGAGGAACTGAAGCTTATAGGATAGCTCTGTCTATCCATCTGTCTTCCACTGAGCTTTTTGGAGTCAGCGATCAACTATCCCAACTTGGTAGAAAATGAGATCTCAATGTTGTTAAGCTCTGGCAAGTTTCATTAACAGCCTTAGTTTGGTAGAGAGGTGCTTAAGTGACTACCCTATGTAAGGGACAGTCTGTAAGAGAGCTCAGCAGTTGCGTTGTGTATGGCTTGATAGGAAATCAGCTGATTCTCAGCTCAGTGCATCTTCTCACTCATGCCATAGTGAGAGAACATGAGTGAGAGCTCATTTAGGTTGTGAAACATAGGGAGATGCATGGAGGTCATGGACAAGGACCCCATGTTCCTGTGCTGAGGAGAATGTGTGAGCATGTCACACAAAGTCTGTGGGGCATCAGTTTTATTGCTCTGGAAACTGCTTGCCTGTAAGAAAGGAAGTTTATTGTATTGATATTTCTGGAAGCCTGTGAAAACATATGGCTTATTCTTTGTGTTACAAGAAGGTTCTTGGACATGGCACACATGCTTTTATGTGGTAAATTTGCATCTACAAATCAAATTATCTCAAAGTCCTTTAGAAACAGTAGGCTTTGTTTGTCCTTAACCCCTGTATAAATGAAGTTAGGATTTATTTCTGTTTGGCAAAGAAGAAACAAAACCTAAAAATTTGGTTATTAATGGTAATGTGATTGTGGAAACAAGCTCTGAGCTGAACTCTTAAACTTGTTTTTCAAAGAGATGACACTTAGTGATGATTTTTTAAAAAACTTTTCAAGCATCAGTGGTGCCAGTTGAGTTTACTGCCAGAAGACAGTTCTCTGATTTCAATGACTGAACTTGAAGTGTTTGTCTATTGAAGTATAGCAAAGCTTGTAATTTTTCAGTTTACCATCTCTTCTTTGGTATTTAGATATTTCTTGAGAACCTTAGTGTCTAGATAATCACTAGCTGTGATACTTGTTAAAGGATGAACATTTTCTCTACATAGAAAAACACTCTTATGAAGGGAAGATGAGCACTAAGAATCATCATAGAGCTTCTGCAGTTGTGCTCATTGTAAAATGTAGAATGTGAGTTTTGTAAGTGCCTGACAGCTGTGACACTGTTTCATGAGCTGTGTTATAGAGCAAAATCTGTTCAGCTTTAAATCTCTGAAAGATTTTTGTGGACTTTGCACTCTCTTCAAGTTATAAACAAAACTAATGTTGCATTGTCTTTTTCTGTCTCCTCCTTTATAAAGCATGTATACATTTATCTGTCTAGTTGCAGATAAGCTTGTAGAGAAGTGTCCATGACAAGCAAACACTTTGTGTTTCAATCTAGTTTGGTAAATTTTGGGTTACTTTATGGAAGTAATTTCTCAAAGAACAGAAAACATAGTTTTGGATTACAACAAGAAAGGCAAGACAAACTAAATTTTAGTTTCTCTTCTTTAAATCTGACCAACTCTTCAATTTGCAGAATCCAAGTCAAAACCCCTGCTTTTGTAAGCCTTGAGTCAGCTTGCACATCCATTCAGCTCAAAGAAGGGATGGGTATTTTGTAATGGAAACTTAAAAGAACTTGGAGAAGTCATCTGGAATGCAGAATATAAGGTCATGTTTTTTGACTTACAGTTGATTCTGCATTGCCTTTTTGTATCACTGAAATGCATAAATAAAATTCAGTACATGTATTATCTCAAGCATTTTGAGATTTTAGTTTTTGACTGCTTATTTCTACAGTCACATTTGGACTATTTATCCAAATTGCCCTTTCTGTGTGCCCCATGTACAAACACAAATTCTATTAAATGTCTGCTGTATAGATCTGTGAAGACTTGTTACTTGTGAGCTTGTTTTATGGTAAAGCTTCAATTTTTGGTAGCAACAGTACATTAGGAGCTGTGTTTTGTTCTGCCATTGCATAGCCCAGCATACACTTGAGCGAACTACCATTGGAAGGTAGCTCCTTGGAAGGTCTAGTTTCCTTGCTGCGTTCTCCAAGAGAACACCCAACTGTCCTTCTGCTGGGCCTGGAGGCTATTACTTACCTGCCTAGGAGGGCAGCAAGAACTGAAAGAAGTTAAGATAGAAGAGCTTTGGGAGGCAGTACTCTGACACAGAAAAGCATCTGCAACTGCTTTTGCCAGAAGTGTCTGACTGCTTTTGCAGAGGAAAGGAAGGGAGACACGAGCTGAGCAGCATAGTTTGGAGTGGGGTTATATATGGAGGTGCTACAAGGATCAAGCAGTTGTCATGGTGCTATACTTTGGACAGGGCCACACTTCCGCATTTGTGTTCTGAGGTCCTTCCTTCTGCCGTAGCCATTGGCCTGGAAGGCACCTGCTGCATGGTGAAGGGTGCCACATGGGACAGAGTAAGGAGAAGAGTAGAAAATGTTTAATTGATTTCTTGTTGTTTTTATTCTTTCTTTCTCCTACGTTAAAAATATGGCATGCTGTGCTTTCATCTCTGTCCAATTCATGGCTTTAAGGGCAGAGAAACCTATGCCTTACCAGGAAGCTTGTCCTGACAGTTCTTTTCAGGAACAGCCACATTGCAATTCTTAAATATACTAAAAGTAGCAAAAGGAATGAGGTCACCAGGCAGGACCTTCCTCTTTCTTCACTATGGAAGAAAGAGGAAGGCAGATGAAGATTAGGAAAGGTGTTAAAACAAAATGCCCCATGTGAAAACTGTTGGTTCAGGTACACCTATGTCAGACCTAACTGTGCTTTCAAAAACTATGTTTTCATTGTAGAAGATAGCTCAGCCTGAAGGGGTGAGGCTGGGCTTTTGCCTTGAGCTACTTGCTTTACCATCAGGTATTAAAAAATTTACTTAGAGAATTTTTCCCATCCCTTAACTGAAACTTAGATTTAAATTCATATTCGAGAGTTTATTGATAAAGTTTCCAGGGTACCAAATACCAGTAATTTTTTGAAGAAAATTGAGTATGCTGAACATATTAAAATTTCCTAGGCTGCTTGATTACATATGGAATGTAGAAAAACATTTTTTACATTTTTGTCAGATAAATTTTACTACAGGTGGATAAATACAGTTATGTGCATGGCATTTCTATGTAATAACAGATGTGTGTGCTGACTTTCAGGTGCCTGAGCAGAAAATGGTATTTAAAGGCATGCTGAGAACCACGTGCGAAGTATGTACGGATAGTAGCAGTGTGCTTGCCACAAAGCTTGATGTCATTTCAGCAGATATACAGGCTGTAAACATTAGCACTTAACACAAAAAAAGAGCATAAACAAAGATGACAAATATGAAAGTTTAACAGCCTTACTTGACAGTTTCTCTCTAATTAAGTGTCTAAGGACAGCATTGTTACTTTCCTTGACAAAAGAGCTTTGTGTATTTCCATTTTTTCATATGCATCAAATCTGTTGTACTGAATTTCTGTTGACACATATACCTAAACAGTAATTTTATCCAGAATTCATATTTGAAGGCTATAGCTATTCTTAAAGTTGAAAAAAACCAACCACCCCAAAACCACATCAAGTGGATTACATCTCTTTGTCAAATATGTCTTATATATTGTACACTTTTACATTTCTTTCATACTGATTTCTTTTGCTCCAGAACTGGAGAGGCAGTTAGCAGAGTAGTGCAGTTTAAGCAAGCGATCAATAACCACTACTTACATTTAATGTCATTATTAAAATCTTTACCCTGCCTTCTGAGCTCTAAAAAATGCTTTAGATAGTTGAAAGCTCAGCTGACAAAATGGTTGTATTTTTTTCCATTACAGTACTTGCTGGTACAAGAAAATAAAGAATCAAGTATTTCTGCTGATCTTCTAAGAACTATGTCATTTTTTACCATATCAAGTGTTTAGGTAATTGTAATTAAAAAAAACCAAACAAACAAAACCAAACCATAAACCAGCGCATAAAATAGTTGTACTAAGGAGGCTAAGAAGAAATCTGTGTTCTCTTGGATCCTAAACTGAGATCATAGCTAGGTAGGAGGTGACTAAAGACTTTACTCTCCTCTAAAGGGTCACATCAGACCCAGGGCATTGAAATGGATTGAACGTTGATAGGATTTGCCATACTGGATCATGCTTTCAACTGAGTGCTTCTCTTCTAGCCTATTACAGCAGGCAGACTGTAATAATACGAAGGCTGTATTGAAATATAGGTTAGCTTATATATAGTACAATAGATAAGGATAGCCTCTATTTAATGAGAAGTATGTTCTGAAAGTGTCATTTTTATTGTTATATGCAGCAATTATCTTTTCAGGTCAGGATTTGTGTTGGGATGTTTCAAAAAGTATTTTCCAAGCGTTTCTGAAAATTAAGAATAGAATCCACCTAAAGGTTGAATAGATATATTTTAAGTGTTTGAAGCTTGATCTTTTGCATTGGAGAGCAGGTGAGCTATGTGGAGGAGAGAAAGTAATAGCACATTGCATTGTTTTCTGAAAAATCTGCACAACTTACCATTTCCTAGTCCTCCTGGAGAGAGTATAAATTGATGTATTCTATCAGCTTTTAAAGCTTTAAACAGCTAAAGCTTTTTAAATTACTTTTTTATTTCCTTAAAAAAAATCCAGAACCTGACACTTCTGTAGAGATTGGATATGGTAGACCTTAGTTCTTTTAACTACATTACATTGTTGGTCAGCTTCATCTAGTTCAGTAATTCAAAACTGCAGCATGGCAAAGCAACATGTATTTAGCAGAGCAATGGGAGAGTAGGTTGATCTGGTAGCATTCCTGAGGTTTTGGAGTGGAGTGTTAAATTTATGCTGTCTTTGTTGTCAGCATTTCAGGCAAAGCTCTCTGGGATGATTATGAGGAATTCTTAACAAATGACAACTCCTCTGCATGCTTCTCTGATTTCTGACCATACAGGCAGGGGCTCCATCACCATGTGCAGGGTGCAGTTTTCCTGTCTCTTATAATTCTTCTGATAGATGTGTAGTGACCAAACTCAGAAGTGCTCTTCGAAATAGTCAGTAATCCAAACTAATGTGATGGTGATCCAGATGCATTTGGAAGCTCAGAGCAAGAACCCAAGCTAAAGACACAGGAGCAAGTGATCACCAATAGAAATGGATGTGACTTGTGAGCTCCAACAGTGGAAACCTGCAATTTCATCTTCATGTCATCAGTGGCCGCCAACACCTGAAAGAACTGCTGAGATACAGGGCTGCAGCCTGGCCCAAATCTATTGAGCCACGCTAGCCCTACAGCTCTTACTAAACTGAGACTTGCTTTTGGCTGAAAATAACCTGGGTGATGGCAGTGACAAAGACAAGGCTTTTCTAACAGCTCAATTAAACACCCAGCACATTTAGACAACGTACAACAATATGTGCACTAGATAAGAAACTGCGATCTAAGAAGCCAAAACATTTGTGATCTGCTTATATGAGCACCACAGTCCTTGCAGGATCTAACAAGATAATTAGATAATAGGCTTCCAGTCCTTGCTTTTGTTACACCTAGTCACGAAAAGAGGAAGAGGTAAACCTACAACCTAGTAGGAAGTGATACAGAAACAAATAGAATATAGATATAAATTCAAAAGGCATAGGTTATTATGGAAAGGAAAGGATTGCACACAGCAGCCCTAAACACTTCGATTACTCAGCATTATGTTCTTGTTTGTATTTTCCAGAGTACAGGGTGACAAAACTGAACAAATTGGTTTCAGCCAGGGAATGCTTAAAGGCCAGATTTCAAAGGACATTATGACTGATTTCTGTCAAGCAAAAAGACATCTCATATCCTAAATGCTTGTGTTTTTGTTTGTTTTAGGACAACCAAATGCTAGCAGCATAGATGAGATAGTTACTGATGATTTATTCTATTTTCTGCATCTGCTGACTTGTCTTGCAGAACATTCACTTTTCAAAGATTAGAAAAAAACCATAATAGGCAGATTGTGCTACCTGTATACTATCCTATTATTCCTTGCAGGCTTTCTGTAGTCTCATTCTTGAAGTTTTGTTTATTCCTATCCATTTATTAGCTTTTCTTCCACTCCATTCAAAACTTACATGCATAGTATAGTCTCTGCAGGGCACTTACTTTGTCTACATTTAAATCTTTCTTGACTCAGTTCATTGAAAGTGAGTCTTCAAATGATGCATATTTGCTTTTTTGCTCTTTAAATTCTTTATACTTCTTTTTCTAACTTTACATTTTGAGTTAGTCTAAGACAGTAGATCCTATCTTGAAAAACTGGAAAGACCTTCACATATGTTGTTAGCCTACATAAATTGAAAGTTAAATACTGGAGCACTGTGAGGCGAATGGGAACATGACTGAGTGTTGCCAGCGAAGAAAAAAGGAATGGAGTGGTGCTTCAAGACAAAGCTGTCGAAGGTACCATGATAATTATTTTAGCAAGTGGAGTTGGTTGAATAGATTGACCAGCTGCAGACACAATAAATAAAACTCAGATCATGTCCACTAGGTTGGATGGTTTCAGGGAGGAGGATGAAATTTGCGATGACGTTTCTTTATGTATTAGAGCAAAGCTGTGGCCTGTAAAAGAAGTGAATATATCTGCTTGCAGCTCCTGCCCTGAGTTGAAAGCATGTAGATAGATGGGAAAATTACAATTGTCACAGTCTGTGGATTGTCCCAAATATATGGCTCTGAGCATGCATTTGTCTCAGATAATTAAAAACGAAACAAATGAAACAACCTCAAAGCACCCATCTATTTTTACCGAAAAAATCTGGTGTTTGAGGTGGCCGTTATCTCTGGTAGCTACAAAACATGCTCTGTCCCTCTAAGAGGGACAGACAGCTCTCTTAAGAGCTTGCTTTTAAGGTCCAGGGTGGTGTTTTGAAGTTTGCTTCTCTGTTAGTTCCCTGCAGCTACAGGTCTGACTCTCATTGTCCTTCGGGCTGGCTCCCTTGCTGATGGACCACATCTTATCCAACTTGATAATACAACCTCAGGAGATGATTCATCCACATCTGTTTGCCTTGTAAGCATTCACACTGTTTTTTCTGTGCTGAGCACAACTGGGGCAACTTTCAGCCTCTGTAGTTAATTCTGAGTGGTCTGGTACTATTCACCAGTTATTTCCTGCTTACATCACTATTCTTTAGAGTCTCTTAATAGCCACCTACCTGAGCTCAGCTTCTTTTTGCCTGAGGATTCCTCTGGGAGCTCTGCTCAATGCAAGTAAGATATACTGTAGGCTTTATAAGGGGCCTCTTGTCTGCACATCGTGTATTGTAGCTCCTCGGGGATTCATCTGCAATAGTAAGTATTATGGCAGTGACTTACAGTATACTGATATTATTTATAGATCATTTAGTTGCATTTGATGCCTGATATTTTCAGTCTTAAGAGATGTTTCTCTTTTGCAAAACCACCAGGTGAAACAGGTGTTTTCAAATTAAAGCACAAATTAGATTTTTTTGGAACCTGTGTTGGAACATACCCGCTGTTGGCTAAGTATAATTTGTTTCATATGCACATACTGAAGCCTTTCCGGAGAGCTAGATGAAAAGATGATACTTTGTTCTGATCTGAAGTTGGATCACTTGGAGAAACATTTCCTGCATGAAATGAAGACTTGTTCTGAATCAAGATGAGGTATTTTCCCCCGCTCTCTCTTAATCCCATAGACAAGGAAGAGCATTTATTTCACTCCAAAAGTATAAAATCTAGTTAGTGGATCGCGCTTTGTTGTTGTTTATCCACAAAAAGACTAGAGGGGGAAAACGCGATAGTGAATGCTTATTAGCGAGATCCTTTTCTCTTAGAGAACTGAGACAGAGCTTAAAGTGAAAGTGGCATTTCCTTGCAGTTGTGAATTCAAGTTTTTGAATGGTTGGTAACACAAATGTCTTTTTAAACATGAAAAGATTTTAATTAAATTTGCAATGGCAGGTTGCAGTGTGTGACTTCTGGTTAAAGTGAGATAGTGTGTTCCAAAAACCCACACAGTTCCAAAACTGAAGAATTGTTTTCTCTCAAGCATAATAAAATAAAATTTGGACAAACGTGGACAAATATCTCACAAGTCTGGCTGGAGTGAAAATTGTCATTGACCTTAATGTAAAGATGCAGCAGTGTTTAAAGTTTTCCAGACTGGATCAATTCCCACTTAGTCAGAAACAAGTTGGGGGGGCGGGGTGGGGACTTGGAAAGATAATTGCCTTCCAATCTGGAATTTCCGCTTGGTTCCTGTCCAGCTGGAGGAGTGGACATCTTGTGGCAGGGCACTGGTTGTTAGTTTTTCTCATCATTAACAGTCAAGAAAGTTTGTTCTTCAACTTGCTGTTAACTGGGAAAAGATGTTGAACATGTGAACATGAATCTGTGCATAGATATGTTCTGCTTGTGCAGCGAACCACGTCTTTTAAAGGCTGTGTCTTAAATTATCTTTAAAAATTGCTACCAATGGCACATCTATTGTGTGTCCATACCTATACAAGACATTTTAGTGCGTATTTTAATGATTATGGAGTAGAAATATTGATATCCCAGACATTCTTAAACGCTGGTGTGCTGCATGTGCTAACATGCATACGTAAATGTGGCCATGTTAGTAGCTCCATAAAATGCAGAGGGAGGCCTTGCTGGATTCAGGGCCTGACAGACAGGTTGTCCATTAGCTTTGAATTATATACCAATAACTTCAACCAACCAACCAAAAAACTCACAACAAAGAAAACCAAACCACCAACAACAAAAAGACACACACACACAGACAAAAAAACACACACANCCCCCCCCCTAAATAAAACACAAGGAAACAAGCAAAAAAAATCCATTTTCATTTGGTGCAAGTCAGAGTATTGTCAGGCTAGGTTTGCTTCGGGCTGCAGGGGCAGCTGTATCTACCCTTTGTGAGCCCAAGTGGCATCTTGAGCCTTGTTCACGTTCTCAGTGATGGGAGGCATCTTGCAGCTTTTCCCTCCCTGCCTGAGCCTGGCTGCTGCTCCCTCTCCCTCTTTAACCTTGTCTGGCCTGGTGGCGAAGGTGTCCTTGCTTTCTGTCTGCGTGCCAGGACCCTGTCTGTGTGATGGCCCAGGCTTGGCTGTCCTTGCTTATCTCTGTCAGGGGAGCCATCACGGAGCCAGGTCATCAGCCCCTGCCCCAGAAATGTCCCAGCAGGACCAGTCCCTGGCTTTGCACAGCCTGGCTTGGCCATGAGTCCTCCGAGCTAGGCCCACGTCCTCAGCCGGCCTCAGCTGCGGCTGCCCCGGTGTCTGGTGGCAGTCCTGCTCCTGGGCCCCGGCTGACAGACCTTGCCCTGCCGCTCCCTGGGGAGCCTCCACTTCTACCGGTGTCCCAACCTATGGGAGACGCTAGGCAGTGCTGCTGCTTGACAGGGCGAGACATCGTGTCGTCTTCAAACCGGATTGCTAATGCTTGTTGCAGCCAGTAGGCCTGGGGGAGTTCAGCCAGCAAACGGCGGCACAAAGCCTAGGGATACACTCCCCTCTTTTGCGCAGTGCCCCTGCTCCTACCGAGGCTTGTCCACAGCTTCTGGTGATACAGGTGACAGCGGAGCTGTCTGCTTCTTCATGTGCTCTCTGCATTCTCACAGCTGACTTCTTCCAGTCTTCCTGACTTCTACTGCTAGGTCTCTCAAGCCCTGATGAAAGAGCTGTTACAGTTCTCCTTCTCCAATGCGTGATGGGGAGTAGGAGGGATTGAGGATGTTTACTGTTGTCACACAGCACTTGCAGTGCCAGGAGCTCCACTCCAGCTCCCTTCAATTACTCTGAGTAAATGTCTGACTTTCTCCTGAGTCATTTGTGTTTAATCCTCCCCGCCTCTAACCTTCAGGAATAAGTTGTCTTTCCTCTACCTCCCCCACACCCTGTAAATGAAAACTCGTTCGCTACCTTCCCACCCCTAGCAGAACAAAGGGAAATTTTAAGACCCCTAATTAACCAAAGATGTGCTGCAGTAAATGCAGAACTCATTGATAGTAGAATTAAACCTTGGCGAGTAAAAAAACTTGCATTCTGTGTGTGGAAAAACTAACGCTGAGTGGATCTCAAATAAAGCAAATTAAAAGAAATCAGTGACTTTTGTGAGCAGCACTGTCTGCTGCTAATCAAAGCTGTTATTACAGAAAAAGCTCTGATTGTGCTCATTTTAAAAGTTACTTCCCACGTGGCAAGACACTCATATCTTCAATAAATTACTTATTTGCGTTCCTTGTTCCGTTCTCTATTGCCAAAATTCCATGGAATCTATGTAACAAGAAATGTGACAGTACTGCACAGTTGAATATTGTGATGCAATAGAACTCAGAACAAGTAATGAAAAAGAGGAACAAAATGAGGGGAGCAGCTCATTACAAACCTTTTCTGTCTTCCCCGTTGTTCAGCCTATGGGAATAGGAACAATGACCATTTTGGCAACAAAGAATGTGCTTACCCATTAAATTGTCATGAGAAAAGACCCTCTGTATATTGCTGTGTGTCTTATGCCTCCCGGTAGGGGATAATGCATGCATAAGATCCCTACATAAGGAACACACACTTAGTTGTGTATAAGATTTATGTATTAAATTTTATCTGTGCCTGGAATCCTTCTGTGATTAATGACTATAATTATAAGGGTGTGTGAGCCATAGCTGTCATTCCCACACACAGCAGTCGCTCACCCCCTTCTTTTCATCTCCACAGTAGCAGTGTCCTTTTAGCAGCAAACTCGGATTTCTTCAGCTCATCCTGTTCCTTCCGCTCTTTGCTTTTCCCTCTGCTCAGCAATCCTAGCTCTGCGCTACCTACTGCAGGCTCTTAGCCTAGACATGGGTGACATTTGCCAGTACAGCATTACAAACTACACTTGAAATGGCCTCCTTGGTGTACTTTCTATTACTTCTGAGGCCCAACTGGTAATGTGTGGAATAAACAGCAGTTCTCTTTCAGGTTATATTAGAGGAGTTGTAAGGATTTTCCAAATTGCTTTCAAGTCAGGTTAGATTTCTTTTAGAGATATTATATGCTTTTAAAGTTTATTTTTAAAACAGAAGGTCTTAAATAATTTCTACTATTCTTCCTTCAAAGAAGGAAGTTGTAGACCTTGTGTATTGCAACTTACCTCGGGTGCTCCAGACTTATGTTGATGGGTATGTATCAAGTTATTCTGACATCAAAATCGTCAAGGGAGACACAAGTATGAGAGAAACAGTTTTTGAACTTCTTTGAACGTCAGACGGTGTCAGCAACCTCTGCTCCGTGAGCATAGTCGAATCCAGAAGTATTCAGTATTTATCTTTCTTCTGAATGTTTTCTGCACTTTTGGATTTCAATCTACCCTTGATAATGAGAATGAGTTCTGTAAACCTGGAAAGTGGTCTTGTCTCCACTTCTGCCAGATATTTGTCTCTTGGCCCTGTGTGTATGTCTGTGCAGGCAGAGTGTCTATGCAGTGAGACATAGTGTCCTCTGGTAGAGTGTATCTCAAGACCTGAGAGGTAATTTTAGCTCAGACAATGGCCTCTTACATTGCCAATCTGATAACAGCCATCCTGGTTTTTGGAGATTGCTATCTGTCTTACGCTTTGTGCACTGTCAGTCTTCTGCATGCTAGAAATCAAATGCTATTTATATAAAGAAACAAAGTGGAAAAAAAAAGTTTTGTTCCTTTGGAGAACTTGTCAATTTATGTTATTAAATGTCATGTTTTTCCTGTCTGAAATTGTTTTTTTTTGCTCCATGAACTTGTGGGGGAAGCGCTGTGTAGCATCTTGTGCAGAGGAAGCTGCTTGTTCGCTTCACTGACCTCAGAGCGTCTCCTGGCAGCCTGTCCTCAGCCCACTTCCTACGGCTTTTCCCACTGCAGAACTCTTCCTCTGGGGACCAATCACACTGGACTTGGGATTCACAAAGTCTGCTAAGTCTCTGTGCAGCTCGGGAGGTTTTTAGAAGCTGTTTGCAGGGTGCCATCAGTGTTGTGGCTTCCCTTTGATGTGGAGAGCTGAGGCTAAGTTCTCAACCACAGAGATGCAGGATCCAGTGGTCTGGCCACCCACCTCTAGCTGGGTGTTCAATATTACAAGAAGCTGCTGTGACCCAGCTGGTCACCCCTCCTAAAGCAGCTTCATCTTAGGGTGGAGAAACACTGGTGGAATGAGGCAGGGAAGAGCAAGGACAGTAACCCAGAGAGGTACCTTTGTGGTCAGGGGTCAATGGGCACCTCAACCATGTCCTAGGCTGCAGTCTTGTCAAACTAAAATTATCTTAATCCTTTAGCCCATGCTACTGTATCTGTAAAGCACCCATTGCCTATTCATGAGAACAAAAGCCTCCAAAATCCTATTTGTACAATTAAAATCACTCTGACCCATTAGCATGCAGATACTCTTGCCTATCTTCCTGACACTCAGAGGTGTAGCCAGAGACATTTATGCTTGTGCTGCAGAAAAAAAATGGTGAGCAGTAGCTGTTTCTTGCTTTTGCACTATTGTTTAGCAATGAAAGGCTTATCTTACAGCTGTCTTCAATGGCAAAATGGAAGCTAATTCTGCCATCGTCACACTTTCTGGTTTAATGTTTTGTGGTTTGTTGTTTTGTTTTTTGTTGTTTTTTTTTTTTTTTAATAGATTGAAAAGCAATATGCCTTGAAATGCATTGCTTTTCAAATACATGCTTTGTCATTTTACTGGCTGGTATGTATTCCATGGTCTTAGTACATGTCGTGCATTAACAGCTTTAGATCTTTATGCAATACATGAGAATATGTTACTAGTGTGAAGCAAAGGTGTCTCTGTTACAGGTCTGGTAATCTGGAGTCCCAAATTGCGAGCCTGTCAGTAAGGGCGCAAGATTCCTGCAAGCTCTTAATGAAGAAGAAATTAAATCTAAAAGTCTTTACATTTGAGATATTGAAAGACGGTAAAGGTCTAGTGTGAAATGCCTCAAGGGAGAGAATGAACCAGACAGTCATTTTTTTCATATAACTGAGCATAAATATTTAGATATGTAAACCCACTCCTTGTTTGACAAAGACTGCAGGATCAAGCTTTATGGTTCCTCCATGAAAGTCTGCCACAGTATCATGGTATGATGTGATGAAATCAAGACAGAGAGAAGCTCACACTGCCTTTTCTTTTTTGGGGGCAGTTTGTGTTGCTTGGGCAGCACTTGATGTTTGGTGCAGTTTATTCCTCACCCCTCCACACCGTGAATAAATTACCACAGATTTCTTAGCCCACACTATGTGGGTTTTCTTTTTTTTCAGTACTCTTAAGAAGGTCTGTAGGAGAGGTGGATTTGCTGTAATGGCGGCTAAGTAGTTTAACTTAATCCTGAATAAACAAACAGATGCTCTCACTGAGGACCTGGCATCTGGGGCTGTCAACATTTATTACTGCAAGGCTGAGAAGAGATAAAATTATCATTAGCCCTCACAGAAAGACCATGGATACATGTTGAAAGGAATGTGCTTTAAACTGCTAGATAGACCCTAATAGAAACTAGTTTAGATGTTTAGGTGTCTGTATTAGTAATGACACAAACAAAATGCTGCTTTCTTCGTTTGATTTCTGTCACATGGTTGTGATTTGTCCCTGTGGGCTAAGTCTGAAATAGGTGTGCATCTTTAATACGTATGCCTGTTTAAAATACCAGGGTCTAGGATTATTCAAGCTTTTGGGCCATCAGTTTTTAACCTATATGTGTAAAAAAACCCTAAATCCATAATTATGTGCTTTGCTTAATGCAAGAAGTTGGTGGATTTGTTTTCTCTGTGATCATTGCTCTTGACAGTGTTTTAAACAGAGAACTTTAAATCCAGGTTTCATCCCAAAGAAATGTGCCTTAACAAAATTTGTGTAAGTATTTGAAAGCGAATTTATAATAAAAATAGTAAGTTTTAAATTTACTCTTAAGTATTTCTCTGAGGAGAAGCACTGCTGCCCCAGCAGGGAAATCCAATGATACTTGGATTTCCATCTGAACATAAGGAAAAACTTCTTTATTTTGAAGGTGACAGAACATTGGAACAGGCTGCCCAATAAGGTCGTGGAGTCTCCTTCTTTGGAGTTAGTCAAACCCCACCTGGATGTGATCCCATGTAACCTGCTCTAGGTGAACCTGCTTTTAGGTTTTTAGACATCCTTCCCGATGTCTACTGTCCTCTGATTTCATGATTCTTTGGATGGACTAGTACTCCTTATAAGCCTGGCCTTAAGAACCATACTGCAGTGAGAGACAAAATGTTTTCTGAAGAAATCTCTTTTCCTCCAAGCAATGATCTCCCTCTTTCCTAATAAAGTGAGTATTTTCAGGGATATGCCAGGAACTCTCACACTGAAAGACTGTTGTCAGAAAGATTCTGTATGTGTTTTCCACGTGGAAGCTGAATACTGAGTGGAAGTCTATGCCATCTCAAGGTCTCATCTCCTGTTTTTGGCTGTCCTGCCCTAAAAAAAAAAAAAAAGTAATGTATGTACATCTCAAAGAAGTTCATCCAGAAAGGTTGGAGAGTTACATGTGATGTGTTCAAACTGACTTACAGTACCTGAAGTTTCCCAGCAATGGGTTTTTGAAAAGTCAAATTATTGACGAGGGTAGGGTGACTTCCTAGCCAAACTTGTCATGAGCATCTATGCTTGGTAGACTGGAAAGTAATTCCATGAAGAATTTGTCTCTGACATTAGGCTTTTTTTTTTAAAAAAAAATATTATCTGTAGTGGAAATATGAGCACTGGAAAATTATGTGAATGCAAACATGCCTCACTGTATCAGTGGAATTCTTGATTTCCTATATAATTGGAATTAAAATGTATTTCTTATTTTTTTTTTCAAAGAATGACCATAGAACGTAGATTTGGAATTCAGCAGATCAGAACAGTTTTGTTAAAACATTTGAAAAGTGCTTGAAATTTCCTCCTAAGATCTCTGAGAGCTCTCCAGTCCACATTACTTAAGTTTTCTTCTTACTTGCAACTGGCAGTAGCTTATGCCAGAGGTATTTGAGTTAAAGTCAATAGGATAGATTATGTCCCAAGGACTTGACCCACAGCAATTGTGGTATGTTGCTGAGCAACCTTGCAGGACTCCCAAGGAATGAGCTATGATTAGGGAGTCACAGTTTACTTTTTTTTTTTTTTTTGCTTTCCCAAGAGTTTTGGGAATTTGTCGCCAGTAAATTGCTTCTACTTAGCTTTATTCCAGTACATACTCAGTTCTAAAGCTTAGCTGTTCTCCAGCTACCTGTCCTAGGGAAAACAGTCAGAGGCCTGTCCCCTGGTCCCCCATGTGCTTGCATTCCAGCAAGAAGCAGAAAAGGGCTACTTACATCTCTTTTTTTCAGAACCCTACCATATCAAAATAAGTCTTGAGATGTTTGAGTTGTTCATTAGTGTTAAAAAGACAAATTGCAGCTGGGGCTAATGCTTTGATAAAAAATGAATGTGTTGGGTTTTTGGTTGGTTGGTTGATGGGGGTATTTTTGGGTTTTTAATAATTTTTATTTTTGTTTCTTGTGTCTATCAAGGCAAGAAACATTTTACTTTGAGCAAGTTATTTACATGAAGTTCATATTCTGTGGTTCTTTGTGTTATGCACTCTGAAAAGAGTCCGTTCTTTCAAGGCCAGATTTACCACTGAGCTTTGTGAGGGAAATAATTATTTTCAAAATAAAGTGACTTTTATTTCAGATCAGTGTGTCTGCAGGGAGAGTGGAGCTATTCCAGTGTCGTTTATTATTCAATACCTCTTCCCATTAACGTCTCCATATAAAGGGGACATCCGTTTTAGCATTCTTCGGGATCTGTGCCACAAGTGTTTAAACTGGATCATCATCTTGTCAGGAGAACAGTTTGTAGAGAAAAGTAGCACCACCAGTGTTAAAGGCACTTGGCTGTGGTCTCAAACTGGTGTTACAAATAACTTACAGGAGAATATTTTTGTATCTGCAAATAGTAAGCAAATTTTGTTTTGTTTTTAGGTGGAGAAACAGTTTGGCAGTGGGGCTTTAAACATTTTAAAATAGTGTTGCAGTAAACCCATAAAGCACACTGTTAATATACAGAGGTGGGAACCAATCCTTTGTAATATTAATGCTCTCATTTTTGACATTAATTACCTATGTTAGGACCTATAAGGAATGACTGATGTGAAGGTGCTTTTTCATTCTGTTTCATGTCTCTTGTCTTTTCACAAGCTGAATGAACTTGCAAGAGGTTTGTAGTAGTAAATGTAGGTTTTCAAAATAGCTGTGTTGATGATGGGTGTGAAGTGCATCAGGAGAAGTGTGGCCAGCAGGTCAAGGGAGGTGATTCTCCCCCTCTACTCTGCTCTGGTGTGACCCCACCTGGAGTACTGTGTCCAGTTTTGGAGCCCCTATTACAAGAGGGATGTGGACATGCTGAAGCGTGTCCAGAAGGGCCACGAGGATGATCAGGGGGCTGGAGCACCTCTCCTATGAGGACAGACTGAAAGAGCTGGGGCTGTTCAGTCTGGAGAAGAGGAGGCTCCAAGGTGACCTTATTGTGGCCTTCCAGTATCTGAAGGAGGCCTACAAAAAAGCTGGGGAGGGACTTCTTAGGCTATGAAGTAGTGACAGGACTAGGGGGAATGGAGCAAAGCTGGAGGTGGAGAGATTCAGACTGGACGTGAGGAGGAAGTTCTTCAGCATGAGAGTGGTGAGACCCCGGAATTGGTTGCCCATGGAGGTGCTTGAGGCCCCATCCCTGGAGGTGTTTGCAGCCAGGCTGGATGAGGCTGTGGGCAGCCTGATCTAGGGTAGGGTGTCCCTGGGCATGACAGGAGGGTTGGAACTAGATGATCCTTGTGGTCCCTTCCAACCCTGACTGATTCTATGATTCTAAGTTTCTACCTGCAAAAGGTGAAACCTCTTCTTTGATGTCTTCCCTATGAAAAGCAATACCATTAAACTGCTCCAGATGAGACTTAGTATTGGGGGGCTACATATGCCTGACTTTAACTTGATAACACACACACTTTCTGTAGGTATTGGTTAAGTCACCTGTTGGAAAGGTGCAGAAGCAACCTCAGCTTTTCCCACGGAAAAGGTTTGAAACGTGAGAGTGAGTTCAAGGGGATTTTTGTTTGATAATGATAGAATTACTTAAAGAAATTACTGCTTCGTCTGCTTGCTTTTTCTTTCAAAACTCTTTTGTGTTTCTTGACTTCAATAAAGGCAAAGCTAATAGATAACAGAATGAAATTTAATCATGGAAAGGATAGAAAAGGGCATTCTAGGCTCTGACATTAGCAAATCCATCTCCCTGACAGGGCAGAGGCAACTGTAATTAGCTAGTTCTATTGAGAGAAGACTTGAGGTTTCTCCCTATGCACAAGTTGGGGGAAGCTGAGCATGTGGTAGCTGTTGTTTGCCAATCTGCTATCCTACTGAAGAGGCACTGCGGTTTTGGTCCTCACGAACTATGAACTGCTGGCTGGCTGTTAATCATTATGGACTTTTATCAGGTTTGGGTTTGGGAATCTGTAAATAATCTACTGGTTTTATATTCAGCTTTGTCTGTCAGTTGGTCGGTCATCTGTACTGCTGAGAAGAAAATGCAGAGTAGTTGGCTCAATGTCTTGCAGCAACCTTCTGTCTCACTGCGTGGATGTCTCCTATATAGTGCTTAAGCAGGGAGGTTGTTAAATGTCTTCTTAAATGGATGCAATAAGAGACAATATGTGTACCTGTGTAGTGGGAGGAGGGAAAAAGAAAACAGGTCATTGCTCAATTTGAGAATCTGTTTACTTGGTCAACTCTATTATTAGTACACTTAAGACAAATACTTGGGGGAAAAGCCCTGCAGTCAGGCTCCCTGCAGGCTTTTATACTGCTGTGTTGCTTCTGTGCAAAGTTAACTTCACCATTACAGTATGTAGAAAACAAAAAGGCAAGATGACATGATTCAGAATCACGGTTGATAGAAAGATAAGCAGAAGCTGCAAGTGTGGTTCTTCCATCATGACACCTAATGTGCTCCATGGATTAATCACCTGGAATACACCAGGCAGAGCTTGCAAGACAGTGTTACATTTAGATTTGACATTAGAGAATTACTACCACTGGAATGTTGTTGCTGGGTTTGGTGCACAGCATTAGAGAAGATAGCTGCTTAATTTGCAGCCACGTCAGTAAAGAGCTGTAAGATTGAACAAAGGGAAGAGATAAGGAAAAGCTCACTGTGGAAACATGATGACATTTAGGAGACGAAGTTTGATATTTGGGTTGTGACAATAAACAACTCCACGTGAAGCACCATACTGCAGTGAAGGAGCGAAAGTACTGGCATGCAGCTGAAGTACAAGCAGCAGGTGGATCTATCCTGAATGCTGCACAGAGATTACTCAGCAGCAAGAATATAGGTAAAAGTAAGGATTTGAGGTGCCTGTAGAAAGAAGCTGGAACTGGATGTTGTTCCAGCCAACCATCACAATTTTTCCTTATACTTGCTGAAACCGATTCCCATTACTCTGAAATGAACCAGACCTCTTTTATCCAGTGTCAATGTATCCTAAGTTCACAATTACATCCATAAATTCTCTTCCATCTTTGCTTGGCAGAATTCCTCTGAGTTGTCTGCCTTCTGCAAACTTAAAATAATTAATTGAGTTTTTGCTTCCAAGACTTCAGTCAAGCTGTGATTCACTGACTTGGGATACCCCCAGTACTGAAGTATGAATGCATCTGCTCATGATGAAGAGGAGAAACAAAAAAAATTATTAAGGTAAAAGCTTGGCAGCTAAAGAGTATTGGCAGCTGGAGCCTCCTTGGTGGCTTACCATGTCCATAGGTATTTTCTACAAGCCCTTTTTTGACAGACTTTGAACATTTTTGAGAAGATAAATTAGAGGAGCAATGTAAGTAAATCCTGTTTAATATCTTTATTGATGACCTGGATGAGGGGATTGAGTCCATCATCAGTAAGTTTGTAGATGACACCAACTTAGAAGCAGGTGTCCATCTGTTGGAGGGTAGGAGGGCCCTGCAGAGGGACCTGGGCAGGTTGGATGGGTGGGCAGAGGCCAATGGGATGAGATTTAACAAGCCTAAGTGCAGAGTTCTACACATTGGCCACAGCAACCCAAGGTAGCACTACAGGCTGGGAATAGAGTGGTTGGAGAGCAGCCAGGAAGAGAGGGACCTGGGGGCGCTGGTAGATACCAGGCTGTACATGAGCCAGCAGTGTGCCCAGGTGGCCAGGAGAGCCAATGGCATCCTGGCCTGCATCAGGACTAGTGTGGCCAGCAGGACTAAGGAGGTTATTCTTCCCCTGTACTCAGAACAGGTCAGGCCACACCTTGAGTACTGTGTCTAGCTCTGGTCCCCTCAATTCAAGAGAAATGTTGAGGTGCTGGAAGGTGTCCAGAGAAGAGTGACAAAGCTGGTGAGGGGCCTGGAGCACACCCCTGTGAGGAGAGGCTGAGAGAGATGGGGTTGTCTAGCCTGGAGAAGAGGAGGCTCCGGGGGGACCCCATTGCNTCAGGGGTGACCTCATTGCTGTCTACAACTACCTAAAGGGAGGTTGTAGCCAGGTGAGGGTTGGTCTCTTCTCCCAGGAATCCAGCAACAGAACAAGGGGACACAGTCTCAAGTTGTGCTGGGGGAGGTATAGGCTGGATATTAGGAGGAAGTTCTTCCCAGAGAGAGTGATTTGCATAGGAATGGGCTGCCCAGGGAGGTGGTGGAGTCACCATCCCTGGAGATGTTCAAGAAAAGACTGGACAGAGCACTTAGTGCCATTGCCTAGGGCTAGGTGATAGGTTGGACTGGGTGATCTTGGATGTCTCTTCCAACCCGGCTTATTCTATTCTAAACATCCAGCATTAA
>VWZI01003244.1:129767-197910 GCA_013396835.1 Psilopogon haemacephalus | reverse complement strand
AAAAGTGTGTGTGTGTGCTATAAAAGCAGCTGAATTTACATATTCTGTAGAATGATATAAATAATTATTAGCTGTATCTGCTGGAAACAGATGGTGATTGTTCCTCTCAAACCTGCTTCTAGCTGTTGAGTTTTGGAGGTCTTTCTTGGTGGCCAAGACATTTTTTTAGCAGAAAATTGTTTGGTAAACTGCTGTCTCCTACTCACACTGTGCTTGTAAGCATGCTGTCAAATCACACCTTACTATGAATTTTTTGATATCACCACAGTCTCTTAAGGCCTATGCAGCTTGTGAGCAGAAGAAACATTTGCATAAAGTAGTAAGAGCACTTTAAGGGTATGGGGAAGAATGTGTTTTGATGCAGCTATTTCAGGTTTCTTTCTGATTCAGATACTTTCCAAATTGCTTGACACCAAGGTGCTGACATACTTCTGTTTAGCTTAACTTTTTCTAGAGTGCCAGGGGAGGTAAGGAGAAGGTTATTATTTTATTGGCATCTCTCCTGTGGCTTTGCCACAGAGGCATTTTATAAGTTACATGTGTTTTTATTCCACCGTCTGAGATGTAGATGTGGTAAATCGTTGCAAAAGTCCAAGTTACAAACAGTTCTGAAGCAGAATATGAAGTCTCTGCGCTGGTATGCTGCTTTGAAAGCTGTGGTCAAGGAGGATTTCAAGGGCATGTTCACCTTCAGCATTTGTAAACCTCTCTGATTCTGGAGAAGTTAACTACAGAAGAAAACTTTAATAAAATAATAGGTATCGCTCTATTTTGTATTGTTTGGGG
The DNA here is from genome assembly GCA_013396835.1 of Psilopogon haemacephalus. Taxonomy (NCBI): domain Eukaryota; kingdom Metazoa; phylum Chordata; class Aves; order Piciformes; family Megalaimidae; genus Psilopogon; species Psilopogon haemacephalus. Next base: position 197,124 of record VWZI01003244.1, on the reverse strand, counting down.
GTTGTTTTGTTTTATGACTTATTAATCTGATGTCATTTTAGGAATCTCTCTACTTTTTTTTGGACTCGCTCTTCATACTTGTGTTTTAAGCTAGGGTAAATGTTAACAAATTGACCTGCCACATGTAGGTGAGCCCTTTTCTTAAACTTGGGCACTGCATGAAATCCAGCTATGAATGACACACTATGTTCCACTATGTGTATTGCCAAATATGGAAATAAATATGGCAATTTAGTTCTCTGTGATAAGTTGATCAATGGTGACTTTTTCAGAAAGAACAAAATATGACCAACTTCATTCATTTCATCCTGTTATTGCAGTAATAATCATGAATAGCAATTGTGGTTTCCTCTCATGGCTTTATACAGAAAACAAGTGGAAGATTTTGTAATTTCTCATTATTAGATTTTTTTTAGTACAACAGCACTTACATTATTAATGGAGTCAAGAGTTGGAAAGGCAGGTTTAAATTAAAACTTTCCCTCCTACATCAGGAAAGCTTACACCACTAATAGTTTATTGTGTGGCCTGCAAGGTACTTCATCTGAAAGCAGGTACAGCAGAAAGCTGCACTGCATCACCTAGCAATGGTCTCAAAGACATGGTTTACCAAAAACACTCTCAGTAGAAGTTAGATGCTGTTGCACAAGCTATGTATGTTGTGATTGATGTTGAACTTTCACGTGCAAATATAACTGAATTTGAGATGAAAAATACTCCTTGTGTGTGCAGTTCACCTAGTGACTGGAAAGAGACAACCTTGAAACTAGCTTTTTGTATACTGGAAAAATGCAATCTTGTAACACTGAAAGGGCTTACTCAATCAGCTGTAGAAATTAACTAAGCCAGCAGGATGTGTCTTTTCATGATAGTTTGTGTTTCAAGCTGAGCAAACTTGTGGAGCTCATTTGAAAACAACTTCCTGAACAGTGCTTCAAGCTCCAAAAATTTAGCAGGAGGCCTAGTAAAACCTTTCCACCTTGACCACAATACCTGCAAAATTGACATTTCTACTCCTCTCCATTTTCTGTTTTCAGTGCAAACACACATGCTTAAGTCCAACAGAGGGAGATGTGTGAGTGAATCTGTAGACATCTCTAGGCACATTATAGCAACCATGCTTTTGATCTGGAAAGTAATGAGGTGTTTACAAATTTGGATAAAAGTCAAGTCTTTTAAAGGCAGAAAGAGAATATTTTTTAAAATTAATAATGGGACATAATTGGTGTACACCAAGTATAAGATGTAACCATAACTTTGTATGATTGTTTACTGATGTAAAAAGTAGTAAAGGAAAAAGAAAGTGTGATGTTTTAAATAATACAAATTCATTCTGGAACTCTCCCTTTATCAGTTGTAGATTTTAGAAACAATGTCTTTACTTAGGAACTTGCACATTAAGCCCTCTGACCTCATTGCTACAGATTAGTCACTCTTTGATACAATGGAAAAACACAGAATAATCAGCTGGTTTCCTCTTCTGCAGTGTGAGTTCTGGTGCATGTAGGATATCTGTCATTGGTTAATGCTTTTTATGTTACTGTTACTGTAAGGATAATCATCTTGGTGTGAACAAGAACATGTCTCTGTTGCATCCAACAGCATAGTGTAGCCTCATTAGATGTGAAAATAGTGATAGCATCATGAGCTGTGTCAGCAGAGAGTTCCTTGTAAAGGGATTTCTCCTTAGTAGAGAACATCCACCCACACCTCAATGATTCCAGAGGCACATCTCTTCTGGTACAATAAATAGCTGGGATATCACCTGAGTGTCACATAGATGTCCATTTAACTTGAATTGGCAGTGGCTGAAGTCATTCTCCTCCGGTCATACAGGAAAATAGAAATGCAATTAACTCCAACAGTAAGTTTAGTGTTTGACTCCTACAGGATCCTTAACCCTGAGAGTCAGCATAGCTCCAAACTCCTTAGTTCATGTAATAAGCTGTGTTAACTTCTGTTATCTCTCATGCCAAGAGTTAGTCTCAAATACTGTATGAATTACTGGCAGTGCAGACCACTTTTGGTGATGACTCCCTTTTGATATAAATTAATTTAAATGTGGTCACTAGTCCCCACAGAGATGTTAACTAGATGGACTAGTCATCATTGGAATACGCTCCTCCAAAAAGCTTTCTGTGAAGTTCTCCTGTATCTGTCTTGACCTTTTCTATGCATCACTTTGTACACAGAGCATGAACAATTTTGCTCCTGCTAGAATGGGGGAGGGAAACAGCACCTTCTACAAATAGCATGAGGTCAGATGGTACTGAAAAATGAAGCCAGTTTGTTTTTCAAAAGACTGTTTTCTAGATGTATGGATTTAACTAGTAAAGTGAATATAACTCTGTGTCCTGGGTGTTCTTTTCCCAATGCAATTAAGTATCTGTAGCTGTTATTGTCTTTAATTACAATTGATTCTGATATTGCTCCAACTTCATGTGACTTTTGAATTCCAAACTAAGATACTTTCTTCTGAAATGTTGTCTGAGTTGCTTTGAGTTTACTGTATCCTCCATGTTCTGTCTGTACCTTCTTTGTAGGAGGCATTTCTGCAAAGCGGTTTAAGTGTCTGTGCTGAAAATTGAGATTTAAAAATCTTTCCCCAGTGCAATTTCAGAATTTCCTTTTGCTCCGTTTTTTGTCCCTGCAACAATTGCAGTGGAAGGTAGAGGCACGGTACTTTACACTTTTATGGGTTTTCAGTAGTGCCACTGCTTACGGGCACGTTATGAAAAGCTTAGTACATCCTTGTTCAGTGCTTGGAATTTTTCATTCCTACAGCAGAGACATGTTCACTCCAAGTGTAAGCTTTGGTCTGGTGTTTAAATATAGCACAAACATTCAGAAGGATTTTTCCCTTCTCATGCCCTCCTACCCTCGAGCAATCCTCTTGGATGGTGTTGCTTTCCAGATGTTCTTGTGAGAAGCAGAGGGGAATCACTAAGATCTGCACAATGGGAGATAAGTTGTGGGGTTTTTTTTCCATTAGTTCTGCCAGGCAACAAGAAGTTAACAAGTTAAATTGGCTTCTAAAATTGGATGGAGGAGAAGGAATAAATATTCTCTCAATAATAGAAATTCTTGATGTCACTGACTTATTACTGCTGTTCTCCATGCAAACAATAACCACCAGTGTAAAGGTGAAGACTGTAGGGAATGAGAGTTCCGCAGACTCTGCATAGGTCATTATACATTCTGAGTTTGCAACTGAATTTTGAGGTACAGCTAAATATAAATGTGAAGATTCAATTATGCCAGTCCTGAACCTCTAAGGCATGAATCCAAACCTAGCAGTTCAGTGGCAAACTGTAACAGTCACAAGTTGTTCTGCTGTCTCTGAAGTCTTTAAAGGAAGGAGTGGAATACTAACAATGGAAACAGGACAAATTCACTTCTGAGTGAAAGTCTTACTGAGTTCCTTTTCTGGAATTTTCATGCTTTGGCAAGCTGGACTCTTTCCTTTTGGAATACATGGCATACCATGATTGTGAGAAAAAGCATTCTGAAATTCCTCTCTGCAATTTGGAGAGGTGTAATGGGGTACCTACTGAACTGCACTATCCTTGATCCATCCTTTTGCTGTCTCATGAACTTGTACAGAGACAGAGCTTTGCTACTCCTGAGTTTCTCTCTGACTGTAGCTACTTACTAAGGCCATTGAAAAAGGATTCCTGGTAGTATTCTGCAACATGAGGATCTGATTTGATATACAACACACTCATATGTTTTTTTTGTTGCCTTTTATAATGCAGAAAGGTGTGCCAAGGACCACCCAAAACAGATAAGGCCATGTAAGACTTTTCAGTCTGATTTTAATCATAGTTAAAGTAGGGCATATGTAAAATATGTGCTCGGAACAAAGAGGAAGGGCATCAAGTTTTGGCTTATTAAGAAATTCAAAATACATATATTGACTCTCTTTTTGTATGAATATTGTGTTAAAAATGGCCATTCTGAAGGCTTGTGCAGGGTGGGCACTGTCTGTGTCAAGAAGAGTGAAAAGGCTAAAGCAGAAGTTGAGAGAAGTGAGCATATGTTGCAGATGGAATTAATAATGGACCTTTGTCAGTAATAAAGTATGTAATTTATGTTTGATAGAAGCTGCAGCAGAGAATCTTCATAGTTTTTAAAGAGCTTTCAAGATCTCCCTGGCTTTGCACAAGATCTCACAGTTTACAGCAGTGTGTTGGAAATGTGGAGGAACTTTGTTTCTTTTCATGGCACTTTGTTGCCAAAGCAGCTTTCTGCACTGAACTTGGTAGCAGCTTTCCTTCCATCATTTCTGAAACTTAAGTATTTTCATTGAAGTGGTTAACACTAAATCAAATGAATGCTTCTTCCATTGGATCTGTTCCTGAAAGGTGTTGGAAGCCATTCATTTCCACCGACTCCAAATGGGAGCAGAGTGCACAGAATCTTGCTAATTTTGTCCTTTAAATTGCAAATTATTGTAGTGCTTTTGATGTTGAACACTCAAGGATACCCTTTTTTTTATAGAGTTGCTAATTACTTGACTCATTAGAAGTAGTACTGCATTGCTGTGAATGCAAGTTAAGTCTTCCTTTCAAGCCTATTGCTGAACTTCTCAAACACACATTAGTCCATGGTGGCAAACAGGTGCTTATTTTACACCCAACTCATGTGTCATAACCTGATGATCTGATGGCTTCAGAAAGGTTCCACATACTTCTATAAATTGTATGTGGCAAAACAGCTGTAACACCACAATATAGGTATTTAAGCATATACATATACTTTAAACATGTGGTTCAGATTTATGAAGTTTCATGGAGTGGAATTGTTAAATACTGATAGATTTGGAAGTTGATGGCGAAAAGCCTTCTTCCTTCTCTTCTTGAAGGTTTCTGGTAAATTTGAAGCTTTACTCCCCTCTAGCTGCTGTTCTGTCTCTGTTTCCTTATTGTTGAGGGGGCAGCTGGTTCCAGTGCTCTGTTACCCTCACAATGAAAAAAATTCTTCCTCATGTTCACATGGAACCTCCTGTCCCTCAACTTCCATCCATTGCCCCTTATCCTGTCACTGGGCATCACCGAGAAGAGGCTGGCTCCATCCTCCTCATGCATTACATATTATAAACATGGATGAGGTCACTCCTTAGTCTCCTCCTCCCCAAGCTAAAAAGCCCCAGCTTCCTTGGTCTCTCCTCATAAGGAAGACGTTCAACTTCCTTAATATTTTTTGTGGGTCTCTGCTGGACTCTTGCAAGCAGCACCATGTCCTTGAACTGTGGAGCCCAGAACTGGACACAGTATTCCAGGTGAGGCCTCACCAGGACAGAGTAGAGGGGAAGGAAAACCTTTCTTGACCTACTAACCACACCCCTTCTAATACACTCTGGAATGGCATTGGTCCTTCTGGTCACAAGAGCACACTGCTGGCTCATGGCCATCCTTCCATGTACCAGGACTCCCAAGTCCTTCCCCCCTTCACTCCATCAGGTCAGTCCCCAGCCTATTCTGATACATGAGATTGTTCTTTCTCAGGTGCACAACTCTACTCTCGCCCCTGCTGAACCTCATTAAATTTATTCCTGCCCAACCCTCCAGCCTAAGTTTCTCTGAATGGCAACACAACTCTCCAGTGTGTCAGTCACTCCACCCAGCTTGGTGTCATCAGCAAACTTGCTGACAGTGCACTCTATGCCCTCATCTGTGAATAACATTGAATAATACTGGTCCCAGTACAGACCCCTGAGAGATTAGTTACAGGCCTCCAGCTAGACCCTGTCCCATTGACCACAACTCATTTCCCAATCCACCTCACTACTCAATCATCCAGACCACTCCATCTCTTCAGTTTAGCTATGAAGATGCTGTGGGAATCGGTGTCAAGTGCTTTACTGAAATCAAAGTAAAGCACATCCACTGCTCTTCCATCATCTATCCACTTGGTTACATCTTTCTAGAAGGTTATCAGGTTGGTCAAACATGGCTTCCTCTTTGTAAAACCATGCTGCTGTTCCTGATGAGCTGAATTCTTAGGCATGTTGAGTATTTTGTTTGTAGGAGCAATGGAAGCAACAGTAAAACTGATCACGCAGTTGCTGTTCAGCAGAAAACAGGTAACCCCAGGTAGCTGGCATTTAGACAATTTCTGTTCTGCTGTACATTTGCAAGTGTTTTTTAATGTCTCTTATGTTGTTTTAACTGGAAGGCAGAACTTTCATTTGAGCTCAGCCAAATGAATCAGTTCATACAGTTGGTCTGATTTATTTTCTGCTATCTCAGCTGCTTACTTTTTTTTCAGTCACAAATAAAATGCACTTAGAGTGAGTCTAAAGATTTCTCTAGCAACGAATAATATTCAGCTATACATTTACAGCAGTGAAATAGGCTACACCTTAGTAATACTATGGAAGTTGCAGAGCAGTAAGCAAGCATGTTGGAGTGGGTAAAAATTTATCAGGTAGTTTCTAGATTCCTCTGCTGCTAAAAATTGTCCAGAGACCTAACGAAGGCTCCAGAGATTAGCTGTAGCACGTGGGTCTATTTGTCACATGGTCATTAGCTGAAATACTCAGATTTCTGCCATCCCCCAGTACAGTGGTGATTAGGAAGTTGCAAAAAAAAAAAAAACCAAAACCAACCAACAAATTATTCTTTCAATTTGCACTGTTGGTGGAGGATTCAAGACGTGGCATGTAAATGTGTATGTTGTAAGCACCATCTAAATTTTCTGTCTTCATGTGACATACTAGGTTCCTCTGGATTAATGGCAATGTAACATGAGAACAGGTGCACTTTCTTTCTCCCATGTTGACATCTCAGTGGAGTTTATGAAGGCTGTCCCTACTCTGTACGTTCTTAAAACCTTCCAGAATTACTTTACTGTTGCACATCATCGCAGCCACACAGTCCCAGTGGTCGGAGTGGTTAAGTACCGCTGACAAGCCTTTTAAGTTTGAAAGCATCTTCCTCATTCCGGGTAGGTTGGGTGATTACATGTGTGAGAACAGGTTTTCAGCCTCACAGAGAGGTGTGCTTGAGAAAACAGGCACCTGGAGTAGCTTTGTGCATCCAGGTCCTTGCCCAAGGAAGGAGGTAAAATTGTCCACGTGCTTGCTCTGCAGCAGACCATGTGAGGATTTTCACATACAGGTGAAAATACCTGCTGCTCTGGGGACTGGAAAAGCGAGCCCTGGGGACTGCAAGGTTTTCAGGCGTGCACCTTGTTTTGGCCTGCCGTCTCTGACCTTGTGAGCAGGAGGAATGGTTGCTGGGATGTGCCAGAATCCCGCTCCCCAGGAGATCAGGAACACAAATGAGCCTAACTCCTTGCATGGCTGGAGGGTGAGTCATGCCTCAGAATAGCAGACATTTTTAACGCTGTTGCAGCCCTGAGTTTGCAAAAGCTGGTGGGTGTATAGTCCCAGGCAGTTTTGTGCCTTAGCACCTAGCACATTGTCCTGTTGTACGTGGGCTAAGCTGTTAACGTTAAAACGGAAACAACATGTGTATGGTGGTCTGAAGAAAGGCCAGTAAGAAGAGCTTTTTAAAAATCTGAGATCTGAGGCCATGACTTGAGGGAACATTCAGTTTGCTGCACTCATGAAAAATGAGTGAGGCCACAGTTCCCCTGATGTTTCCACCCCGCAGGCCTGCCAGTATGACTGTCCTCTACTGCTGCTTAACCACTGCTGTTACAGCCACCCCACTGAGGAGGGGAGGTCATGGCTTGTTCTCTTCTCATCCTCCCCAACTGTATCCCTTGATCTAATTTAAAAACAAACAAACAAAAAAAACCCCAAACCCCAGACAAAAACCCCAGTACCTCCACTTCCTCCTACGAATCATGCCTCTCCATGAAAATATAAACAACTTGATGATTGCTTGCAACTAATGCAACATTTGGTACTGCAGCCTGTTTGTGATACTGTTGTGCCCTTCTGTTCCCTCCTTCCCCCCCACCCCCATCTCCTTCATTTACACAGGCAAATTGCCAGCATGCTCATTCATTGGTTGCTGTTCCTATTGATCAGAGAACTGATTGAGCTGAAAACTAATTCCTCCCTGCATTTCCTTCTGAGATCCCTTTTAGTTAAGGCTGGTGCCCTGCCCCAACCTGTGAGTGCAGGTGCCAGTGGCAGGGGCACCCAAGGATGCGCCTGCTCCCCTCCGTAAGAGGTTTGGGTGGGCTTCAGTCTGCTCTGTTTGTGAGAATCAGCCTAGGAAGCATGATGATGGGCAATGAAAACACATGAGGGAATAGATTGACTTTTATCAGCAGTGAAAGCATCTACATCCAGAGTGGGTCAGATCACTTCAGTTTATATCCTTGATGAAATATTTCTTGTGTTGACCTCTACTGCTAATTAACATGGAAAAGTAAACTGAGGTGGCCCAACTATTTTAGAACCTCACTTGTAATTGGTGCTGCTAGTCAGAGCAAAAAGCAAACGAACCCTTTGTCAGTTTTATTTCATGTTTACCTGGAGCAGGTAAGTGCTTGCTGAACTGCCCAGAGCTTGTGAGAACAGGAGTGGGGTGCAGAAAACATTCTCCTCATAGCATAACTGCTTTAGATGGTTGTGGTAGATGAGCTGCACTGCTCTTTGCAAACGGCCTGGCTTTAATCAGCAGTGATTTTATTCACAGTTTCCCATCACTATGTACCTCGTTTTGATATTGCTACCACCACTTCACTCCAGCTGCTTTTGTTTCTTTTGGAGGGAAGCAAAGAATCTCACCACCTCTTCCACTTCTGTTTTGAAGTTGTTCCCTCTCCCCTGACTCACCTTTCAGCTTGTGGTTTGTAAAGAAGTTTGTATATGTAGTTACTATGGAACACTTCTTTGATGAGAGGTTCTTGTTCCGTCCATTGAAATTCTGGAGAAGAGAGAATTATTTAAATATATCTTGGTGACAGAGTCTGAAAATCATGTTTTACACTGAGGGATTTCCTTTTTGATCTCTCTGCTACCTCAGCTTCTTGGATAAGACTTCAGGGGTGTTTTACATTGTCCTTTCTAGATTCTGCATTAGGAAAGAAAGTTGTGGAGTTGAGATAAGATGCTTTTTGATACCTGGAATTTTGTCTTACTTTGGAATTATCTTTTATGTATTTAAAACCCAGCACAGTGCTGAAAAGGCTGTTCTGTAGCAGCTTTGGCAAGCATTGCTCAAAATTGCAAGTTCACCTTCTCTTAAGTTGCTTCTCATTTTTTCTTAGTCAGCATGGCTTGGTGAGTGAACTTTGTTCTTCAAAGACCTAAGCACTATTCAGAGTCTATGAATCCAAATTTTAAAAAATACTTTATTTAAAATTGTTGTTACTGGCTATGCTAGGCAAGGGAAAAAAAGAACTCTTGATTTTAAGACTGTACTGTTTTTCCTAGATCAGCAGCCAAAACACCTACTTAGTTTGTACACAGCATATATTGATGTTAAAGATGTCGAGGAAATTATGTATATGGATTCCCACACCACTTCTCCCAGGAATGCTTTTCAGATATTACTTATTTTTAAGTAAACCATTGTTTCAAATGAATGAGATGATGGTGAGAATGTCTCATGTTTACAATCGCTTTGTCATCTGCCTCTGAAATTTCCTTTCCCTTCTGCCTCCAATCTTGCCAGTACCACTGTTGTTTCTCCTCTAATGACTCCTCTACACTCTCTCCTAGAAGAGTTTTGATTTGGGTGAAAAGAGAAATCATGAGCCACTGGCTATTAGCATAAACAGAAATCTAATTGATGTTCTCCTTCCTTCACCCTTGATGCTAGAGAAGTTTACATGGGGTGAACTAAAAAAAATCTTATCTGCTGTTACAGAGTTTGTTTGCACATGTCATCATTATTAGACAACAAACCCTTCTATGTTGTTAGCAGTATTTATTTGATTTTGTCATGGTGCTTTCCTGTTTTGGCTCTTTCCTTCTTTTTGTCTACAGGGAATTATATCAATGCACTTGAATTTCAGCTTTTGTACAGATTATCCTCAAAGAGACACCACCTTTTCTAGTCTGGAGAAATCAGTATGATTTAGTGTTTGCTTGATGGGCCATATATATTTTTTTTTTTCATGCTGAGAAAAAGCTTTTTGAAATGTGATGATTTTATTCTCTGTTGATAAATTTGCAATACTTACCACCTTAAAAATACTAATACTTGGCCAATCTGTAGCTCACGTTTTTATACCGGTGCAGTTCTAAACCCCGTTAATTTATTTTCAGTACTTTCACTTCAGCCTTATAGTCTTATTTTGCAGCTTTGTTGTGAAGGTAGGCTACGTGTCTTGCGAGTATTTGGGTAATCACTTCCTCTGGAAATATTCTCTGAATTTGTAGCCTTTGGGTTTTTTTTGACAATGATGAGCTAATTACTGCCTCCTTGCAGTTCCTTTTACAGGCTTCTAGGGTGGATAAATAAAAGATACCAGTCTTTGGGAGATGGCTGCTGTTTGCTAGCTGTCTGGTTGTCCTAAATCCAAGGGGAGAGGGAAATTTTATTCTCTAAACTGCTGTCGGGTCAGGCAACTGATTTTCTGAGGTAGTCAGGTCCCTGTGATAAGCATCTCTCTGATGTTTATCCAGTAGCTGATCTTGCTGGGGTGAATAGACCAAGAAAGGGAGCCAAGTCCAGACCACATCACTTCAGATACCTCTGATAGTGTAAGTGCTGTTGTATTCAGAAGTGAAGGTCATCTTGATCTGGTAATTCCCTGTTATCATTTAAAGCCTTGGCTTGCCACTCACATGTATACATATGTGTGGGCTCAGATATATGTCAGAAGAAACTATGGCCACAGGTTTTCAATCACTTTTGTTTTCTGGTTTCTGGATTCTTGGAAAAAAATCATTGATTCTGTCCTTACTGCCTATGAAATAAGGGCATGTCCCTTTTTGTTTTTCCATCCCCCAGCTTTTATGGATGGGTAATTGTAATTACGTGTTGGCTTTACCGATAGCATAATTTACTGCAGATGAGTACAGCTGAATGTCACTCAGCTTTTCTTTCCAAAGAGATGTAAACAGCTCTTTGAAGTTAGAGTTTGGAAAAGGAGTCAGTGTTTGCTAACAGGAGTGCAGATTGTTCAGCCCACAGATGTGCTCCCCATACCATGAAACTCTAAGCAAAGTGAGGGCTGTAAGGTGGAAGATCAGCTGTGACAGAGCATGCTAATGACACACTGCCCTGGGTAAGCATGTGTAGATTGCTGCTGTAAATTGCTACCAGAAATCCTTTTAACTGGATAATGGGCCTTAATTTTGGTTTATGACATTTCTTCTGGCAGGTCAGTAACTCTTTATGGATGACATTTCTGCTACTGCAGGTGTCCTAACGAAAATAAGGCTGCTTGCTTACTTGTCCTGAGAAGCCATGGGCACTTGGCAGAAACCCCTACCTGCTGGGATTTTGTTTCCAAAAAGATTTTTTAACTGCTTCCCTTTGTGCCAGCAGTTGTTTCTCAAATACAGAAGCAAGGAGCATCCCAATGGAAAGTAGCCAGGATGAATTTTAAGTCAGGAGCAAAAGAAGGTTTTAAATTTAAATTCAGTGAATTTTATTACCTTTACACTAAAATAGTATTTCAAGATTTTAAAAAAGATATAACTTGTGAATCATAAGAAGCTTTAGATTGAAAGGAACTTTTAAAGGTCATCTAGTCCAATTTCTCTGAAGTAAGCAGGGACATCTTCAGGCTTCAACTATATCAGGTTGTGCAGAGCCCCATCCAACCTGACTGTGAATGTTTCCAGGCTTCTGCCACCTCTCTGGGAATTCTATGTCAGTGTTTCCACACCCTCGACATAACAAAATTCTTCCTTGGATCTACTCTGTATCCACCCTCTTTTACTTATATTGCAAGATGTAGAAGTACATGTCTAGAATAATTTATTCTCATAGCTCTTTGTCCTCCAAAGGAAGATTTTGATGACAATTTTGTCTTGTCAGCAAGTTTTTTCCATATTAACATGCAAGTCATAGACTCTTACAGATTAAAGTTTGTTACAGTTGTTTTACTTGTACAGTAATGCAAAACTTGCATTAAAGTCTTCTACACTTGTATTTATTTCATCAGTTTTCTTTGCACTGCAGTGCAGAAGCAGTCCTGTAAGTCTTTGCAGGACTAGAATTCTCTGCTACTCTGGTGGAAGAAACTTGGATGCATTTATTTAGAAAGCTGCATTTTCAATATGATTGTGTACTTCGGCTGCAGTGCTCTGAGATTTGGAGAGCCGCTCAAACAGAATGGTTGTATGCAAGAAGGGCATTACTGGGATCTGTAAGACTACCAGAGATGATCAGATTATCTTTAGAAAGCCAGCACATTGTCAGAACTAAAGCCAAACATTTCACTGCAGGCATTTACTCATTCTGGATGTGGATGGGATATATAGAAAAGACGTTTCTTTGGGTGAGAACGTAAACCATGCTTTTGTCTTAAATAATCACGTGGTGAACTGTTGCATGTGTTGAATGGCATGACACACTAAAACAATATGCCAGGAGAGTTCAGGCAGCCGGTGGTTTGCTTTCCTCTGCCCTCTTGTGCAGAGATTGAGTTGTGATACTGTGGACTTCTGCAGTCTTCTGCTTGGGTTCTTCCCATCAGAAGTCATGGAACAGGACTGTCTCTACCAAGGCACACATCAGTATGCTTGCATGAGTTTGATGATGTATGGTAGGGATAGCCCCAAGCAGGTCAGGCCACAAGCACCACTCTGGTTATACCATAAAACTGGGCAGGAGTCACAGCAGCTCACTTGGTTTACTACAAGAAATGCTTTCAGCTCTTTGCCACAGTTGTTGGCCCTGCTGTTTTTATTTCAGTAGTTGAAAGAGGCTGGTTTTGACAGAAGAACATTTGATATTTTTAACGTCTGTTGCTGAAATGAGTCCAGAGCTCCAGAGTGATATTGAAGCCTCGAATGGATCAATGCCAATCTTGGGGCATCCAATAAATTCTTATTTAGGTCAAGCCTCCTTGGGGCAACCTGTGGAGAGCAGTATGCTAGATCCTGTGGCAGCTCCCTGAACAGAATAACCCAGTCCTCTGTAACTGCCCTACTTTAAGATTCCCTTTTCTAAAATAGACCTGTCAGCAGACAGATGATTTTTATTTCTTTTGTACCAGTAGATCAGCTGTCATGCCAGATCCATACTTTCCTTTTACTTAGCAATATAAAGAGAACCTGTTGCATGCAGTTATCCTTCTGCTGTCTTGCAGGCATTGTAAGGACATTGGAGGAACAAGGGGCACTTTGAAATGAAGCCTTATCTGTAAATGTGGCTCTGGCTCTTTTCCAGACCGAGCACTGAAGAAACTGAACTGGCCCAGGATAGGCAAATATTGCTAAAAGCATCCAACCATAGCCTCTATCATTGAAGTGCCTACTTGCTGCCCATTGTCCTGCTTCGAAGACTATGAATTTCCAAGAGCCTGAGCCAGATTTCACAGACCCAAGCACCAGAGAAAAATACATTCGGTGTGAAAGGCAAGGGCACCCTCTTCCTGCCTGGAACAGCCTGAGCTAGTTGTGAGCACAGAGCTGCTATTGTTCAGCCCTGGGAGATTGTGCTAAAAGCTTTGAAGCAGCGTTTGCATGTAGGTGTCAGTTTTCTGAGCACTTGGTTTTGTTTTTTTTTATTCCCCCTTGTTAAAAAAAAAAGAAAAGGAACACAAAAGAAAGAACCTTGCCACTCTACCCTCCCAACCTTTTCTTGGCAGGAGCTGTTTGACTTGTTAATTGTTGATTTTATGATGTGTTGTTTGGGCTTCCCAGTTTTAATTTGGCCTGCCTATTAAACTTCCTTTCTTTTGCTGGATCAAAATCAGCGTGTACTCAGTGAATTAGTGCAGGAGATAATGGAGACTGATAACATTATGTTATGCATTATATTTTGTGGAATATTATAGGTGATAAACTACTGTGCATTTCCTGCGTGTACATTTTAAAAGCCCATTGTGAAATCAAAAGATTAATCAGATGGCTGCAATATAAAATGTGGACAGGAGCTTAAGAACTGCAATACACAGTACTGCTGTTGTGGCTTCTGGAGTGAAAATCAGGTGTCAGCAGAGGAGGAAAGGAGTAATGCAAAATACAAAGCCATTGAGAAATGCGGTGCAGAAAGTGGTAAGAAGATGTAGTAAAACTAGAAAGGTGTAAAAGTACAACAAAACGATGGGCTCTGATGTCGTTGGTGCTGCTGAGAACTGGAGTGTAGAAGTAGATGGTATAAGCTCTTTGGGGAAGACAGACAGGAGAAGTAGAGGGGATGTTGCCCTCTGCATCAAAGACCAACTGGAATCCAGACGACCAGTGACAGAATGAGGGAACGCAGTCTCAAGCTGCACCAGGGGAGGTTTAGGCTGGATGTTAGGGAAAAAGTTTGCAGATAGTATGATTGACCATCAGAATGGGCTGCCCAGGGAGGTGGTGGAGTCACTTTCCCTGGAAGTGTTTAAAAAGAGACTGGATGTGGCACTTGGTACCACGGTTTAGTTGGTGAGATGATGCTGGGTGATGAGTTGGACTTGATCTCAAAGGTCTTTTCCAACCTGATTATTTCTGTGATTCATGGAGCTTCACCTGGGGATAGATGAAGAAGTGACAGAAAGCTTATAGGTGACAGCTAAAGGGAAGGCAAAGGAGGTCTGCTACGGACCACCTGACTAAAAACACCAAGTGCATGATGCTCTCTATAGAAAGATAGGCATAGTTTCACATTCAGAAGCCCTGATCCTCATGGGAGATTTCAGTCACCCAAATATCACACAGAACAGTACAGGATAACACAGTATGACACCAGCAATCGAAGAGGTTCCTGGAGTGCATTGATGGTAATTTCCTCCTCCAAGTGGTAAAGGAACCCAGAAGAGAAGGTAGACCTTGTCCTGACCAACAAGGAGGGGCTGGTGAGCCGTGTGAAGCTTAAGGGCAGCCTTGGCTATAGCAACCCCAAAATTGTAGCATTGGGCAGCCTTGGCTACAGCAACCAAAAAATTGTAGTGTTTAAGATCCTCAAGGCATCAAAGAACCATCTTATCCAAGCTCAGGAGCAGTGTATCCCAAGAAGGAAGAAGGGAGGTAAGAGTGCCAGGGGGCTGACATGGATGAACAACATGGGCATAAAAAGGAGTCCAAGTGGAGACCAGAAACAAGTGGCGTACCTCAAGGGTTGTCGCAGAGACCAGTGCTGTTTAACATCTTTGTCAGCAATATAGGTAGTGGAATTGAGTGCACCCTAAGCAAGTTTGCAGGTGACACCAAGCTGTGTGGTCCAGTTGACATGCTGCAGGGAAGGGATGCTGTCCAGAGGGACTTGTACAGACTTGAGAGGTGGGCCCAAGCACAAGGTCCTACACTTGGATCAGGGCAATCCCAAGTACAAATATAGGCTGGGTGAGGAGTATATCAAGAGCAGTCTTGAGAAGAAGGACTTGGGAGTGTCAGTTGACCAAAAAAAAAAAATCAACGTGAGCTGGCAATGTATGTTTGCAAACCAGAAGGCAACCATATTCTGGGCTGAGTCAAAAGAAATGTGGCTAGCAGGACAAAGGGAGGTGATTCTCCCCAGCTACTCTGCTCTTGTGAGACCCCAGCTGGAGTACTGCATCCAGTTCTGGTGTCTCCAGGAGAAGAAGGACATTGAACTGCTGGAGTGGGTTCAGAGGAGGGACACAAAGATGATCAGAGGGCTGGAGCACCTCTCCTGTGGGGACAGGCTTGAGAGAATTGAGGCTGTTCAGCCTGGAGAAAAGAAAGTTCCAGTGAGATCCTATAGTAGCCTTCCAGTACCTGAAAGGGGTCTATAGGAAAGCTGGGGAGGGACTTTTTACAAGGGCTTGTAGTGATAGGATGAGAGGGAATGGGTTGAAACTTGAGGAGGGTAGAGTTAGACTGGACATTGGAAAGAATTTTTTTGCAGAAAGGGTGGTGAGACCTTGCCCAGGGAAGATGTGGATGCACCCTGGAGGTGTTCAAAGCCAGGTTGGATGAGGCTTTGAGCAGTCTGGTCTAGCGGAGGGTCCCTGCCCATGGCAGAGTGGTTGGAACTAGATGATCTTTAAGTTCTCTTTCAACCCATTCTATGAATACATGAAAATTGTGAGATAAAATGTTTTAAGATTAAGTTATAAGGAGTATAAGGAGTATAATGAATTGTGAGAGCTTTTGGGGAGGGGAAGTGAAAGGGTGATAGTACTCCATACCTTTAATCCCCCTGTAGGAGGAATAATACCCAGATGAGAAAGTAAAATCTGTGAAAACTTATTTTAAGGTTAATAAATAAATTTTTGTGAGATGCTGATGGAAGGTGTTAAATTAACAGCATTGGAAGTGAGGCCATTTGCCACCTTCAGAAGTAAGTGTGGGTTTTTTTGTTTTCTTGAATAAATAATTTAGCAACTTCTTATGAGCTTTTAGTAAGCAAGCTGTAGTATGGGGAAGTTAAGTTCTTAATCATCTGTTTTGATCTCTGTCATTTGTCCTTGATCTGGAGTTGCTCTGTGCTGACCGCAGCATGTAAGTACAGAGTGCTTATTTAACTGGGACTGCACTGCCTGTGCTGTAGCCAGCTGAGAAAGGACAGTTGTTAGGGTACACTTTACCAAAGAGGGATGCCAAGGTTTCAGATGAGGTAGAAGGTCTGGGGCTTTATTTCTGATATTTCAGAGAAGTTGAAAGTATCAAGGAGATATCATCTACTTGGACCTGAGCAAGGCCTTTGACTCTGTCCCACATGACATCCTGGTCACCAAACTGGAAAAACACAGACTTGATGGGTGGACAACTCGCTGGATAAGGAATTGGCTGGATGGTCGCACACTGAGAGTGATGATCAAGGGCACAATGTCCACCTGGAGACCAGTGACAAGTGGCGTCCCTCAGGGGTCAATGCTGGGACCAGTGCTGTTTAACATCTTCGTCAGCGACATGGACAGAGGGATCGAGTGCACCCTCAGCAAGTTTGCAGATGACACCAAGCTGTGTGGCACAGTTGACTTGCTAGAGGGCAGGGATCCATCCAGAGGGCCCTGGACAGGCTGGAGAGGTGTGCCCAGGCCAACCTCATGAAATTCAACAAGGCCAAGTGTAAGGTCCTGCACCTGGGTCGGTGCAATCCCAAGCACAAATCCAGGCTGGGTGGCAAGTGGCTAGAGAGCAGCTCTGAGGAAAAGGACCTGGGGGTCTGGGTTGGTGAAAAGCTCAACATGAGCTGGCAGTGTGCACACGCAGCTCAGACAGCAACTGTGTGCTGGGCTGCATCAAGAGCAGTGTGGGCAGCAGGGCAAGGGAGGTGATTCTCCCGCTTTACTCTGTTCTCATCAGACTCCACCTGGAGTACTGTGTGCAGTTCTGGAGCTGCCAGCACAAGAAGGACATGGAACTGCTGGAGAGAGTCCAGAGGAGGGCCATGAAGATGATCAGAGGGCTGGAGCACCTCTGCTATGAGGACAGGCTGAGAGAGTTGGGACTTTTCAGCCTGGAGAGGGGCTTTGAGGAAACCTCATAGTAACCTTCCAGTATCCGAAGGAGGCCTACAGGAGGGCTGGGAAGGGACTATTCACAAAGTCTTGTAATGACAGGACGAGGGGGAATGGGTTCAAACTGGCAGAGGGGAGATTTAAATGGGATATTAGGAGGAAGTTCTTCACAATGAGGGTGGTGAGACACTGGAACAGGTTGCCCAGGGAGGTTGTGGCTGCTCCCTCCCTGGATGTGTTCAAGGCCAGGTTGGACGAGGTCTTTGAGTATCCTAATCTAGTGGGAGATGTCCCTGCCTATGGCGGGGGGTTGGAACTGGATGATCTTTGATGTCTCTTCCAACCTAAACCATTCTATGATTCTATGAGATGAGGGAAATTATGATTTAACTTGAAAAGAATAGTGCAGAACCCAGCAGAGAAAAAAAAAAGGGTGCAAAGCTGGCATGTGTGTATGTTGTTTTGCCCATACAGAGAGAGCAGATGTGCCCAGATGAGTGTGCCTGCCCTCAGATGGGGCCAAGAGCGTTGGTGGGGTGGTGTGGTGGAAGGAGACTTGGCAGCTGTCCCCCAGTGGCTCAATTAAGGGGTAAAAAGTGGTCACTGGTACATGACAAGGGAGGCTGATAAACGGATCAAAGCAGCAGATGTAAGACATTTGCTTTCCTTTTCGTCCCTGGAGCTTACCTGAGAAAGCCTTGTCTGCTTTAAATCATGAAAAGTATACGTCTACATTTCCTAAAAATACTCTCTTTAAATTGCAACTTCACTCTTACTTTAATCTGATTTTTATTGTGTAGGTTTCAAAACAACCCCTTAGCAATCTTAAACATGTTTAAGCTGTAGTAAAGGAGAATTTCCTTGTGTTTGTCTCGCTTCCCAGCCTCCACCAGGGAACCTGGAGGAAAGTTTTCTAATGAGCTGTTGTGAGACCAGGTGGTAAGATAGAAAGGGGAGAACCAGAGTGCCAGCAGCAGGGGTGATTTGCAATACAATCCTAAAACGAAAAAAATGGTGCATTTTGATGTGTTTTTTTCAAACAGCATAGATGAAAAAATGGCTCATCTGGAGAGGCTGGAGCTATGAATTCTGTGTTTGATGTTGCAGAATTATTTCATTTTAAGGGGTAGATTATGAGGAAATAAACTCAGGTGAATTTCTAGAACATGGTGTTTCTTTTCTTTTTTTTTTTTTGATAGGAGAAAAAGCAGTGAGATCAGTGTTTGTTCCTGATGTGCCAGTCAAAAAATGTATGCTAAATATTTATGTGTGTTTTAGTTTGCCATTCAGAGTGCTGAATACTTTTATGGGGAAGAAGAGTCAAGCGTAATTCAGGTTCAGAAATGTTCCCAGTCAATATTCATAGTTTCTACTTGTATAACATGGCATATTAACTTCTTTTCACCCCACCTGAGTGATCCTCATGAATCTTAGTGAGATATTTGACAGTAATTGTATTTTTTTCCCCTCTTGACAGCTGAGTAAGGAATACAACATTTATCTCATTCATTATATTAAATTTATTAATAGAAAGATTCTTCTGATATTGATAATTATTAATATGAGATGTTTCTTATTGTACCTGATTCTGTTCTTGTCAAGGTGGGTGCCTATGAGTGCTCGAAAAGGAAAGGGTAATAAACTTGTAACGGCTTCCTTGGTGATAGTTCTGAGTGCTGCAAAGTTTACTAGTGCACACTTAAGGGCTTGGTGCCCAAAGAATCATAAAATGTGGTATTCTGCCAGCTTCCCTCCTCTTGTAATTGTAAAATAGGGGTGGGAAAGTTGTTCAACACAGGAATTTTGTTACTCACGTATGGTAGCTTTCCTGATGAATTAATAAAAGTGCAAGCAGGTACTAGGCAGGTAGTGGTTGCTCTACAACAGGAAAAGAAGATGCAGTGTTCTGGTTAGCAATTTACAGCCCTTGTCAGCAGAATCTTTACTGATGAAAGATGAAAGTGTTGCAGATTTTTAATTTGGTTTTTGTTTTGTTTTGTGGGTTTATGTTTTTTGGTTGTTTTGTGGTGAGTTCTTTTTGGTTGGTCGGTTGAGGGGGTTTTTTGGGGGGCTTTTTTGTTGCTTGAGTTTTGTGTGATTTGGTGTTTTGGGGGTTTGCTTGTTGTTGTTGTTGTGGGATTGGTTTGTTGGTTTGGGATTTTTTTTTTTTTTCTTTTTCTTTTGTTTGTTTGGAACAAGAGGGAAAGAAGGAAAATCGACTCCTTCTGAACCCAGTTAAGGATAGGGTCTTTATAGGAAAATATATATGTAGTTTTGTGAAGTAGCATGTAATGCTGCAGGAGTGTTAAAATGCTTCATGCTTCAATATGCATTTGGGTTTGTATGAATGAAATTGACAATGCATACTTGGGAAGCAGTGCTTCAAACATGGCTGAAGTGTAAGTGAATGCTTGTAATTACTTCTCTGGGCTCCACAGCAGCATCTCTTCAGACTGATGAATTTGCCTAAAAATTTAGTTTGAGAAAAACAAGGTCAGAGAGTCAGATAGGAAGTCAGGGAGGGTGTTTGGCACACAAGTGTTACAGAAGTGCTCCACATGGCAGCAGTGAACATGCTGCTCAGAAGGTATCTCTTCCAATGCAGACCTTGCCAAGGGGTCACAGCCCAAATGACAACAATGCAGAGCAGAAGGGAAACAATAGTTTTCCCACCGTGTAAAAAAGTGCGGCTTGGAGAGCTGCAGGAGGCCAGCTGCAAGATTCGTGCTGTGAGTGTGAGACTTAACAGGCTTGTACCTGCTTACGCTTGGATGTTTTGATGTAAGAAGAACATGAATTTGTGTTTCAAGCAGATAAAAGAATATATAGAATTCTGAAGCTTATTCCTTTCTCCAAAAGGCAAGGAGAGTTTTACACATAAACTTGCCATATAACTGGATGTTGCCAAGAGCCAGCCTAAGACGGAGAAGAAGAAATCTCTTCATGCTTTCGTGTGAGAGTGACTGTGTGGAGGTTTAACCTGCAGGCTGGGGACAGCTCACCACAAAGCAGAAGGCTCAGCAGAAGGAAATAGGTTATAACATGTTTTAAAGGGCCTACTCATTTCAAGAAAGCTTGCTTGTTACAAAAAGTGCCCATGTCCAGCAAACCCACTTGGGTGTACCAGGGATGGTCGCTATGCTCGGAGACGGCCTGGAGCAGAAGCTTTGGGATGATAGGGAACACAAATCCTGTTGTTCCTCAGAGGTGCTGCCACCACACAGGCATAAGAACAGAAATAACCTCTAGACTCCTTTCAGAAGGTCTTCTGTTTTGCCTGGCTTTTGTTCTGACAAATTTTAAGTGCCAGGATTTCCCCAGAGGCGAATGCTGGGAATGGTGGTTTCTAACTCTTGGCTTTATTGCAAAATTATGATGGTCACTTGCTCTCAAAGAAGAGCTAGCAATAAGCTGCATGCAGTAGTGCTCTTTGCTTGCTTTGATAGAGTACACTTGTCAAGTGCCTGTGTTTGAGATCTATTTCAGCACAGGAAAAGGCTTCACCTCCAGATTTTAACATCGTCCTGCCAAAATGAAAGGAGCATTTTCCTCCTGACAGATTGTTTCTTCTCAGATAAGCAGCAAGCAGACACTATCTTGTTCAGTTTAACTCTGAAGAACTGACTAGATGGTTTAATCCTACCCAAAGAGCACTAGCATTTCTACAAGTTTGTTGAGGGTAAGATGTAATCTGGCATGAAAAGAACATTGTAGTTAATGTTCTTGCTGTCCTTTTGAGGAGGAGAAGCTTTGAATGAAGGTGAACCTCTAGGAAGGCTCTTTTTATTAAAAACGAGCTGTCCCCAGGGTAGGCAGATCTCAGGACTTTGGGCTAGTGTAGGAGCTAGCAGGGATTACATCTTCAGAGTTGGTAGGTATGGACAAAGAGAAAACATCCAGCCTCAAATCTGCAGTACAACTGAAGTTAAGTTTGTTTTCCTGTTTACTAAAGGAGTTATTGTCACTACACTCTCTTTGTGTTCGGATCGTGTAATGAAGTTTTCAACTCTCACCATTTCCTGGTTTTAGGGCACATTTCAGAGTTACTGTCACACACAAAGATCTTCAGCTCTCATAGGTGTGGGGGATGGTGAGGTCTCAGGCATCCCCGCACTGGTCTCCTGGGAATTTGAGCACTGTTACATCCATAAACTGCAGTCCCTGTTGGGAATTACTAATGCAAGCTTCTCTGTGATTAAGATGGCTTTTAATGGGATACAGCAGTGCAGTCTCAGCGAGAGAAAGAGAGCTTGAAACTTAGGGATCTCCTAGGGGATTTTGAACAATATCTCAGTTTGATTTTGCCTGCTTGTCTGGGTATATGCAAATGTCATCTTCAAAATAATTTCAGCGTGTGTTCTACTGTCAAAACATCTGATGCTGCAGTGGATTCCATGGTTATAAGGCAAAATCCTACATTAGTTTCAGACTGTAAGAAGCTGAAACCATTAAGTCCTTCCAGAAGACAATGTTAGAGCCAAAAGGAAAGCAGTCACTCTGTTCGCTTCTTCAGCTCTCAATCAATATTTTGGATGTTTGTTGGTGTGAAGAGCCGGATGTGTGTTGGTGTTGATGTGGTGGTTTTATTGTGAAGCATTTTGGTTCACTGGGATGGAGCTTTTACAAAAGTGATTTTTAAAATATATTTTTAATACATCTCAAATAGCTGAATAAAAATATCTAGAAGAATGTTGCTGTTGCTAACTTGAGCCTTCAAACACAAGCATACTGTAGCATTAAGGCTGTGGTCTTATTCCAGGCTCTGGTCCAGGTGTATTATGCCAGAAGTTAGACTTTCTAACAGCATACTTCTTCCTGGAATGGTTCTGATCTTAGGCTATTCCTTGTCCATATTTTAAGCTCTTTCTCGGAAGCATGATACCAACTGAATCTTTGCAAAGTAATGAGGAAAATGGGAAATGTTTCCATTTTCTCATTTTCAGTAGTTTGCCTAAAGCACTGTGGGTTAGACTCTTCCTAGCAAAATCTGCTTAGTGTGGAACATGACCTTGCAAAATTTTGGAAGTGCCTGACAGACCCAGCTGTAGAGTGCACTACTTACTTTTATGGCACATAGCATGTTTTTCATGCGTTGTTTACTTAAAATGAGCTATCCAAGTAAAAGTTGCAGCATTTGAATGTTTTATGGCTTGTATACTTTTTTTCACATGACTCCAGTCTGCTTCAGTGGGAGCTGCTAGCTAGTTTCCTGCTCTGATTTTTTTTTTTTTTTTTTTTTGAGGGGATTTTTAAAAAAAAAAAAAAAAAAAAAAAAAAAAAAAATCCTGCTGCTGGCTGTATCCAGGTGATCTTTCAAGCAGCTATGGGTCAACAGCAAATGCTGCAACAATGTTGACACTTGTTCTTCAGTTGAAATATAGCACTTCCCTTTTTACTGTGTTTGACCTCAGCGAAGAAGCAGCTCAGTTTTACTGGGGTTGGAGTATCCCTCTCCATAGCTGACTTGAAGTGTGGTGCCCTCTCTTAATGGATGGAGAGAGAGTCCTGTGCTCAGTGATAGGGCATTCTTGTAAGGTCTTGTAGCCCTGCAAGCATGGGGATTAAATCTCAGTGCATTCATTGGAAGCAGACGGAATCAAATGCGGACAAAAGAACTATTTAACTGAAGAAATATTGGGTTGCAGAGAAATGTACGTACAACACAATTCCATGTAAACAGAGTTCAGGAGAAAGACGATGAGGTGGAGAAATAGTGGTGGCTTCATTACCAAAGCAGCAGTTCCATGAAGCTGTAGGCACTGGCTGCAGACAGAGTGGCAAATGGTGAGCTGAGTATTTTTTGAAAGGCACTTAACTGGTCACTTTTTAAATGTGACTTTTTTTTTTTTTTTTTTGAGTGAGTAGGCATGACTTGGAAGGTCATTGAATGTGTTTAAAAATTCACAGCATGTGAGTGCATTGCTGAATATTAGGTTTGATGGAGAAAAATTAATTCACAGCACAACCCACTGCCTCTCTGGTGGGTTGAGGAACACTAGCATGCAAATTATTATGGTCATAGATAAAGAGACAAAATAAAATTGAAATATTGGAGATTGTAACTTTAACAAGTGGTGCTTATCATTTTTTTTTCCTAATTTTAAAGAAAAAAAATAGTTCTTGCCTTATAATAAGCAATGCTGTGTATATTGTTATCTGTTAAATTGAATGGTGTTTCATTAATCTTTAAGCTGTCTCCATACCCAACATAGCTCAGAACTACTGTACCTTTAAAATATGAATGTGAGATGTAAGAATTACAGACTTTAGAAGTTGTTGACATTAATTATAGATTAAGGACCTCTTGAAGATGTTACTAGACTTTTCTTCTGTTAGCTGTATTGTAGTTTGCTTTTGGGATTGGAAAGAGGATAGACAGGGTTATGCTTGTATATTTTTCTTCCATCTGTGTGTTCAGAAACAAAGTTCTTAAAAAATGTGGAAAGGGATTTGAATTCTCATCTTCTGGATGGCAGACAAAACAGCCTAATGCAGCTGTAGAGATGTGCTCAAGTGAGGGAGTTTATGTGACGAAAAAGTTATTTCTGAGTAACCATAAACAAAAGCATGGCCCTTGGGATAATATAAAACTATTACTCGCAGAACAGTTGTTTTGTTAGCACCAGATACTTAACCTTCGCATGCAAATTCAAGGTCAACCACTGCTTCCAAGGTCCAAACCAGCAATTTTGCTACAGCACCCACAGTGCTCAAGGGAAACGGATGGCTCAGACTGTCTTCACGGCTGCTTTTCGCTAATGTACAAGCAGAAAGCAGCAAGTAACAACTAATGGGAATTTAAAAAATAGTCTTGTTTTCTGTCTCTGTAATTACAGAATCACAGATTGTCAGGGTTTGGAAGGGACCCAATGAGATCATCGAGTCCAACGCCTTCTGCCAGAGTGGGACCATACAATCTTGCTCAGGTCACAGAGGCACACATCCGGATGGGCCTTGAAAGTGTCCAGAGAAGGAGACTCTACAACCTCTCTGGGGAGCCTGTTCCAGTGCTCTGTGACCTTTACAGTAATGGACCCTCCTGTGCTGGAGGTTTATCTTCTAAAATACAGATGGCAGTTGAAAGGTGAAAATAAACCTAGAAATCTTTCTATTAATGGATGTGACACTGTTTGTTACTGATTCTTTAGTTAACAAATTTGTATTACAGATCCATTGAGAAGCCTTGGCTTTGTTCTGCTGGGTGTTAGGCATCTGGAGAGGGATAGACTCAGAGTTTGCTGTGTGAAATGTTGACTAGCAAGGGCAGAGTGCTTTAGTTAAATGTCATTCCTTGCACTGAGTGAGGACCCTGAACCCAGCCACCAGAAATTGCTGAGAGTTTTAGATGCTTATCTATGACTGTGGGCTCAAGGGAGAGCAGGTTGAGGGGGCTTAGCTTTGGACTTTGCTAATGAAAATGCTTCAGTGGCAGTCATGAGTTCACCTCCCTGCTCAAGAGGTCACAGATGTTTTCTCACTAAACTTGAATTTGATATGAGGTATACTTGGTGTTGCAATGGAGAAATCCGAAGCCCAGGTCAGTGCCCAGGTGGAATGTATTTGTGAAGGGGCTTAGAAGTTGATACTCATTACCTTCTGACTCATATTGCCCCTTAACATAAGTCAGGGTAAATGTAGAATAGTTTTAGTATGACTTGGCACCTTCAAAAAAGAAATCCAAGTGTAAAACAAGGTTATTCTTTTACTGCTGATGCTGAAGTGTTATGTTTTATATAGCCCAGTTTTAAAAGGAATTTTCTAATGCCCTCAGTTTATCAAAGCTGCCTCATCTCACTTCCATCCCCAGAAAGGTAATGGAGCAGTTTACCCTTGACGCTGTCCTTAGGCATATCAAGCAGGACAAGGGGGTCATTAGGAGCAGTCGGCATGGTTTTACCAAGGGGAAGTCATGTTTGACCAACCTGATAACCTTTCATGAGGACATAACCTGGTGGATTGACAATGGTAGATCAGTGGATGTGGTTTATCTTGATTTCAGTCAGTAAAGCTGATGATATAAAACTGGTGTGTGTGTGGGGGGTAGCTGACAGCCCATCAAGCTGTGCTGCCATCCAGCAAGGTTTGGACAGGCTGGACAGCTGAGTGAAGGCAAACCACAAGTTCAATAAGGACAAGTTCAGGGTCCTCCATCTGGGGAGGACTAACAACAGCCACCAGTACAGGATGGGGGTGGCCCTGCTGGAAAGCAGCTGCGTGGAGAAAAACCTTGAAGTCCTGGTGGACAGCAAGTTCTGCATGGGTCAGCAATGTGCCCTTGCGGCCAAGAGAGCCAATGCCATCCTGGGGTGCATCAGGATGGCGGCAGGTCTAGGGAGGTTCTTCTCCCCCTCTACTCTGCCCTGGCAAGACCACACCTGGAATACTGTGTCTGGTTTTGGGCTTCCCAGTTCAAGAGAGATCAGGACCTGTTGGAGACAGTCCAGCAGAGAGCCACAAGGATGACTGGGGAACTTGAGCTTCTCCTCTATGAAGAGAGACTGAGAAACTTGGGGCTGTTTGATCTGGAGAAGAGAAGACAGAGAGGAGATCTTATCCATGTGTACAAATATCTGAGGGGTGGGTGTCAAGTGGATGAGGCCAATCTCTTTCTGGTGGTCAGCAGCAACAAGACAAGGAGCAATGACTACAAACTGGAACATGGAAGATTTCACCTCAACATGAGGAGAAACTTCTTTCCTGTGAGAGTGACAGAGCCCTGAAACAGGCTGCCCAGAGATGTTGTGGAGCCTCCTTCTCTGGAGTCTTTCAAAACACACCTAGATGCATTCCTGTGTGAACTACCGTAGGGGATCCTGCTTTGGCAGGGAAGTTGGACTCGATAATTTGTGGAGGTCTCTTCCAGCCTCTATAAAGTTCTGTGATTCGACACTGTCACCCAGTGCATCTCTCTGGCTAAACTGAGGCAGTGTGATCTGAATGATCAGGTAGTGAGGTGGATTGGGAACTGGCTGACGGAAAGAAGTCAGAGAGTCGTAGTCAATGGGATGGAGTCTAGTTGGAGGCCTGTGACTAGTGGGGTCACACAGGGGTCAGTATTGGGGCCAGTTCTATTCTATGTATCCATCAACGACCTGGATGAGGGCACAGAGCACACTGTGAGCAAGTTTGATGATGACACCAAACCAGGTGGAGTGGCTGCCACATTAGAAGGCTGTGCTGCCATTCAGCAAGACTTAGACAGGCTGGAGGGTTGGGCAGGAAGAAATTTAGTGAAATTCACCAAGGGCAAGTGTAGAGTCTTGCACCTGGGAAAGAACAACCCCAGGTAGCCAAGGACTGGTCTCTTGGAAGGCAGCAAAGGGGAAAAGGATCTGGGGGTCCTAGTTGATGGGAGCCCCATGACCATGAGCCGGCAATGTGCTCTTGTGGCCAGGAGGGCCAGTGCCATTCTGGGGTGTATCAAAAGGGGTGTAGTTAGTAGGTCAAGGGAGGTTCTCCTTCTCCTCTACTCTGCCCTGGTGAGGCCACATCCTGGAGTACTGTGTCCAATTCTGGGCCCCTCCCAGTTCAAGGACATAGAACTGCTTGAGAGAGTCCAGCACAGAGACACAAAGATGATTAAGGGAATGGATTATCTCACTTACGAGGAGAAACTGAAGGAGCTGGGGCTCTTTAGCTTGGAGAAGAGGAGACTGAGAGGTGACCTCATTAATGTCTATAAATATGTAAAGGGTGAGTGCCAGGAGGATGGAGCTAGGCTCTTCTCAGTGATGCCTGATGACAGGATAAGGGGCAATGGATGGAAGTTGAGGCATAGGAGGTTCCATGTGAACATGAGGAAGAATTTTTTCCTTGTGAGGGTGACAGAACACTGGAACAGGCTGCCCAGGGCGGGTTGTGGAGTCTCCCTCTCTGGAGATTCTGGAGATATTCAAGACCTGCCTGGATGCATTCCTGTGTGATCTGGTATAGGTGATCCTGTTCTNTTTTTTTTTTTTTTTTTTTTTTTTTTTTTTGTTAGTATGTGTGTTCCCATGCTTGTTATCAGTACCTGACCTGGTGTTTTTATTTAGACAGACATTCTCTTTGGACAGTAATGGGATGCTTTCTTATCCACTGTAATATGAGTCCAAAGTGCCTTCAAACTCATCAAATGCAATTTGAGTGCAGAGTCTACAGAGTGGCACCTGTAGGCAGTCCAAACCAAAATGGAATTGTTTGTCAGGAGAGATTTGGAGGTTTGATCTTCCCATGAGGAATCTAATCAACTCCTGAAGCACTTTTGCTCTGTAAATAATGCAGGGCTTACTGCTGTTAGTATAGCAGAGTCCATAACTGGTTCTTACTGTTTTGTTTGTTTGTTTTCTTCCTTGTAGCTACACTGTATTCAGACTGTCAAGGTGGTGGTAAGGTCTTACTGTGTCCTGATGTTGTGACCTAGGAGGAGATTCCTGCTTGTGTTGGTTTGAGCTAATTGGAGAATTTGAGTGAGAAATTAGACTATTGGCTGAGAGAGAGTTAAACACAGTGTGTCACTTCACCGAGTTTTGCTGAGAAGAGGAAAAAAAAGTTGTTTTAAGAGCTGTTCTCAAAACAACCAGATTAGCAGAGGGCTTCTGTCTGTTCGGCACTGTGGCTGCTTTCTCCTTTGTCTCTCTGTCTTTTGGCTAATTCAGAGTGAAATCACTAAAACTACTAATTCCTTCTTGCCACTAATCTCTCTGACTGATCTTCAGCTTATCTGCAGCATCAACAGGTGGTGAGATAAGGCTGGGGAAGGGGGGAAAGGTGGTAAGGGGGAGTTTAGTTACCCTGTCTTGGGGATTTTGGTCTCTGGGAGGGGTGTGGTGTCTGTATTACCTTTTCACTGTATATATCTGTAAATATCTGTAATATCCTGTAAATATTTACTTGTATATTGTGCATTGCTGTAAATATAAAGCTTCATTTATTAACTTCCAGTGTTTTCTGAGGTTAAGCCGGGGTTTATTAAGGTGGGGGGGCAGGTAACTTCAAACCCACTACACCACTTCTCAGATGTGTCATGTTGAAGGTAGCAAATAGCATAAAGAGGCAGTCAAAGCTGGAAAAATATCAGAGAAATACAGAAAGATGAGATTAGAAAACTGTAGCAGTGTGGAAGCCACAGCATTTGTGAACAGGACATATAGGGAAGAAAGGAGTTCTTTGGAGACTCACCATTTGTGCCTACATCTTGAAAAGCACTTAGAACTCACAGTCATCCTCATTACCTCTGCCAGATACTTGTGTTTGGTCCTGCCTTGAAAGCTGAGCAAATTGCTCTCAAGAGTCTGCTGGAAGTAACAGAAATTAATTTCTAACTTGTAACAATTATTTTTACTATTGCTGCAGCACGCTGGTATCATTTGAGTGCAGATATGCAGAAACAATGTGAGTAAATGTTTGAGAGGTAAGTTGTCTTTTAAAAACAGGTGAAGAAGCAATCCTAAATGTGAAAAGTGCTGGAGATCTTAAAGTTAACCGGAATTTTACAAGTCTGTTAGTGGAAAGATGGAGTCTGTGGTTTAAGTTGTATGTCAGCATAATTTTAAGGCTTTTTTCTTAATAGGCTCATTGACTTTTGCTTAGAAACACTAAACTTCTTGAGGAAGAGGAACTGTTACTGGCAACGAATCAGGACCAAAACAAGGGAGAAGACCTTAAAGCAGCTGAAAACCAAATGTGGCCTGGACAGCAGGCTGAGAGAGAGCTTTTGAGCAGCCAGAGGTCTGTGGTCAAAGCTCATAGCTGCTTCCTGCTCAAAAGTGGCAGAAGCAAAGTTCAAGAAGTCTCATTTGAAAGTGGAACATTTAAATTAGGCATCTACACTTTTCCATTTTAAATTTTGGATTCTTTCACACTTTGCTTCTTTGAATTGTCAACCTAAGCAATTCAGAAATAGTGAATCAACCTCCCTCTGCCCCCAGTGGCTTAGAAACCATGAGATTTTAAGAAGTAACAGATGTTTTGTTTTTTTTAATTTACCTTCTGCTTTTTGAGCTTACAGAGTTCATATTTTAAAAGTGCTTTTCCTCAAACCCCAGGCTAACACTTTGTTTATTCACTCTTTAAATTTAAAACAAATTCCCCTATCAGCCTCAGTAATGGGGACCTAAAGAAGTAAAAATTACATACTCATGACAAAATCATGAAATGTCATTGTTTGGTTCCTTTAAGTTGTCTGGGAATATAGGATGGGACTTGATTTTCTGGGTTACTGAGCATGGTCCCCTCTTACTACAAGCATCTGTAATCTCGCTCAAGTTGTATTTTGACTCGTCTTAAATATACTTATATTTATATACTTTTATTGTCCTGTATATTCCCCATGGAAAACTCACTAATCAGAGAGTTTGAGATTTCTTCTAATTTCTAGTCTAAACATGATCATAACCAGGCTAATGTGCTTTTTTCTTGTCTTGACATCATGCTTTGGCTAACATGAGTGTATAATGTTCTTTGAGCTTTATTTCTACTTTTGCTGTCTTTCCTGACACCTAGTCTTTGTTCAGGTGCCATCAACAAATTCATCATTGCAGACTCTGAGAAAATCAGCACAGCCTCTAATTATCTGAAACTTGTAAACCATACTCAACACTGTGGCTTATCTTTCACATATTTGATGTGATCAGCTTGAGGGATTCTGCAGCTTTGTGTATAATGCTCAAAACTCACTTAACAGTTCAGGTACCGATAGCCTAGAATAAAGTAAGGTTACCTTGCCCCTAGAAAGCAGTGTAATCAAAAGTCTGCATATGCTTTTGATTAACAAGTCATCCTAAGGAATAAGTAGAAGTTAATATGTAAAGTGATTTAATGGCAGTATGAAAATGAAGTGGGGAAGGTCTGCTGCTTACCTCCCAGGTGGTGTAGTCAAACTTTGCTATGTTACTAGTTTAATTGGTGATGTATGGAAAGTTTTAGTGTAAATGATGTAAACGTTCAGGCAGACTGGGTGTTCTCTGGGGGTTATGCCAGGTAATCATTGCAGATTTTGTTACCTCATATTTCAGCGTTTGAGAAGATGCTTTTCAAGTTAGAATAATAAGAAAATCGGACTGACATTTCAGGGCTTTCAGTGGCATTTTAAATGCATCTCAATTTCCTAAAAAAAAAAAAAATAAAATAAAATTGTTTGAAATATGTCAGTGTCCTGTGCTTGTTTGATGCATTTAAAGCCATGTCTGTGGACACACGGAACACTGTGTCAAATCCTTTGCATTCAGGGTCCTGATAGATTAGCTTTGTAGAAACTTCTATCTCCATCTCAAATCACTCTTGTGTCTCAAATTTCATTTTGGGCAAGGAAGGTGAGAAGTGAGATGCCTGAAAGTGAGATGCGTTTCCCGTGGCTATCTGTTCTTTTGACCGTCTAGTTTGTGAATTATGATGATTGTTATTGATCAGCAGGTAAGATATTCACAGTGAAGGACTTTGAAGACATAGTTTTGAAATGGCTAAATTAAGAAAGATCATAGAATAGACTAATAGAGTTGTTTAGGTTAGAAAAGACCCTTAAGACTATCAAGTCCAGCTGGCCAGTAGCTAGTGGTTTTACCAGTTTCCTGAATGGTAACTGCAAGGTCTTAATGAGGCATCTTTGCTGCAGATAATTCAACATTTGAATATATAAATGAATGTAATTTCAACATTTGAATATATAAATGAATGTAATTCCATGTTCATCAGTCTGGTGTGTTTTGACTACCCTAGATTACCTGCATGACCATTCACAGTAACACATTTTCTGGAACTGATTTGCTGAACTTTAACAGAAAAGCTTGAGCTATAATAGTTGGGCGGGGGGGTGTTGGATTTTTCTTGTTTTTCTGGTTGATTGTCAGTGAATGTGGAAACAGTAGAATGTGATCACACATGCTGGATTTTACCTGAATGTGTGGAAGAGTAGACTGCTTTTGTCAAAAACACCTTAATTTGGTATATCTTGGTTTCACCAGCTACTATACTTTGAACTACATCTCTACAAATTTGTTTCACTTTTGAGGGAATTCTTTCTGTTTTGCATTGCATGTAGGGAATGGTAATAGCAGGCTAGAAACTTCAAATGGATATAACTTTTTTTTTCTGATTTATTTTTTAGCCATCAATCTGTTTTAGAGAAGACTTGCTACTTTGGAGATAAAGCAACGGCCTAAGGAGTATTAAAATACAGAGTACATGGTTGTTTTTATTTTGTTCTGGTTGCCTCCCACCCGAAATAGTTTATTTGGTGTTCAGCTCTCTGCTTTTGTTCAGCACAAGTCTTCTCTGAAATGCACTTACGCTTCCTTCTCTCCAACTTTCACACTGCAGTGGTATGTATGAGTCACTACAGCTTTTAGGGACAGGACTTCTGGATGCTTCTGCTATTGAGACTCGCCAGGCCTAGTGAAAAAGCATGGTATGGTGACATCCACTTAAAATACAGCAGCACCCAGAAAAATTTTATCACATACCTAAGCCCCTGCACCTGGAATTAGTTATGAAGCTGATTTGCCACTCCAGTGGCAGGGGTTGCTTTAAAGCTTTGCCTTTTATGTGACAGTGAAAAACAGAATCTCCAGCAGCTCAGAAACTGACCACTGTAAATTAGCTCATGTTCCTCATCAGAACTCTTGCTTGGAAGTCTGTTCACCTCTTGGGAAATTGTTTTTTTCTTTTATTACAAATATTCAGACTTTTGAGGTGAAAACACTGAGCAAATTCAAATTCAACCCAGAGCAGCTGTTGCTTTAGCTGTTCTCTCTTTGTTATGGTACCTGGCTAAAAGAATGGGAGTTTTGTTGTTTATTTGTTTGAGTCATATAAACAAATGTGAAAAAAGCAAGAGGGCCTCCAAGGCTGGGGCCTCATGAGAGCATAGGGGGAATTTCCAAAGAGAGAGAGCTGCACCAAATCCTAGTGGATTTTAGGAACCTCACATTCTTGCCTGCTGTGTGCCTGCTCTTGGTTTAAGAAAACAAGCCAGTTTCATAGTAGGAGTAACTTCTGGGAAGAGTTTCCAGGTGCATGCTGGTGTATCCCTCATGTGGTTGATGCCACAGGGGTAAGCTTTCCCCGACTGGACATGTGCTGCCCCCCTGGATACCCCTATGTTGGAGGAGCAGGAGCTGGGGTTGCAATAGCTACCATAGATCACCCTTCCAGTTGCAGGTAAAGTGACCTCTTTGTGACTAGAAACTAGATGTTTAATGATCAGCAGTGTAGTGACCAACATAATCAATGAGAAAGAAGAACATGTTGCTGAGTGGAAAACTCACTGTTTAGTGAAAGCAGTACCCACAAAGGAATTTAGACATAGTGATGATCTTGGGTTAGGAGACATTGTGAAGATGTCAGTTCTGGTGTAAGGTGTCTGTAGTTCTTGGGGGTTTTAATATGAAGAGTGAAACTCCTCAGAGAAGTAACTAGTGAGAGGTGAGTTTGAGCTCAACATTTTGGTTGAAATTTTCCAGGAGTCTTCATACAGGTGTTTGAAAATGTAATACATGGTGTTGTACCAGTGGCTTGTAGTTCTGTATGAATAGTGCTCACTGTTTGCATCTAAAGGCCATCAGAAATAGTAGTGTATGATGTATTTCAAGTATTACATTGCTTACTCAGAATGCAGGATTAAGTCTCTAGCTTATGACACCTGTTGAAGAATTTGTAAGTGATATTTTTGTTTCCAAAGCATGGATTTAGCATGGCATTGTTATGGCATTATTAGAGTGTTATTTATAGAAATATTGAGAGTTTTGTTAAAGATGTTCTGAATGTTTTTACTACTTCTAGAGTCAGCTTTGGGCAGCTTCACACATTCTCAATAGAGAACAGAAAGCCTTGTTTTGTTTGCTTGATTTTGTTTATCTGTTCATTGTGTGTGACTTCTGTGAAGCTTGGAGTTATGAGTTAGTGATGGAGTTAGATTTAGTATTTCAGGCCTGTTGTGAATATTTGAGAGGTCTCTCCTGCCACCACGTAGGATACTTAGCTAATAGTGAGGGCACAACACATCTTAAATGTAATCACAGAAGCAGATTTCTCAAACCACTTAACAACAACATAAAACGTTAGTGTGTGTTTTATGCTGCTTAGGTGTTTTTTTTAACACAAGACTGGCTCTTTAGTAAAATGGACTACTGCTACAAATAAGAGTAAGCAGATTTTTGCCTTTGGCAAATACAGTCATTAAAACAGGGCTATAAATCTCCCCCTGTGTAACTGCATGCACTGCAGGTGCCATGAGTATTTTTCAGTCTGTTGCTCTTAAGTGGTGAGGGAAGAAAAATATGTATACCTATTTTTAATATAACTGTATAAATATATAGCTATCTAATGCTTTTTACAGGGTGTTTTTTTTTCCAGATTACTTATTGAGTTACCTCTGTGGCAATACTAGAATCTGAGACTGAGCATATCAGGTACTTCATTGTTTCTTTTAGTTGATAGTGCCAGTTCTTCATAGCTACAAAAGTAATAACTATTAAACAGACAAGTTCCTTTATTTGGCATCTATTTTAAGACCTTAAGCAGCAGCAATGTAAAGCATTTTATTTACATTTTTCCTATTGAAGTTTCTTCATTGTTCTTAAAAACTGTTATTGAGCAATTTTCTGCTGGCAAAATTTTGCCTATAGAGCCATGTGTGCTTTGGGAAATACTGTGAGCCATTCCAGCCATCTGGCCTTGCAAGCTGCTTGGTTCCTGAAGAGCAGCGCCATGTGTCTCCTGGGCCAGGGGTCACTCAGCACAAAGGCTCAGCCCCTTATGGAAGGGATCTGCTAAGTCAAAAGTAGGCTGCTGTTGGACTCTGAATCTCCTTAAGGCCATCACTTGAAATCTTAAAGAAGGTGGATTTCCTTTTTGTCATCAGGATAGTGCTACTGAATATTGTGTTGTCGGGTCTTGGGTTTCCTTTTGTCAATGCTTTAGACGTAGAAAACTGCTCAGTGTTTAGGTAACATCTACTGGAGCTCCTTTTCAGTTTAGGTCTCAACATGAGATTGAATGGAATTGTTTTTTTACTGTGAGAAAATGTGGTACTTACATTTTGCTTCTAGTTATGATTTGTAAGTGTTGGGCAACACATTTTAAAAATGGAGGATTTTTTTGTTACTTATAATTTGCACTGTAGCTCAGCTTTGGGGACCTATCCTTCTTGTAGTATATGTATTCTCAATGCTACTGTCTTTATTTCTGCATTGTCTGATGTTGTAATTTTAAACCCTTTTGAGACCATAATTTTGCTTGAAACAAATGCACGGCTTTCTAGGAATGCATCTTAAATTTGCTCCTCTTCCTCAAAAAGAAAACTTAGACGTGGCAGAATTACAAGCTAAAATTGTGCCAGACCATAAAATCTCACTTCTGTTAAAGTTTTAGAGTAAGACTGATCTTACCTGAGTTTAATTTTTTGAGCATTAGATTTGCAGGGTCTAGGAAAGGCTCTTCTAGTTGTTGGTGGAATGAGCTGTGACCTCAGTGAGCAATTCACCTCAGGTGTGTGATGCACCTGTGTTCAGATGGGATGAATTTTCTCTCATGATACTTCTCTCTTGTCTGACTGCAGAGGGACAATCCAGATGATGAGCTTAGGCTAAACACAAAGCTTGTGGACAGATGAAGCTGAGTGAGTTGCATTCCACTGTGGTCACCAGTGCAGCTGTGGGAGTGCTTTGCACGAGTTCACCAAGCATCCCCAAGCTCAGCCTTGACAGAAATCTGTTACTTTTAATGTATTCATTGCCTTAGTTAATAGCATATTTAGGATCATTTGGGGACACTGTGGCCAGCAGTTAGGAGCACTGAAATGGATTTTAATAGTACCCTCTCTTGATCATAATTATCAGGAGTGGAAGATAGTAGGTCATGCTTTTGTCGAAGTGCCATTGATTAGGCGAGTTCCCATCTCCACTGCTTTCAGGGTGAATGGCTTTTTGCACATCAGCAAACATGTGGTCTGTGGAACTTTTATGGTAAGTATTGAAGACACATGTGATGTCAGAGAAATGGCCTCAATGGATCTTGTGATACCTCAAGCTTTTAAAATTACTCAGTGTAATGTTAACCCTAATTAAAAATCTCTAACAAGGGCACATATCCAGACACAGTCAGCATCACTCAGAAAAGAAATATAAACCCTTCCTTAAATATTTGATTTAATGTCAGGATATCCTGAAATGGCTGGTGGCGAGATCTACTTAGTGTGTATGGAATACATTTTTTTATTGGGGAATGTTTGCCTTTAGTACTTTGGTCATTTGAATTTGGTTTCAGGCAGCTGTTTAAAATATGCTGATGATGTCAGCTACTATGCGTAATATCTTTGGTGTAAGCACTTATCTGTTCCCTAACAGCACTGTAGACAAAATAGCTCATGAATGTTAATGGTGAGAAAAAAGCATGCCACCACAGTACAGATCACATAATCCAGAGGGAGAAGCAAAGCAGCAATGAGATGAAAGCCAAGTTTGTCTTTGCAGTTTTGACTGGACTGAATGTTCCTCCTTTAGCCGTGAAGGAAGTCAAAGGCAACTATAAGCTTAATCACATTTTAAAAGGGATGAATCTCAATCCAAGCAAGGCACTGAGGATCACGGGGGAAAATATCCCCCATGAAAATGCCTCCTGGTTCAGCAGGTAACTGTAGGTGAAGAACACCGTGGTTTTTGGTGCTGGGAAATCACATTACTCTACTTGAGAAAAAAAAAAAAAGAAAATTCACACACACAGAGCACACGACTTGCTGAAGATGCCTCCAGACAAAGTCTGAGTCAGTAGAAGGCTGGCTGCACCTGTAACAGCCAGAATTCAATGCCATCAGCTGTTGCTTACCTGAGATTAGTTACCCTTTCCTGGCCAGGCATGTAAGAACAAAGGGCAATGGGCTTCTACAAAGCAGTAAGGGCCCACCGGACCAGCACTGCACTGATGAGATCAGATTTGCTAAAGTACTGAAAAAGGTCAAATAAATTTTCCTCTAGGAACAGTTTTAACAGGGTATAGAAACCTTGTGATAAACCTCAGGTGTCAATAGCCACTCTTGTTAATTATTTTTAAAACTACAGATATTTGGAGACAAAAACCGTCAGAATGTTGCTTAGAATTTACTACTGATCATCTATTGTATTAATAAGCTCCAGACATGTTATCTCCCAAACTGAAAAATACTTTTGTACTTAGCATCAGACTTGATAAATGTCCTTTCAATAAGATATTTATGCCAGCTCTAATTCTTCTAGTTTATTAAGAAGTGGGAGAACAGGGGCCATATCCCAGATGATTCAGATTTTAGGTTGACCGGCAGGTAGTCTGAAAGCACTTATTTCCCCTCTGTTAATCAGACAGGAATCTTGGAAAGTTACTCTTCTGCCTTAGGCAACTCACTTAAGTGCTTAGATTTAGAATGGGACTAATTTAGATTTACTCTTCAAGAGCAGAAGATGGAGAAATTTGTTTCTGACAAGTTGCTCAAACCCTGAGAGATAATATCTCCATGGCAATCAAATAGATACTCAAATAGCATCTCAGTAATAATAATTTGTAGTATCCAATTATATTGCTATATGTTTTAAAAAAAACCAAAAAAAACCCAAACAAAAATGTTTCTTCCACATAGCCCAAGAATTTGGAAATTACCTGAATACTAACATTTAAAGCAGTGTATTTGTAAATATAAATCTAAAATGAGATGCACACCATCTTTAAGCACTTAAGGGCTTGATTTTCAGCACTAAAAACTGCGCACAAGTTAGATAAAATCATTTACACACATTATTCTCAAGGTTAAATGTGTTAAAACTTAAGACTGAAAATGCGGTCCAAAAGGTTGCATTGTGTCAGCCTGATGTTTGACTTCTGATAGCACATCCCCAAAGACTTCTCTTTGACGTATCTTGAACAGAGAAGGTTTGTTTCCCACGACGTCTGCTGTTGCTGATAAAGCTCATCTATATCACAGCGGTATCTAATACGGCACTTCTGTGCTCTGACCTTATGAAAAAAAAAAAAAAAAGAGTTGAGTGGCTCACTTGCCTTTGTAAATCTGCTGTGCCTAAAGACTTACTTTAACACTTTGTCCAAAACTCAAACCACAATAACTGAGTCTGTACCACACATGTTTTTTAAACGGAGCATAAAAGAGGATGATATTGCATGTTGAAACAAAACAGAAGTCATGAAAGTTGTGTTTCGGAGACTGTGTTAATGTGCTTGTGATAATAACACGGTGTTGCTTTCCTTTGATGTTTGAGGCCTCTGAGTGACAGAAGGCAGATCTCTTAGGAATCTCTTTACCTTGAACATTTTGTATGGTTAAATTAGCAATAAAGCAGAAGTGTGAAAGCTATTTCCCACTGAAGTATTATTGCAGGGACAGGAAGTTCTGTAAGGTACACAGACATTTGCACACACACATACAGAGGAAGAGGTGGGAAATCGGGTGAAGGTTGAATGTCCCAAGTTCAGTGTAGGTAAAACCTTTCCCATAGTCAGGAGGAAGCATTCTGAAGGTCTGTGAGAGGCTTTCCACCCACCCTAGACTGCATGCTGTTAACAGGCACCATCATGTGTGCTTAGAAGTCCTGACTGCCTTTCTTCCCCCTTCACCTCCCCATGCCCTGCAGATACAAGTACAAATCCCACCTTTCCCTGTTCTGCCACAAAGGAAATCTCTGGTCTGTGTGTACTGTGCCACACTCAAGATATGGGTCAATACCAGAAGTTCTGGTTTTCAGTATCCAAAATGACTAGAGTCATTGTTTCCCCAGTGCACACCAAGATCACTCTTCTGTGCTCTCCAGTGATTGTTACGTGTCATTTGTAACACACCCATTCATCAGAGTTCTGTGATCCAGAGGCAGTTTTGTCTTTCAGAGACCTGGGATGACTCTTGGGTGGGTTTTTCAGAGCATCTGCTGTCTTAGAGGACACTAAGTTGCAGGCAGGCTGCAAAGAATGAGCAGGAAAGCTTCTGAGGATCTTTCTGAAAAAATGTGTTAAAAAGAGAGGTTTTTTTC
Source organism: Psilopogon haemacephalus (assembly GCA_013396835.1). Lineage (NCBI taxonomy): Eukaryota > Metazoa > Chordata > Aves > Piciformes > Megalaimidae > Psilopogon > Psilopogon haemacephalus. Next base: position 158,686 of record VWZI01003244.1, on the reverse strand, counting down.
TTTCCTTGAAAATGTGACTTGACTATGAAGTGTCTCTGAAATCTGTTGGTAGAAGAAGCCATTATTTTAATACCCACTACACCAATTTCCCTTGTTCTTCTTTCTGCTCTCTTTCTGTGTCCCACTAGAGGTAGCACGTTGCAGTGGTGCACGAAACACAGATCTCATACCTTCCCTTGCAAATCCCATAAGTGTATACACAATTCTCACTTTTTCTTATGCATCTTTTTTTCCATATTTGAAAGACAGTTCAGACTCGATATATTCAGTCTTAAGGTCTCTCAGTCTGGAGGGGTTTTGGGGGTTCTTGTTTGTCATTGCAAGAACTCCCAAGAATTACCTACATTTACATGATTTATTTTCTTCAAAGAGTTTTACTAGAATCATGACTAACTAAACTGTATCCAAGTTTTTTTTAAAAACTATAACCACTCTGCATCTCAGCCTGATTGTATAGTTAATAACTCCCTCATAGTCATAACACTCACCATATTCTCATGTTACCAGGCTGCTTATAAGAGCTCCGTTTTCACATTTGATGACTTCAGAATTGCCCACTCCTTCATTCTAGTAAAGTATTTGTTTATGACTAAAGAAATTAAGGAAAATGAGCAGGCAAAGAGAACAGATCAGAGAAGAAAGTGCTCTGAGTAGTAGAACGATATTATTTTCTTCTCAAGCACTACTTAATATTTAAAAAGGAAAAAAGAATACGACAGACAAGAAAACTCTAGTAGGTAGATTTTTGTCTTGGAAATGGAGAGGGGTGGTAAAGTGGGAGACAAGGGACGAGTGATGTCACAAAGATTGGGATTTCCATCCCAAATTATGCACTGGCTTCTACCCTGCAGATTTACACTGAAAGCACTGAATGGTCCCATTATATTACTTTTTCAAAAGTTGTGGGCTATGAAATTCAATCTGAGGTATTTTTAATGAGTGTTCTGAGCCTCAGTTGCAACTTTTCCCAAGAAACAACGAGCACAGTGTGCTGCTAAATAGCACTAAGACCAGAGGTTAAACTCATTCCATTTTTCACTCACAGGGAGAGAAAGTAATATCAACATTTATTTGACAGGTATGTACTTGCTTTCAGAGTTGATATTCAGTAAAACAGCTTTCCATAAAGCAAACATTCTGAAAAATTAGGTTCTATAAGCTTCAAATCTAACTCTCATCTAGTTTCTGAAACAAATCTTAAGGTGTGTTTTCCAAAGCCACTGCCCATAGTGCAGATGCTTGGCTTGTGCTGTGGTTATTCCTGCTCATGGTTATGCTGTGCCCATAATCATCAGGTCACATATCTGTGGGCAGAGGCTTGTGGTGGAGCTGCAGCATATGCCAGATGGGGATATCTGTCCAGTTATATTCCCTGTCTGTCAGTTAAACATAGATCGTTCAAATGTTTGTCAGAGAGGTGCCTGTTGACATCCCTGCGACACCACTAAGGGTCTCGGTGGTGCAGTTGTGATGGCTCCTTTTTCACATCTCTCAGTGAGACATAACCTTTCGGGTTTTTTTGTTTGCTTGGGTTTTTTTGTGTGCACATAGCTTTAGAAAAACTGCGTAACACAAAAATGTTGTTGCCTTCCTTTTTCCTTACATGCTGATTTGCAAAGCAGTTTGTTTCAGGTCATGAGAAAGGCACTGTTTAATGTGTCTGCCCTGCAACTGACTCCAAGATCTGAAGTTCGTCATGGCTGGCTCTGGTTCTTGCAACTCAATACCATTCAGTGTCAAGTCTCTGGAGCTGTAATATGTTGTACCAATGATACTCTTCAGAAAGGAAAATAATCTCTTTCAGCAGAGGATGTTGGCCTTCTTAAGGGGATATAGAACAGCCACAAACCACTTTTTTGTTTGCTTGTTTTGGTAGTAAAATTAGACAGACATGACTCTGCATTCACAGGAGCTAATTTAAGGAGTAAGATATGACACGGGTTTTAGTACGTTTTCTCATTCTTTTAATGCCTCATTTTTCTTGTCCACACTCTACATTGGAAAAATGTTCAAGGAAAGTAATTTGATTTTAGCAACAGTGGCTCTGGCAAGTGTCCCCTGATGGAAGTCTCCAAGAGCTGAATGGCTGCTGTGTGAAATTTCGCAGCCTTAAACGGTTACTTAAAAGATTTGCTTGGCCACCACTGATTTCCCACAAATATTTTACATCTGTCTGAAGGAATTTAGCAGTAATGGTTGTGCTACAAGAAACAAGGTTTGTGTGTTGGGGTTGTGGGTTTTGGTTTTTTTTTTTTTTCAGGAGGAGTAGTTAGCTTGGGGTTTTTTGCATTTCATATGAAGGCATACATTGTCCTCTTTGGGACAATTCCTAATTGTTAGGCAGACAGCAATGAAGTTTTTCAAGCTAATTAATTAGCAGAAGAGATCAGAGCATCCCTTTTAAGTTGATAAAGTGATTTTTAGTTGCAAATGTCTCAAAAAAGTTGGGTTTTTTAAATCAGTATGGAAAAGTTAAGACAAGGTCAGTTGTATTTCCTAGCTGTGAGTTAGATGTCAGCTACTTAAAATTCTGTAAGTGCAGGAAACAGTCAATCAGGAAACTAATCATGAGGGTTAATGCTTTTCACTGTGAATAGGATTGTGTAATAAACATATGTATAATTAGAGTACAGTGACCAAAGGCTGAATGCTTTATTGGCCCCATAGAGTTTGTGGTGTTTAGCTAATGAGAAGTTCCAGATTTCTTTTAGCGTTGATGAGAGTGAGATGGATGTGCAAAAGAAATTATCCTGTGGGATTTTGTCCCTACAGCTACCCAAGCAGGAAATTCTCCAGGCTACAAGAATTTGCGTTTTTATTCCTCTTTCTTCTTCTGTGCAAATGGCTCCCCTAGCTTTGTGGTAGGTGCTGCTGGCTCTGTAGTAACAAACTCCATGTCAACTAGACATTTGAGTAATTTAAAGGTGGGAAATACAGTCAGTATTAGTATCAGTTTACATTTGTTGGAACTGCAAAGAAATCAGATGATTGGAGCATTGCACTTTAAGATGACGAAAGGTTTAGTTCTGAAGGTGCCCAGTGCATCTCATCTCCTTCTATATTTCATCACTGCCACATTGAGATGACACATATGATACATGGTGGGTAGTATTTGCCCATTAAGTTCCAAAGCTATGATTTTATGGGCCAGGTGAAAAGAGATCCAACAGAGCTTCCAATTCCACTGGCTTTACTGTACTGTAATTATGAAGATGTAGAGTTACCTGAGAATTTACTGTAGCTGAATTTTGTATTAGTCTGACTCTACCAAAAGAAAAAGTTTAACCAAGCATTACAGAAAATAGCCCCATCATAAAATTCGATAGTAGCTTTCCAAGACAATATTTTTTCTTTATTCCTCTCACACCTTGCAGCTATTAAAGGGGATTGTTTAGATACATCTTCACCTTATAAGTGTTTAATTTTCACCCAAATTTTACTGTTGGCTGTTCCTAATAAAGCTGACTTGGGGCACTGGAAGGGAGTTTAAAGTCTAGTCAGAGCAATCTTTCTGCTTTTGCCTACTTTAGAAAATGTTTTCATATAAGCCAGTTTGTTGTGATAAGAAATCCAAGAGTGTAGTTACAATACCTGTGTATTTTCAAATGTAGAAAAGTGCAAGTTTCTTTTGGACACTATACAAGAAGCACAAGCAAATGAGATGGTTATTAAAATTAATCTCTTTGTATTTTTGCTTCAATAATTGTGTCTATAGAGATTATTTTTTATTAACAATCACGTACCTAAAATAGTAATTTCTGAAGATTTTTTTTTTTTTTTGGTAGCTGACAGATGAGGGAAAAAGAGGTATCTTTGCTACTGTATGATTTTTCTAAGAGTTGGTATTTGGAGCAAAACATGATGAAGTAAAAAAGCACAGTATCTTAGTCACACTGCTGGAAAAGAGCACTGCCAACAAAATAAACTGGAGGGTTAAACTATACGTCAGAGACTACGGAAGGCAAACACAGACATTAAAGAGAATAAGCTTATGTGGTGAGTATAAAGTAGAAAAGCAGTCCACTAAAATCTTGAAAGAAAAGGACACTAAATAGTCTTATTGTATACACAGAGCAGATGATCAATCGCCTGTTTTTTAAGGCAGTATAGGAGACTTATTCTCTTACTGCATTTGGCCTCAATCCTGCCTTTGATGGCATGTGCACGGTCTGTGGAAAAGCATGTGGGATATGTGCCAGGAGTGGAGCCTTCAACTACATCAAACCAGAAAACATCTCAAAAGGAATGAGGTGCCTTTAGGTTATCATGAAAATTTGCCTCTTCTAAACCCTCCTTCCAAATGGGGCACCTACCAGGTGGTTGGTTGTAGGTATACAGTGGAGATCATGCATGCTTCCAAGTGGTGGTTGGAGTGTGTGACTGCTCTGTTTAAAGCTGTTACTTCTCTTTAGTTTCACCTGGTGCATAGAGGCTTCTTACAACACTTCCTAACTTCCCAGTATAAACTGAACAGCGAAGTAAAAACTAGTAAGCCCAGGTGTAAGAGCTATCTGTAGAGTCTAAAGCTATTTTTGTAGTAATCCTTCCTATAGGATTAACACCTATGCTTTGAAAGGGGGGGAGGAGAGGAGAGAAAGGGCAGAGGATATCCAAATGTCTTGGCAGTGCTAGGTCCAGAGCAACAATGCTCAGACCAATGCTTCTCGCTTTTAATCCCAGCCTTCAGGCAATAGTATTTTGCTAAATATGAATTATGCATTTCATTTTGTGCCAGAAAGAACTGTTTGAAATATGAAATTTGTCTTTGGATACTGACAGCATTATTCTCCTGTGAGCAGTTTTCCAGCCCCCTTTAAAGTATAAATTTCTGGCAGGATTGTTTAAGAATCCCGTTGCTCAAGCTCATCTTTGAGGGTATTTTTATTCCTTTGCTTATCGTGAACACTTGTTGGTTGGTTTTCTTTCCTTTCAGAGCTGTAGATCCACATACAATTTTAAGAGCTTTGAATAACTGCGAACATTTACGCTGCTAAGAATGTGGGGTTGTTATTTTTAGTATTGATTATGACTCTGTATGGCTTCAGAAACAGTAATGAAAATACTGGATACAGTTTTCACTATCATCTCCATGCAGCTGTTAAACGGGAGTATAAAAATAATTTGAGAATCAGACTGAAATTAGGTACAAGGGGTTTTCTGTGTGACTACCAGCAAAAGAACACATACAATTTTAAACTTTGTGCAGCACATGATGTAAATATCTGTAAAATATTTGACTTGACCAAATTGTCACATTTCATTGCTGAGCACCCAAAGTGTGACAGGAACAGGGCAGAAATATCTACGTATTGTAAGAGGTGTGAATGATGAGTGTACCTTTTTCTTTTAGATAAACATAGAGGAGTTATTTTCTTTCCTTAGCAGCTTTTCTCTGATCCATTTCCCTCAGTCTTGAGAAAGAAAAGGAAAACAGAGTGTCCATGCTTCCGTATGAAACTATATCTCACTTTAACCAAAACACTGATGGGACTTGTGTTTTTCACATGTTTGAAGACAGTTCCTACTTTATTTTATGGAGGTTTTTTGTTTGCTTTGTTGGGGTGGGGGTTTTATGTGTTTTTTGGTGGTGGTGGTTTAGTTCAGGGTATTTTGTTTTTTGGTTTTTTTTTTAAACTGGTATTACTGCTCATTAATGTGAAAAACACAAAAGTGACAAAAACCTTTTAATCAAATACATGCTCAGTCTAGCATCTGAGATTAGTTTGTCAGACCAAAAAATTATGTTTAAAAAAGGGTAAAATCACTATTTGGCACTAAACAGACTTTTTTTTTGGTAGACAGTGATATTTAATTGATAAATTAACTGGAGGGTGGAATAAGTGTTCAAACTCACTTCTTCTAAAGCTCTGAATATCTATCTTCCAGATACTGCTATGCACTTTGTAGGTTGGATTGTTTGTTTAAAAAAAAAAAAAAAAAAGTCTGTGTTGCCATCTGTACCAAAGAATGACCTAAACATGTAAAGGGAGATTGATTTTATTTTTTTTTCTTACAGTGGTTGGTGATTGCTAGAACATGAAAGAACTGTTGAACCTATTAAAGTACTCACCATTGGAAGATCATAAGCCATGTACGGGTTTGGATTTTGGTGGGAGTAGAGAGAGAATTAATTGAGTAGGACTGAAATAATGAGCAGATAGGAAGATGTATAAAGCAAGCTGCTTTGACTGAATACCTCGTGGCTTGCAGCTAAATGTGGTAGTGCACATTATTCATAATTTAGAACTTGGTGGCCTGAAGTTCCCTGAAAATATAAAGCGACTTGTAAAATGTGATTTTACAAAGCCGTATGAAAGGCCAGTTCAAAATGCATTAAACAGTAAGGATGTGCAATTGGAAATCAGTGATCATCTTTTCACTGCAGTAAATTTATGATGATAGTTTGTTTTACCTAAATACCATCTCAGGAGAACAATAGTAATTCCCTACTGCCAGTACAGGTGGGAGTTGCCTCCTCAGAAATGAGCCCTGTAATACAGGTGTCAGGGGTCCTTGTTGTCAGAAGCAGATGAGTCCTCCTGCTACTGCTGAGGAAAAGTTCATTGACACTATGCTCAGATGGCTGTTTGGAGGTGGGAGAAGTTGTTCCCTGGGGCTGCAATATTTCTTCATTGATTATACAAGAATCTGACTGTCAACAGAAACAGCAGCAAGGGACTCTCACCTGCTGCAGCTGCATCCCAGCTTCTGGGTGGCACATGGTGCAGAGGTATAGTCTTGCCACCAACCTTAGTTGTGACAGATTCTATGTCAATGTCTCACTTGCATGCTTTGCCCTCCTCCTTTGATCTTCACCTTTGGAATAGTTCTTTTCCTTTCTGGTGCCAGCTCTTACTTGATGGTGCTTAAGGAAAGCAAGAGGTAAGTCTTCTTGCTGTCCTTTCCCATGTCCTCCATGTTTGGCCACATTGCTGACCTTCGGTCATCTAGTGTGTGAAGCTTTTGTTATGGTCACGCTAGGAGCTTTCTTGCTGTACCAGGGAAAGGGCCTCCTATAGCATAGTCTCTAGTGCAGTCTTTTGCAAACTTACAGGTATGTGTAGTTACATTGTGGGGACTCACATGCCCCCATAGATCAGACCAGCGCTGACATGGAGCAGGGAAAGCAGCCAGACTCTGGCTCATGGAACATGGGCACAGCTGCAGGACTGGAGAATGGGAGCTAATGAACCTTGTGTAGTCCTTGCCTGAGGCATGGCAGCAGGGCCACAATTAATGGTTGGAAAATGCCTTCCAAGTTCAGTGGAAAGCTTGTTTTGTTGCATAACCCTTGTAACTAGATTCAAGTTAGACACAACTGTTGGCTACAGATGATGTCATCATCATGGCACACTCATTCCTCAACGCTTCCTCTGTCAGCTTGTGTTTGCTGTGCCCTGAGTTTCTGCTGGTTCGCTTCCTTACCTAGCAAACTGAGGTTTTAATTTATTGTGTTTAAATTTTTTAGTGGCAGTGTCATGGAACTGCACTGAATCAACAACACTGAGAGACCTGAGAGTTCCTGCTTTTGTGGACATTGTACTACTTCTAGCCCTACAAGACTGGAGTGTCATCAGGCTCTAAATATCAGCAGATTTTATATGTAGAGTTTCCCCTGAATAAACTGTCAGATTTTGTTTTAAGCTTGACTTATCAAAGCTAAGATGAGTTTAGAATAATAATCTTATTTACAACTACTTGAGTAAGAAGCATTTCATGTTACTAAGGCACACTCCAGACAAAATGCCAAGTGACATTAAATGCTACAAGACTGTTGTTCCACCATCTAAATGCCTTTAGGGGGAAGAAAAAGCTTTATGGAAGCACTCAGCACGTTTAAATCAGATGCTTTTTCTCATGGTCTGAGATCAGACAGACTTGGTCTCCTCAGCTGACCTTCTGTGGTGTGGTAATACAAGTGAAATCTCTGCCTTTTTTCCTGTTGGTCAAAAATTCCCACTCTCATGGAGACTGCATTTTTTTTCCTGAGAGGAGTGATGAATTTTAGTCTTCATCAGACAGGAGTTCATCAGGTACTTCAGTAAGACTCATGTGGAGGCATGTTGCCATTATTTTGGTTGTGGATGAGGATGAACAAATATCCTATGATATCCTATCATTCTCTGAGGGTGGCTGTTAAACACATCCTTCCCTTCTTTATCCACCCCAGCCAAGCTGTGGAGGCCTGAGACAAGTCTGAAAGCAGGAGCATTTTCTTGAACTTTCTAAATAATTTGAAGGTGTATTTTTGCAGCAGTAAACAATATTGTTATTGTACTCATTCTGACATCTTTTAAGTATTATTCTGTTGCCTCCAATAAAATGAACTTTCTGGGATGCTCTTTCATTAAGGGACAATGTATGTTTGAGTGTGCCTACGCACAGTGATAGATAGTGTGGAAGACAAGGGAAGCTTTCTGTTAGAATTGTGCACAGGGCATGATGATGGCCAGCATAGGCTGGACAGTGGTCATCGGGGATGCTTTCAGTTTAATGAACTAGAGAACGGAAATGGTATATTCAAATATACTTGCTCTTGAGACTTAATTTTGGGCAACATCACATCAGATCAAAAGTGCCCTGTTTAGAAAAACAGATGTCTTTTTTTCTCTCACATTCTCTGTGTCCTCTTGTTTAATATTTTGGTATGAATTATTTAAGGTACTGCAAGGTTGGTTAGGAAGAATTATTAAAAAAAAAAAAAAAAGTAGTAGTCTGCAGTCATTCCTGATATGTTTTGACATTATTCACAAGGCTAATGTTTGCTACATCTAACATTAACAAACAGTTAATAAAATAATCTAAGTGAACATTGTTTCCTGGTGGCATAAGTCTGTTAAGGGCACCGGGAGTATGCTGGGCAAAAACCTGCTCAGCAAGTTCCTGAAGAGGTGAGGTTGGCTTTTCCCTTCTGACTTTCAAAAGCAGCCAGCACTGAAGGGTTTGGTCATTGTGTCCTGCATCACCAGGGTGACAGCGCCACTGTGGTGGCACATATACTCTGAGCCTTCCCTAGGAAAATGTCATCCTTTTAATTTCCCTGGTGCTTTTCACATTTCATATTAGGTAATATTAGGCAAATTGCTTGTGGGAAAATGCTTTGTACTCAGGGTTGTGACCAAAAATGGAGTATTGCTCTAGGCAGAAATAAACCTGGGTGAGTTGGTTGTTTGGTTTTTGTTTTTTTTCAGGTATCGCAGTGAAACAGAAACCAAACTGTGTAGTGACACATGTGGGAGGAGGTGGGACTGGGCCAACTGCCTGCTAGTAAGGACTAAGTGCCCACTGTAGGCTGTGGTATGGGCACTTCCTGGAGATGGGCTCAGGCTCTTGCTTGAGCCAGGTCAGCCAGACTGCCCACCACTAATGGTTTTCTTTTCTTTGCTCTGTTATTGGTAGTTTTGTGCTAGTAATTACTGGGCAGAAAGGGAAAAGGCCAATCTGTATGTTGAATGTGAAGGTACTTGTCTGGAGTGTGCTGTGTCCCTTGTAAATAGAGGAGTCTGTGCAGTTCAATGGGTTATTATTGTTTTGAAGTGAGTGGAGATCTCAGTTTCAGGGCCTCTTGAGTTAAAATAGGTACATTTATCTAAGGAACAAAAATATTTGATTTCAGTGATTGCCCTTTTTATACAGAAATTGTTTTTTGCTGAAGACGTGCTGGTGAGCTGTAATTTACAGTATTTGCTGCAGGTGTGGATTTAACTGATACACTGATGAAAAGAATCTTTACAATCAGAAAAGCAGCTGGTCTGAGAGCTAATATTGGACTGGAACATCTGGTCCTTATAGAGGGAAGGCTTTCAGTGTGTAGAAGGAAATACTTGCTTCTGAATGTTTGGAATTGCTCAACAACTCTGAGTTGTTAGAGTAGCACAGATGAGCCTTGACCAACCTCAGTGCCTCACAGCAGGAGGCTCAGGGTAAGACCCTATGAAGTCAGAACCCAGGTCTTGAGCCTGATGTGTATCAAATAGTGTCCAGAAAACCCTCAGACTTTTTGTTTAGTATGACAGGCCTGTCAGTGAACATTATGGTTTCAGTATGTTGTATACAGATGTGCATTGCACCATCTGACACAGCTTGAAGATCCCTGGGATGAGAATGTTATCTTGCAAAATTCACAGTAGAAATAAGCCTTGGCAGAGATAAGAAATCTGTAACCCGTATCCCCCTCTTTTGTCTCTTCTAGTTCACGGTATTTTTCTCTCAAAAATAAAAATGCTCCAAAGATGGATTCTGAGCTGTCATTCAGGGGTGGGTGAACATTTTTTGTAGCTTTACAACTAGTGTAATTTTTGTAAACTGCCGTGTGGGTATGGTTGGATTATCCACTGATTTTGTAAACTGTTTTGACAGTGTTGTTTGCATAATAATTTTCCTGCCACTAATTAAAGGCACCTTTGTAACCCTAGGTTTTATTTTCTTCTTACAGCAAAGAGCTCCAGGGAAAGTTTTGCATGATGCTGTTTGCAACCACCTGAATCTTGTTGAAGGCGACTACTTTGGCCTTGAATTTCCAGATCATAAAAAGATGATGGTACGTAAAAGGATTAATTCTCACCTGGTTTTCATACCCACTGTATTCTCTCCTTCTCCTCCTTACTTAAAGGGTATATTTAGTCTCCAGTCTCCAAAAGAAAAAAAAAAAAAAAAAGTTCTTGCCTGCTAGAGTTAAATAAATGATTTTTAGAATCTGATTACTCCTGTCAGATTTATCCATGTTGAAAGTAACAACCGATTCAGACACATGCTGGAAAAGCATTTTACCTTTATCAGTTGTAGTAGAGAGGCTGAACTGTTGCAGATTCTCAGCTCTAATTTTACAGTCCTGCTTCATTTGGAGTGTGGAAATAATTCTTGTCTGCAGGCAGAGAAGTTGCAATGATTGTGAAAGAGTTCCATGAAGATGGAAAGTGGATAGATTAAAATATAATAAGGTTAATAAAAAGGAAAACAAAACCAGAAGACCCAAATAAATTGATGAAAACTGTGGGAAGCTGAGTTGAAGAGGCAGGTGTACTGTTCCAGACACTTTGGACTCAGAACAGCAGCTGACAGCATTCAGTCATTGCACTAATACTTTTAGGGTAGAAGCAGTATCAGGTAACAAAGAAAGCCAAAAAGCTAATGACTTCTCAGCATTTAATAACTTTTTTTTTTTTTTCCCTGAAGTTTGTTTTACTTTAGACTTGCTATGTGACCTATTGGTATGTGTGCTCATTATCTGGAGAGTTTGACCGTTACGTTCTGGTGTATACTGGATTTTCACCTGTTCACAGAATTGTGGCTGATCTGAAGGAGATTACTTTGGGCAGCTAGAAAAAATTATATTTTCACTCCACACATGTAACATTTCTGTAAGAAGCAATGTTTCTTAACAAAAGAAACAGAGTATTTCTCTGCTAGTACAACAATGTGTCATCATGCCTTAGTGGAGGCTTACACAGGCACTAAAACTGAGCGCTAGAGGTCATAGTGTTTTAGGCTAACTATAATTAAAGAGGATTTTTTTTTTTAATAGACATCAGTCTTTAAAAGTGATCCATCTCACAGTTTTCTGCTGAATTGACATGAAACACAGTTTACTGGAAAGTTTTGTATTCTGCCAGATGTCCTTGTCTAAAGCTTTAGGCAACCTGAGAGCTTAACATAACTCTTCAAAATGGTACAGTACTGTGAGAGCAGAGGGTTCGTGTAGCTATCTTAATAATGATATACTGACATTCATGATGTATGTATGTTTGTTAAGCTGAAGCAAATCCTAGCATCTTGTGTATATACAGTTGCCTTTTAGTTTTCTGGAAAACAGAGAAGGTAATTTGATCAACCTCCTCTTCTTCACAGGTTATTAAATTTCAGGTAGATGACCTTCTGTGTTTTGCTCAGAGACCTGAAGTAAACTAACAGTTTTCAGGCTTGTGAAAACAGAAAGGTTCGTTTGCATCTTAGGCAAGACACAGGAGAAATGGAGGTGCTGCTTGAGGCCTCAAGACAGCAGTGGAAGTTGACTGGCTGGAAATAGGTCCAGACTGTGACACTGAGAAAGTCAGGGCTCAGATGAAGAGAAAGGTGGGAAAAAAAGCTCCTAAGGCTATTGCAGGTTTGACCTGAAGGGAAACAGCTCCATGCATTGAGCCTAGTAACTCACCTGGCCCCTACTCTTGCAAAAGGAAATATTAGCCAAGTACCTGAGAGCACCAGTCCATGTTCCTGCATCTTCCAATCTTTGCTTCTGAAAAAGGGAGATATTGCCAAATCTTGCCCAGTCAGCAGTGCCCCAGACATGCATGAGATTCAGTGGAACTAACACCTTCAGCTGCCTAAAACCAACTCACAGAAACTCTGAAGCAGGAGATCTGATAATGCATCATTTCAATGCGGAGCAGCACTCTGAAAGTAGTATTTACATTTAAATTATGGCAACCAGTTTATATGATGCAGTTGAGATGAATGGACCTGTGGGATTTAAAACTTTCTGAGCTTCATAATGGCCATAATGTAGAATTCAAGCATTGTGCAAATAAAAAAATACATTTAATGGTGTGTCTCAGAAATAAACCACACATGCATATTTTACATTCATGTCATCTGAAGAGAGTGAGTTGCTTATCCAGTGTGGAGTGCAATGGAAAAGGAAAAATAAATATTTAGACCATATTTGTTTGGATGTAATCATAAGTACATGAAGTCATATATTCACAGTTCAGCTGTGTTTGTTTCAACATGGAAGGCTCCAGACCTCCCACCTGACATATAGACAATAGGATGTCAAGATGTCTGGCAGCTGTTTACATCCACATGTGCCGTGCTTGTGGCAGGCAAGATCTGCATGGGAGGTGAGCATGGAGTGTCTGAGGTCTGTACCTCCTGCTGAAACAAGGAGTCACTGTTGCCAAGCCTAGAGTTTCACACTTGATGCCTGCCTCAGCTCTTCAGCTGCTTACTATCACAGAATGCCAGACCTTGTTTAGAAAATAAATAATCTAGCCTTTGTAGACCTGGGGGAAATGGAAAATGTGACTATTATTTGAATCCTCAAGTAATTTTTCATTTCCAGTTTATAAGCCAGTTATAGGTTGGCTGTGTTTAGATACAGTATGGGAGCTGCATGATGCGTAAGTTTTGTTTGCTTGGCTTTGGTGAGTGGTAAGGTCATTCTTTCACCCACCTTTCTCCTCACACATGTTCAGTACACACATTTTTAGTATTCAGCAGTCTTGTCGAGGATGTTGTAACTTGCTTTCATAGGGTGATTGGAAAAGTGGAGAAAGGAATAATGCACTTGTATGCTGATGCTGTATCATAAACTCCCCCAAAGACAGAGAATATTCTTCTGTTTCACATTCAAGATTTTATGTTTTTTTTCCCCACTAAACCTGGCAAAGTCCCTGACCTTCACTGCAGATTATGTACATGCCAACTTTATGAAACAAAACAGTTTTAAGTTACTGAAGTGCCAGAAAGTGTCAGAGCCAATATAATATGTGATAAATACTGTGTTCCTTTTCTTGGCTAGCCAGGTTTCTTCAGCCCTTCCAGAAAAACAAAAACTTCCATAGGCTGAGAAACATATAAAGAATTCAATTGATAAACATGAGGGAGTGTGAAAGGGCATCAGTGTGAGGTCTTTGATAGCTGGAAGCAATCAAATTAGTACTGATAAAAATAGCAAGCACCACTGAAGCAGCTACAGCAGCAATACCAGGCCTGTGCCTGTCTGGCTTCTCAGGTGATTTTCTAAAATGGACATTAGGGGTATATTTAACAAGGCTGAGTGTAGGGTTCTACACTTGGGTCACAACAACCCCAGGCAGCACTACAGTCTGGGGACAGAGTGGCTGGAGAGTAGCCAGGCAGAGAGGGACCTGGGGGTGCTGGTAGATGGTAGGCTGAACATGAGCCAGCAGTGTGCCCAGGTGGCCAGGAGACCCAATGGCATCCTGACCTGGATCAAGAATAGTGTGGCCAGCAGGACTGGGGAGATTATCCTTCCCCTGTACTTGGCACTGGTCAGGCCACTTCTTGAGTACTGTTGTCCAGTTCTGGGCCCCTCAATTCAAGAGAGATGTTGAGGTACTGGAATGTGTCCAGAGAAGGGTGACAAAGTTGGTGAGGGGCCTGGAGCACAGCCCTGTGAGGAGAGGCTGAGGAGGCTGGGGTTGTCTAGCCTGGAGAGGAGGAGGCTCAGGGGTGACCTCATTGCTGTCTACAACTACCTGAAGGGAGGTTGTAGCCAGGTGGGGGTTGGTCTCTTCTCCCAGGAATCCAGCAACAAAACAAGGGGACACAATCTCAAGTTGTGCTGGGGGAGGTACAGGCTGGATATTAGGAGGAAGTTCTTCCCAGAGAGAGTGATTTGCCATTGGAATGGGCTGCCCAGGGAGGTGGTGGAGTCACTGTCCCTAGAGGTGTTCAAGAAAGGACTGGATGGAGCACTTAGTGCCTTTGGCTAGGGCTGGGTGATAGGTTGGACTGGATGAACTTGAGGTCTCTTCTGACCTGGCCAATTCTATTGTATTCTATTTCAGTCTCTGCATAATCTGAAATTATTAAAGGTTGAAGATGTATTTCCAATACATATTCTTTTTCTAGAGGAAGGCTCAGTTAATTTATTTTCTAATGGCTTTAACCTTTGTGATGGTTGTAGGATGTTCCTTCACGTATTCCAAATGCCTCCAAGGGAGGCTTCATGCCGCTTAGTGAGATAATAAAATACAAATCTTAGGCATAGGTTGTTAGAGGATGAGGATTGTGAGCTGTCACACTTACACAGGCCTTGCAAGTCATCTCGCTTTTTACCTTATGTGTGATTGTCCCTTGATTTGTCATAGCGTTTTCTCAGGCCCTTCTGACTGAGACTGCAGAACAGTGGTTTAGGCTCTGAAAACATTTATTCCATCCACTGTTTCTGTTTCCAAAACCCAGAGACCCATATACCTGAAAAACAGTCTGTTAAAAAACACATGAAAGTAAGCTATATGCAGAAATTAAACTACACCCAATTAAGAAAGCCTAGACCTGAGTCCTGAGGTTTATAGAAAAGAGAAAATGTTACACAGCTTGAAAGTAAGCTTCCACCCACCTGTGCTTTGTGCTGCTGTTGGCCTCATGACGTTGACCTGAGAGGACATTCCAGGTGGTGGTACTGAGACTCCATTATCTCCATAGGGCCAAGTAAAGGAGCTCCACATTTATGCCCAGGCTTTACAGTGGGATTTACTTTGGTTCCCCAAAACCAGAAGGTCGCACCTTCTTATTTCTCCATTGGTCCAACATTCCTAGCTCAAAGGCAAGCACCAGACCGTCCACTTGCCTTTCTTGAGATTAATTAGGATGAGAACAACAGTAGAGGACTTTTTCTGAACTCCTTGTTTCAGGTATTGTTTCCACAAAATGAATGGTTCGTGGTCAAACATGCTGCAGTTGTTGGTATCTGAGACAAGTGAGGTGGAGATTTCATTACTGCTTCCCAGCTCTCTCAATCTGTATTGCTTCAAAAGCTGTGTCTCAGAGACAGGCCCATTAACAGTGATGTTTCCTAAACATCTTCCATAGTTCTGGAGAGAAATCCCAACTAGGTATAATTAGGAGGAGAGCATGATGACCGTGCTGTAAAAAAAAAAAATAACTGATAATTTAAGTAGTGCAATGAGTAATGCTTCTCTGTGAGCTGCAGTTTTGTTCAGAGCTGGTAACATCACCTTCTTCTGTTTTCAGGTGTGGCTTGATCTTCTGAAGCCTGTTATAAAACAAATTAGAAGTAAGTATTTCCTTGTTGTAATTTATTTTGTCGGTCTGAGAGTACTTGAATAAATTAGGGCTACGTCAATTGGGATCTTCTTCACTGAATTTTGTTTGGATTATTCTTTTATTTTCTGTCTCTCCTTAAAAGATCTACTTTGTGTGCTGTGAAGTTAAATACAAGAAGGGACTAATCTAGTAGAAGGCTTAGATTTAGTCAAATCTCCAGAAGAGACAGTGGTGACAATAGAGGGAACAGTTTTGTGGAAGAAAAAAAAACATAGGGCAACAGTTTTTTAGAGGGAAAAAAAAAAGTACAGTAAAAGAAGGATTAAAGGAAGTATTCTTTGCCAAAAGGTACTAGAAATCAAATCAAATAAAAATGACAGGAAAATGTTGTTATTATTATTGGAAGCTGCTAGCAGATATATTTCAACTGTGTGGGACACTGCTGTGGAACTTGGAACTATGAGAGTAAGAATAGGAAACAGTTAGGATAAGGTCCTCAGGGAAAGTTATGGTGTGTGGTGGGAAAGGACAGGAAACTGTAACTAACCATCAGCTCTGGGAAGAAGAGTAGAAGCAAAAATGAAAGCTTTTGGTGATTTAAATTTTTTTTCCCCCTGTATCAGATATCTAAAGTTTTCGATATAAGGAGTTTTGCCAATTGAGATTAAGCTTTTCTAGGTGACTCACTGGTCATGTGAGTCTGAACGTTTACTCTGGCACCTCTCACGAAAGGGGTGCATTGGTCCTTTCGTCACTGGTTGTACTTGTAAGAGTCAGAACAAATGTGCTGCTGTTAAAACAGAAATAGTAATTTGCTATTGGAGTTGAAAAATAGGCTGCATTTTATCTCCCTCCTGCTCTGAAGCAAGTAAGATAGGCACATGTAATGTATTTTATTGGATTAACTGTTCTATTACTAAAAACAGACTTGGTCTTGGCAGAGTATCCCTTGACCAAGCTACTGTTCTCTTTTATTGTGTGTAAATATTATTGTGCAGTCTCTAAATAATCTAAATGCTATCAAAGGACAGGAGGTTAGAGTGTATATATGCACAGAAGGTTCCATGAGTCCTCCTTTGTAATTCATTCTGTGTAATAAGATTTGGCCAGCGTGTTACGGATGTTCACTGTGCTGGTTTGAGGCTAATTGGAATATTTTAATGAGAGAAATCAGATCATTGTAAAAATAAAATAACAATTAATATATAATCATTAATTGGTTTGCTGAGAGGATAAAAAGCAAAAATGTAAACAATTTATCCCACTCTGTTATGCAATGCTGCTCCTATTCGCTTCTCCTTCACCTTGCTCTAATCTCTCCACTAACAAATAAGAATGTAGGCTTTTCTGGTTGTTTTTGTTTGCCTGTCTGGGAAAGTAGAGGGGGAAAGAGAGAGTAGCTTTGAGCCCCTTCTGGGCAGTTTTCTTTGTCTGGGAGGGAGTTTGGATTTTTGTATTGTTTCTAATTTGTATGTAATTGTAAATATTGTATCTATATATACTTGTACATTTAGATTTGCTGTAAATATAGCTTTATCTTACCCAAGCCATCTGAGTTCATCTGGTAAATTTCAGGGGGGGGCGGAAATTCCTAACCTACCACATTCACTAACTTCCTTTAATGTTTTCCGCAGGACCTAAGCATGTTGTGGTAAAATTTGTGGTAAAATTCTTCCCACCTGACCATGCTCAGCTACAGGAGGAACTGACAAGGTTAGTGGCTGCTTGGTTTCTTTGTGTATGGTTTTATGTTTGTTTGCATGTTTTTATTTTTTATAAAATAAATATCTGGTGGACAGAGGTGAGAACATGGAATCTGAGATGACTGGACAACGATCAATGGCTGCCCCTTAGTTTTATCTTGGTGTTATTTGCCCCAACTATGAATGAACCTGATAAATAATCCCTGAGATTTGGTTGCAGTCTGTGCTGAAAGGTTCTGCAAAGCACAGGAGAGTCCTGGGAAAGCTTTGCACACCCTAGGAGAATGTATTTCTGGAAGAGAGCTCAGCAAACCCCTTTGGCAATGGTGTTGGAAAGGACCTGACTAAGGTGCGTGTTGGTATCCCGGGGGGCAACTCTGCGCTCACTTTTGGGAGAGTCGTTTTTTGCATGAATTGCCAAGCTGCAGCACCATTGGACCCTGTATGTGTAGTTAATGTAAATGCCAAAGGTTTGCATGGTGGGAAATGTTACTTGGGAGATGAAGAAATGGGAAGGAGAGGGAATAAAATGAAAAGAGGAAGGTAGACAAAGATACACACATATGAGAAAGAGGACCTGAAAGGTGTGTTTATTTTCAGTGCATTTCAACAACTTAGTTTAAGCTCTGAATTTCACACTGCATTGGCATAAAGAGTAATATTTTTCTCTGAGAAAGTATCTGTGTGTGGGATCTATTAAGGTTCTTCCTTTTTTGCAGTATTTCTTCACTGCAACTTTTCAACTCTTTTTTCTGATATACCATATTATTATTTTTTAATTATTTTCCCCATTCTGATTCAATATTTTCATTATTAGCTTTTATTTTCCATCTTCCCACAAGATGAAGTCCTCTTTTACAAAGAGGTCTTGTGTCCTTATGACCTGCACAAGTCCACATTTGTGTTTGGTGTTCATTTCTATCTTGTTTTATTTTAGTTATCAAGTAATGGAATGGGGAAAAAAAAAAGAAATTATTGGCAAATCTTGTTGGCCTAAGCTATAAAAGTAGAAAAGTAGGGTAGGAAGAAGGAATATTTGCTTGAAAGACTGAGTAAAAACAGTGTAAATGAAAACTCACAATGTGATGTTACTAATGTAAGATTTCTGTTTCCGAATAGATATTCTGCCTATCTGTTGCTTAGTACATGAGCTGTAGATTGATTTTTGGTGATCTTTTTCTGCACCTGGAGAGATGTCTCTGAATGTGCACAGCAGTGCACAGGATATGAAAGCATATCCACAGGGAACAGCTTCATTACTTGAAGAATCAGAGAATACAACACTTTAGTGCTCTGTTCATCTGCGAGGATGAATTTCGTGTAGGTAGACATGGAAATACAGGATTCAAAAGGGTGTTGTTTAGATCTACCATATTATTTCATATACTGTCTATGTTTCCATAATCATCTTCCTCAAATCAGCTTTCTCTTTTAATTTAATTTACTTTCATCTCCTAATTCAGAAACTCATTGTTCAAATGAGAGTTTTTCACTGAACCTGTTAAAATCTGGTCTTACTAAAAGCCAGTGAGATCCTCATGTGAGTCTTCCAGAGGAGCTGTAGTCTTTGCAAGGACAAAACCTTAAGGTTCAGGTTTCACACTACCTGTAGGAGAAATTACCACTGCTAGGGTTTTTGTTTGTTTGTTTTTGTGAAGACTGATCAAGCTAAGCATTTTCAGTTCCTATTGAAGCTAGAAGAAAATTAAATGATGAAAAGAGGTCTTAGAATCATGTAATGTTTTGAGGTGGAATGGACTTCTAAAGATGATCTGGTCCAATCCCCAGTACACTGAGCAGAAACATCTTTCAGTAGACAAGCATACTCAGAGCCCTGTCCAACCTAAGCTTGAATTTCCAGGGATGGGGCTTCTATCACCTCTCAGGGCAACCTGGGTCAGTTTCTCACTACACTCAGTATAAAAATTGCTTCTTTTTATCTTGTCTAAATCTATCTTTTAGCTTAAAACCATTAACCCTTATACTGTGTAACAGACCTTGCTACAAAGATTGTCCCCATCTTTCTTATAGGCCCTCTTTAAGTACTGAAAGGCCACAACAAGGTCTCTCCAGAGCTTTCTCTTCTCCAGGCTGATAACTCCAACTCTCTCAGGCTTTCTTCACAGGACTGTTCCAGCCCTCTGAACACTTCTTGTAGCCCTCTGGGACCAGCTCAAACAGGTTCATGTCCTTCTGCTGAGGACTCTAGAGCTTGAGGCAGTACTTCAGGTGATGTCTCACCAGAGTGAAGAGAGAAGGGGAAGAATCACCTCTCTTGATCTACTAGTCATTCTTATTTTGATGCAGCCCAGGATACATTCAGGGCTGTGAGCACACACTACCAACACATATCCAGCTTTTCACCCACCAGTACCCCAAAGTTGTCTTTCACAGAGCTGCTCTCAATCAAATCATCCCCCAGCCTTTATTGATACTGGGGATTACCTCAATTCAGTGTAGGATGTTGCACTTGGGTTTGTTGAACCTCATGAGGTTTACGTGGTCCTAACTCTACGGATATGTCAAAATCCCTCTGGATGGCCTCCTGTCACTCAGATGTGTTAGCTGCACTACTTAAGTTGGTGTCATTGGCAAGCTTGCTAAGGTTGCACTTGGTCTCACTGTCCATGCCATCCATGGAGGTATTGAATATCACTGTTTCCTGTGCAGACCTCTGAGAGTCTTGGACCCTTGAGCTGGTGTGGAATTACACTATGCACTTAAACTGTTGATGCAGAATTGCCTTACATGGCTGAGGTGGTTTGGAAGCAATATTAAAAATGTCTGGTGCACAGACAGTGCAGTTAATGGGGCTACAAAAGTATCAAAGCTTGATAGACTTGTTGGATCAAGATTTTGTTCCTTGTTTCCAGGTCAGTGCCAAGGTGGAAGTTTAGAGCTCTCCTTGTATTCTACAAGAATTAAGTGATAACTCTAAATCACTGGTTTATCTGGCATTTCTTTATTGCTACAAGCAGCTCCATTATCTAGTGCTTCTTACTGTGCAGCTGCTGAGCGCTTAATAGCTGTCATATTTACTTCCCCTGCCATACCTCATTGTTCTAGTTCCAAGGGAGGGAAGGAGATAGAAAAATAAAGGTATTGGTTCTGCAAAGCAGCCACCATGTAAGACTCTAATGGCTGAAATACAGCATGTATTATGTTTTATTTGATATTTAGGCTTAGGAAATTCAGATCACTTCTTCAGACTCCAAAAGTGAAAAGAACATGTAGTGAAAACCAGAGCTGGCATTGAAGTACTTGCCCCTCCTCCATTGTGTAACCCTTTGTTCACTTTTGTGTTTCAGGTACCTATTTGCATTGCAAGTGAAGCAGGACCTGGCACAGGGAAGGCTAACGTGTAATGATACCAGCACTGCCCTCTTAATCTCACACATAGTACAGTGTAAGTTCCCTTTTTTCTTCTTTCCAGGAGAATAAACAAGATGACTGGTTGAACATACTTGTCTGCTTACCTTGTAGTAGCTGCCATAGGGACAGGTTTAAGCCATATGGGCAATTTATTGTATTTCTGAATAATGTCATTCAAATGCAGTTAACAGTCTTCTACATAAAGAAGAGGTTCTGGACACCGTGTTAAAAGCATTTGATGGTATTGATAAGATTATTTTACAAAGCAAAATCTGCAGGCAGCGACAAACAGGTTGAATTCTTTAGTATTCCTGTATTTTTATACTTTGTATTATGTCAGCAGAGCATTCACATCCCATGAGGAGAGCTATATGCTGTCCAGAAAATGTAGTAAATAAACATGCTTCGAATGCCAGACTAGGTCACAGTCCTGCAAGAAAACTGATAGGGAAGTAAAAAAAAGCAACAACATGTTGTAAACTTTTTTTTTTTTTCTTTCAATTGCAACGTATGTGCAATAAGACTGTTCAGTAGAATGTGACATTACCTTTGTTCATCACATCAAAGCTTCTTTTAGCTTCCAGGTCACTTGAAAGGTAGCATATGTTTTCCATTTCAAGACTTTCTGGGTATTCATCTGGAGGAATAATGTTAGGAAAAACTCAGCTTAGTAGCATGCACGATGGTTGTAGTAGACCATTGTTTTGAATGGTCATTCTACAGTTCAGGATTGCACATTTCCACTGAAGTTCAGCTGTATGGAAATTGCAGTCAACAAAGACTTTCAGAAGTTCTTTAGTGATTAGTAGGTAAGTTTCATGATCCTTTGTTATAGTCTGAGTGTTAGGGCTGTTTCTCATTAATTGCTGTTGAAAAGGCAGATATTGCATGGGTTTCTACTTGCCATCACAGGATGTTACAGGATGTTGGGACCCAAGTTGATCATCAAGTACAGCCTCCATGCCATGGTTATCATTGCCCAGTGTGACAGAGTAGCAACAAGAAGCTGTATAACAGCCTCTGTGCGATTCTGTGTTCCTCATACCATTTTAAACCCGAGTACTTTACAGACTTGAAAAAAAAAAAAATTAAATCTTTTTGTGTCTTTTAAGTTTTCCTGTTAGAATGTCCAGCATGTCATTCCTTGGTTAAGCTAGTTCTAACTTCCCTTCACCTCATGGAAAAAAACAAAGTCTTGATCATTTGGGAGAAACTAAGTATCATTTGTTACACTGCGTTTTAGGAGGGCGTTTTCCTCCTAAATGTCACACGCACTGAGGAAGGGTGTTAGGGAGAGGACACCCTAATGCACACGTCCCTCTTAATTTGAGACATTGCTTCATGATCATCCTTTCTTTGAGCTCTTACACTTTATATGTGTTATTTTCCTTATGATTTCTGTTTCATATGTTTCTCATCTCTTATTAATTATTCAGTTTATTTTTTTCTCTAAGCCATCAACAGCTCTGGTGCCTGAACTTGCTCTGAGTGCAACTGCTAGCTCGTTTTCCTAAAGCAGCAGCACAAGAGGATAAAGTACAGGATGTCTTTTGACCTTTACAAGATATCCCTTTCCCTTCTGCCCATAGTCAAACTCAAATGTAATTCAGTGGTTTTTTCCACATTTCTTCTGTTATGCATCTGGCCATTCATTCACCCTGACACACCTGTGCAGGCCAGAAAGAAGCATTAATTTCAAAGTGTGCAAAAATGTTGAGTTGCTACCATGCCTCTTAACACTGCTGCATTGCATTGTATTGTAATAAATACTTTTCCTCAGTTGCTGAAAGCAATCATGACACATTTGAAATCTTTCTAGTTCTTTGTCCCTTGACCTGTGAGCGTGAGGTACAGAATTATTCTGAACTGTGAATTTTAAGAGTCAATACGGTTCTTGGTGTTGAATTAAGAGAGCTCTCTACTGAAAAACATGAGTTTTCCAGTGTGTCAGACAGAGAGATGTAAGAGATTAATCTCGCAGAACTGTGACAGTATCCACAGAATCCAAACTGCCATTTTGGTCAGAAGGATGTTGTGCCTCATGATGTACCTGTAGTTATGCTTCTGCTCATCATCTCCTGACTGCAATTTGGACCATTTCTTTGCTGTTTATGACTTTTCTCCTCTCCTTTTTATTGTGTAACAGTGTTTGCTGAAAACCTCTGCCAAAAGTTTGCAACTATCTCATTGATTTTTCCATCTTGAACTCTTGGAGTATCTTGTCTCAAGAACATTTTTGTGTGAGCATTGTCTCTGGTACAAATCTGTGGCTATGTCTTACCTCCGTGGCTGTCTTCTGTATTTGTTTTCTCTCCAGCTTATTACTCGGTATCAAAAAAGAATGTATTATGTATTTGTCTGCAACAAAAATAAAACAGCTGATAAGATTAGTGATATCAAGGTGGAAAGATTGAGAATGCAGGAGGTTAGGTGTTGTAAGTCTTATCAGTACTGTGCCTATGAGCAGTTTCCATGGAGGATATCTGATTCCAAGAGGCCCTTATATTATGTACATAAGCATATGTCACTGTTACAGACTCTTTATTTATATGAAATCATAATATGACATCAAATAAGTTTCTGTTAAATTAGCATGTATATTACAGACAGAAATTGGTATTTGAAACAGTGTATTTAAAAATATCTTAAAAGCATTGCAGAAAGTGTTAGAAGTGAGGGGACACTTTGATACTGTAAATGATGCAGTAAAGCAAGTGTATGAAGTGTGAAGATGGACTGATTAAAGGAGAAGAGCTGAAATAAAAAGCATTAGATTATTAGAAGTTTTAATGCGGACAGAATACAGCATGGTGTAATGCACTTGCAACGTAAGAGAACGAGGCATCAGTGGAAACCAATCTTTGGCTTAAATTCATGAGAAAATTTTAAAGGAGTTGTATGTGAGGCTGATAATATTAAAAGTATAAGTCATTCTAGAGGGAGTGCTACTTAGAAAGGCTTTTAAGGTGGAAAAGAAGGGCTAAGGAGAAGAGTAAAAGCTACTGAACACAAGGTCAAATTCAAAAGTAATTTGCAAGCCAGGAAAATCTGGATAATGGGTTTGCAGTTGACAAATGCACAGAACATTATAGAAATTATGTAGAGGTGAAATAAGAGTCTTTAGTCTTGGCTCAGAAGAAAACCCTACAGAAGGTGGTTTAAGTTCACCTGTGTACAAGGACATACAGTGTAACAAAACACAGCCTATACTATTTGAGGTGCTGCAAACTTAGGTGCTCTTATGGCTTCCTTAAAGAAACCTCTGATCTCCAAAGTGTGAAAGTCGTTGTGTGGCTGCAGGCAGTTTGGGTGGAAAGGCTGCTGCTCTATCATTTGTAGATGCTTTGTTTCTCACCTTCCCTGCCTATGTAAGGCTGTTGCTCCCCATCTGCATTTGCAGGTACATCTGACCTCAGGCAAACTTTTGTCAGAAATCATCTGCAGTGTTTTAAACATTATCTGAAGACTTTCTTATTTTTCTAAACTGGCTTATTTTGGGCAGAACTAGATTAAAGGTTCATTTACATGGGCAGAACAGAAGTAAGGATGAGACAAGGAGCTGAGCTTGGGTTGTCAATATCCTAGGTCAGCTGCACAGCAACACGGCTGACTGAAACCTGAATATAATTTGAGGGAGCTGCATTTTAATTTCACTGATGTCACTAAAGGAGCAGCCTTTGTTGTACTGATGTCACTATTATTATTCCAGTAGGTTTGCAGGCAGAAGCTGCTATGATATTCAGTGAAAAAGCTAATGGCAAGATTTTTCAGAGGCATTCCAAGAATAGTAGGCAACAAGATAGTAATCTGGCACCCACACACAGATTGCCTGCTCCATCCTCCTCCCCACCATCCCAATCCCCGTGCCAAAAAAATAAAGAAATCTTACTGAATGGGCTGCGGAATGGAAGGTGGGTGTGACATACTGTTGTACATACAGTATTGAATAACTGCAGCAGATGGGAGCAACTTTGAGGAGGAGGGAAACAGAATGTGTCTCAAACTGCTGCAAAATTAGAGGAAGACAAATGTTTTGTAACCCCACATGATGGAATACATGCCTGAGTTCAAGCAAACAAACAAAACCATCTCTCAGATTTTGCCCCAAAGCTTGTAGCATGGTGTGTGGGCCTGAAGAAGTTTGTGTGTAGCTGCTCCAGGGAAAGGCACTTGAGCACCATGATGAGAGACAGAGATGAGTTCTGCTGAATTAGTACTGTACTCCCTGTTATCCCTGACCCTTGCTCCACACACAAGACAAGGCAGCACTGGGATGGCTTCATTTTTTCAGTTGACATCCAACAGCCACTTACGTGGTTGTGGTGAAGGAAGGAATCCTTGGACTTCTCTCATACCATATACTAAGAAGAGAAGAGAGGAATGTGTGGAAGATAACATAGAGGGAATCATAAAAACATGATAAAGCTTGTAAGAAACTGTTAGCCTCTCTGCTTTCTTCCCCACTGTCTGCAGCTTTTGGATTGCCCAAATAATTAAGATGCAATACAATGTTTTAATAGACTTTTCTTAAAATTCTTCATAGCTGAGATTGGAGATTTTGATGAAACCATGGATCGTGAACACTTATCGAAGAACAAATATATACCTCAACAAGAAGCACTAGAAGACAAAATCATGGAATTTCACCGTAACCACATGTAAGATTTTTTGTTCTTGTCATTGGCCTTCCTTCCCTTCAGAGTAATTCTAGATCATAAGTGCAAAAGAGATTTGACCTTCTGAGTTTCTCAAAAACGTTCAAGCCTGTGAATCTCCTGAAGGTACTCCTGCCTTTCTGCTATCATTCTACCGAAATGTTTAAAGAGCAATTGATTTTTATATCCATTCAAGCATGCCATTATTTCACAGTCTTATTTCGCACAAAATGCTTCGCTGCTGATTTTGTGCATGCAGGTGTGATTGCAAATGATAACTGATTAGTCAGGCACTTCTGACAGCAGTCTTTTTGAATTCAAGGACATTGAATGTTGCCTTTTCACCCTTCGATGTTGTATGTAGAGATGGGTGAAGAAGGTATTGAATGATAGTTTTAGGAAAAGCAGAAAGTGCTTGCAGAATTAGGGATTTGTGAAAATGGGATTCGAGATGTTGCAAATTGGTATGCCGAGGCTTGGAGAAAAAAGTCATAGTAAGAACATGGTTAAAAGAACTATGAATAAGACATTAAAAGGTGGGGAGTTTTTGCTGTCAAGAACACTTCAAGACTTGAACAGTTTTAATTTGAGCTACTTTGAATTAAATATGAGTGTTGGGGGATTCTATAGCAGTAATAATCAAGACTTTTGTATAATTGTGTCATGATTAATTTAGTGCTTATAAGTTCCCAACATTTATGTTAAGACTTTCATGTCTTCTGTTTTACTTTATTTTGGCATTGCATTTACTTTTAGAAAGAACAGAATCCTTACATGCTTCTATTTACAGTGAGTTCTTTTTAGAAAAACAGCATGGTTTTCCCAAGGAAAATATAAAGTTAATGAATTCTGTGGAGTTAGTAGTTCAAAACCTAGCTATATCAAGTGCCTTGGAATTGGAATAATCAAAGTTTCTAATAGAGCATAAAAATCTGTTATTTCTTTCATATTAATTTAGACTGAGATAAAAAGTTGTTTGAACTGGTGTAATTCTGGGGACATACAGATACTGTATGTCTGGCAAGTTTCAGTCTCTTTGATGAAGTGCCTCTTTCTTCTTCAGAGGACCAGTTGGGCTGTATCCAAAAGGTGTGATGAATTTGTGTGTCTCCTCTGTCTTGTTTCTCAAGGGGACAGACACCAGCAGAATCAGACTTCCAGCTTTTGGAGATTGCACGTCGACTGGAGATGTATGGGATACGCCTGCATCCAGCCAAGGACAGGGAAGGGACAAAAATCAACCTGGCTGTTGCCAACACAGGCATTCTGGTGTTTCAGGTTAGACCACTCAGGACATGACTCTGTACAATAAGAATTGCAATAAGAATTAAGAACCTGTAGTGGGTTAAGCAGTTACCTGCCCCCCTTCCCCCCCAACCTTTATAAATCCCTGTTAAAACTCAGAAAAACACACTGGAAGTTAATAAATGAAGCTTTATATTTACAGCAATGCAAATATACAAGCAAATATTTACAAGATATAACAGATATTTACAGAAATATACAGTAAAAAAGGGAATACACACACCACACCCCTCCCGGAGACCAAAATCCCCAAGAGAGAGTAACCAAAAACCCCCTACCACCTTTCCCCCCTTCCCCAGCCTTATCTCACCACCTGTTGATGCTGCAGATAAGCTGAAGATCGGTCAGAGATTAGTAATAGGAAGGAGTTAGTAGTTTTTAGTGATTTTACTCTGAATTAGCCAAAAGGCAGAGAGACAAAGGAGAGAGCACAGACGGAAGCAGACTGTCTATCTGGTTGTTTTGAGAACAGCTCTTAAAAACAACTTTTTTTTTCTTTCTCAGTGAAACTTGGTGAAGTGACACACTGTGTTTTTATCTCTCTCAGCCAATAGTCCAATTTCTCACTCAAATCCTCCAATTAGCTCAAACCAACACAGAGCCTCAGCCATGTTGCCTTGGGTTTAGAGAGCGGACAGATACTCTTTTACCCCTCCCCAATGGAGTAGAAGGAAACGCTCCACACAGGGTTGAAAAGAATTGGAAATTGCTATTCACAACTACATAAACCAGTACAAAACCATTCCAAATACACAAGATTCATATTCAGCCTTGATCCAGTTGTCTGGCCTGGACTTCTCCACAATCTCATTAGACCAAAGCCTCCCCTCACAACCTGGCCTCAATGCCTCCTTCCCTCCCTGTACCTCCCTACCCAGGCCCAAGTGACACAGTAAAAATTAGCTCTGCCAAGGCTGAGCCAGGCCACAAACCTCTCCACAAGAGGTCCAGCTGGGAGTAGGGAGAGGGAGAAAAAAGGGCAGAATAGACATAAATGTCTGTTTATAAAGGGGAGATGCAGGAGAGATGGGATGAAAGAACAAAAGATTACATTTTCCGATATATCCACCTTCTTGCCAAGCTGGTCCCGGAAAGACTTCTTTATGTTTCTTAAGGCATCCAGTCTTCAGCCCATAACACTTGGCTAAAAGAATTCACTTGGAAAAACTCAGTAACTTCCATATTTTTTTGTAACAATGTCTGTTTAAGAACAGCTTTTATAGCTACATTAGGGCCCTTCACTTCCAGGGACTCCCTACCTGAATTGTTAAAACACCATCTGCAGCTACAATGTGCTGGTCGAGATGCAAACTGATCTGCGGGCCACAGTTTGCAAGCTGGTCGTGTTGGCACCTCCTGCATACAGCAGCAGGTAGGTCTTGCAGGCACAGTGCATCCTAAAGGAGCGTGAAGCAGGGACGAATAAAACGACACACAGCTGGAGCACGTAGAGAAGGATGTGGGTAGTGAAGGTAACCTCCCTGTAGCGTTGCTTTATCAGGGTTTTTACAGTTGTCACCCCCAGCCTTGACCATTCTAACTTTGCTGAATGCACGAATCTTACTTCTTTTCTTGAAAGATCCTCTTGTGGTTCTAGGCCCCGACAGCAGCCATTCACGCAGCTGTTCTCCCCATATGCTGGTGGAATGGGAGGGAAAACCAGGAGAAGAAGGCAAAACCCCATGGTTTGAGACAAGGAGAATTTAATAGAACAGCGCAGAGAGAGAAAAAATAATCCAGACTAATAATAACACTAATGAAAGAGTATAAAAGTGAGCTATATCAAATCCAGTCCTGACCTTCATGGCCCAGCCCACCTGCTCCTGCCTTTAGTGCCATGCTGATGCTGTCTGTGTTGGTTTGAGCTAATTGGAGAATTTGAGTGAGAAATTAGACTATTGGCTGAGAGAGAGTTAGACACATTGTGTCACTTCACTGAGTTTCACTGAGAGAAAAAAAAAAAAGGTGTTTTAAAAAGCTGTTTCCAAAACAATCAGATTAGCCGGTCTGCCTTGGTCTGCACTGGCTCCAGCCGCTCTCTCCTTTGCCCCTCTGCCTTTGAGCTAATTCAGAGTAAAACGACTAACTTTTTCTCCTACCACTAATCTCTCTGATCTTCAGCTTATCTGCA
>VWZI01003244.1:92750-129641 GCA_013396835.1 Psilopogon haemacephalus | reverse complement strand
CGGGGTTTATATCAAAAGGTGGGGGCGGGGGGGGGGGCAGGTAACTGCAAACCCACTACACTGCCTGCTCAAAAAAATACCCCCTGCCCTCCCCTTACATATAGCAATCATGCTGTCAGTATGGTATTGACAGCACTGACAGTGTTTGGTACTGCTGCCTATCTTGACTGTGGTCTCTTCCAGCTTCTTGGGGTGTGTGTGTGCGCAGAATAATTAACCTATTGTAACAAACCCAGGACTTAACCTATTCTGACAAACCCTTGACAGATCCAAAGTATTTTCCTTCTATTTCTTGCTTCTTTTCTCCTTCAAGCGCTTCATAGTTGCAGCAGCCTTAAGTTCATCTTTTTGGTTTTGGATATAAGTGATAGAAAGTGAATTACAAAGACCTCATTAGAACGACCTCAAGGAAAATACAGATTCACTGACAAAGAGTACTCAGAAAGACTTATTCTAAAGGCTGCCATTTATTTAGAAATCAGTGCCAGTGCTGCTGAGTATTGTAAGGGAGATTATATCATTCTTAGACAGCAGGTTGACTTGGCAGAGGTCATCGTGCTGTCACTACTCCTACATCTGTCTGGTGTTGGTGCCCAAATCGGCATAGGTTTCTGCATTTAAAAATCCTGTGGCAGCTCTCTGAAAGTTCTGTGCTGCAATAATGTTTATATTCAAGTCTTTACTGAACAAACTGCTGTAATAAATTATTTTTAAAATGCTTTCAGTACCTTCTAACACAGATTAAGAACAAGACTTTTAGAGTCTCTTCTAGAGACCTCTAGAAAGGGAGGAGAGGCAGCAATTGGAAATTGTAGTATTTTGAAGATAATTTTTCTCAGGGTTGCTGTTTGCTTTATTTTTGTGGAAAGCATACTGTTGCTCTTCAGGGACAAGTAATTTATTTAGGTCCCTTATCTTGCTCCCTATGAAAGGTCAAAATCATCCCAATATTTTGTGATTCCAATATAAAACTTTCAGTTGCTGGATCATTTTTTTCCCCCAGTTAAGTAGACAAAGAGGAAGGAAATGACCCTATCAAAGTGAGGTGACAGGTTATGTGTCTGGATTCTCTGCATTCTTCGTTGCTGTTGGAAAGAGGAGGAGACAATTCTGTGAGAGCAGCTTTGTCCACTGAAGATCTGAGTCTGTATAATGGAACAAAATAGCATCATCCAGGGAAAAGCTGGACCATTCTGTTTTGTGCAGTGACACTGGGTCAGATATCTTCAGTTCAATTCAATGTACCTAGTCCAATAAATATGCAAGAGTTTAGGTAAAAGTACCTGCCCTTAGTCACAGCTCATCATTTGCATTATCAGATGAGTGATGAAAAATGGTGTAATCTCAAACAAAGTGAGTAGATTATTGATTTATTGTAAGCTTTTTTAGTAGCTTAGATTTCTCTGCTCAGATCTGGAATGCTTAAACTCTGCTGTTTTGTTTTTTTTCCTTTCTCTGTAGGGTCATACCAAAATCAATGCTTTCAACTGGGCTAAGGTTCGAAAGCTGAGCTTCAAGAGGAAGCGTTTTCTTATAAAACTACGGCCTGATGTGAATGTAAGTCCTTGTCAGGAATTACTGAATTTGACAAGCTGAAGTTGGTAAATTTCTACTCACAGACTAAACATCTGTTTTTATCATCTTGAGACTGTTTTTTAAAATTACCTGCCTATGTCCACTGTTGGTACTGTGTGCATTAACCTGGCAACTCAGGTGAGCAGTCCTAACAAAGGAAACATAAACTGAACGTCACAGTGTCACCTTCTGGCTGTGACTCTGATATTATATCATCAGTTCTTAAGTTGTAACATGTAAACCAGCTCTTCTTGTTAGTATTAAGAGCAGTTTTATCTCTGTCATATTTGTCAGTGCAAGGAAATTGGAGTGATAGCTCTGATACTGTTATGTCAGTAATGTCTCAAAGTGGCAAGGGGCCTCTTAAGCTTGAAAGTACAATAAACTGGGAAGTTTTTTTTCCTATAGCTCAGTGCCTGCTTTATTAATGCATCTCTGTAACATATGTTGCTTGTTTGCTTACATTGCAAATGCCATCTCAATTTGCAGAGTTCATTCCAGGACACCTTAGAATTCCTTATGGCCAGTCGAGATTTTTGCAAGTCTTTCTGGAAAATTTGCGTGGAGCATCATGCCTTTTTCAGGCTATTTGAGGAACCTAAACCAAAGCCTAAACCCGTTCTTTTTTCTAGAGGTTCGTCATTTAGGTTCAGGTAAGACCTGCATTCTTCTTTCCACCTTTTGCCTCCTCACTTCGAAGTCACATCCATATTGATCTAGGGTAAAACATATTATTTTCAGCTCTCCTTTTTTAAGCTGTAGTTTGCTCTTTTATATTTTCCATGGCATCTTCTCAACCCACAGTAATTTTATAGTAGCTTTTAAAACATAGCTTTCTGAAGGTAAGACAGCAAGTGGCTAGATTCCAGATGATTTCACATAAGAAAATCTTGGTCCTCAGCAATACTAGCTAGCAACTTTTTGGTGCTCTTTGGGTACTCTGCTTCTCAGATGGGATCTTTCCTCTCTATCACAGTAGAGATTTGTATTTTCATTGCGTGTCCCTTTGGTAAATCCATCCCATGCAGTTAATAGCAAAGGCTTGTCTTTATGCTTACAAAGGATTTATGTGAGATGACTACGTAGGCCAAGACCAGGTCTACCCAGGATATTCTTAGAGCTGTAGAAAAGTTTTTAAATAGTTGAGGGCGTTTGTTATTTTTTTTTCTTAAACTGGCAAAGGCCTCATTGTAGATATTGTATTGTGTATGCCAGGGGGGAAATCCTTTTATTCATACAATTTGTTTTGTTTGCAAAGGTGATATAAGCTGAACAGCCAGAAACTGTCTTTGCTGAGATAAACTGTACACTCTAGTTGCCTTGCACAAGAACAAAGTAGATATGACCATTCTAACTCCCTTCCCACTTTGTTTCCTGCTTGCAAGGTAAATTAACTGAGATGAAAGGACCTATGTTCTGGTAAACAAGGTCTAACTTGTGAAGTTTCTGCCTGAGCAAATAGAAGAGTGTAGGTGTTTTCAACTTATCTCCTGGTTTGGAGAGCAAGTTTTGGCTACCTCCTTCGTTCACTGTGATCTGTGCTACGTACATTTAGTAACTTTTTCTGGGCCTTGTGGCAATTCAGTTAGTTGAAAACTTTTATTAAATGTGAAAGTTTTCATTCTCTGTTGAGCATTTTTTGAGGCATGCATTTCCCTTTACTTTTTTTAGTTCCCCTTGGAGATTGTAACTTTTCACAGCAGGAACTGTCGTGCTCTCACTATTTCACAACCTGTAGCAAAAGGGGAGAAAGATTTCCAACCTAAATATCTGCAGAAAATTTGTATATGCGTAGCTAATGTGTTCAGTAGTAGCAACTGAGTCATGAAATGCATTTCAGTGGTTTTCATCTTGGTTCAAGGGTTTATTGATAAGGCTGGAGTTTGACTCAAAAGGATTCAAGGATATTTTTGGTTCATGACAGGAAATCATAAACCCTGCTTTAGTTTGTATTGTGGTGACTTCCTAGTAGTGTAGTACCCTATAAAGGGCATACAAGTAAATTTAAGCAGTTCTGAAATGGCATCCAAAAGTAGTTCCATGGATTAACAATCAAAATTACAAAAACTTGTGTGTATCTGCAGGTCCTCTTCTGTATGATTTTACATGAGTTTCTGCTGATAGTGACAAATACTTTTCTTGTTACTGAGACTTCATCTGTAGGCTACATACATGTTTATGATGCCCAGGTGGTATATTGTATTAAATATTTGAACTGTGATTTTCTTCCAGTGGTCGGACTCAGAAGCAAGTCCTTGACTATGTTAAAGAAGGAGGGCACAAAAAGGTGCAGTTTGAAAGGTAAGATGAAATAAATCAACTATCCAAATGTTTTAATCAAAGAAAGGTAATGATTTCCTGTTAGTTACATTTTAAGATGTTGGCACCGTGTAGTAGATTGTAGTGGGTTTGCAGTGACCTGTGCCCCCCCACCTTTTAAAACCCCGGCTAAAACTCAGAAAAACACACTGGAAGTTAATAAATGAAGCTTTATATTTACAGCAATGCAAATATACAAGCAAATATTTACAAGATATAACAGATATTTACAGAAATATACAGTAAAAAAGGAATACAGACACCACACCCCTCCTGGAGACCAAAATCCCCAAGAGAGGAAAACCAAACCCCCTACCACATTTCCCCCCTTCCCCCAGCTTTATCTCACCACTTGATGATGCTGCAGATAAGCTGAAGATCAGTCAGAAAGATTAGTGGCAGGAAGGAATGAATGGTTTTAGTGATTTTACTCTGAATTAGTTCAAAGGCAGAGAGACAAAGGAAAGAAGCTGCCGAAGCCAGCACGGACCCAGAGCAGACTGACCCTCTGCAAGCACACTGGCTTATCTGGATGTTTTGGGAACATTTCCCAAAACAACCTTCTTTTCTCTGTCTCAGTGAAACTGGGTGAAGTGACACGGTATGTTTAACTCTCTCTCTCAGGCAATAGTCTAATTTCTCACTCAGATTCTCCAATTAGCTCAAACCAACACATAGACTAAACCCCGAGAGCGGGTTAACCTGTGTTTCCCCCAACACAGAAGTGAGAGAAAAACATGCAAAAAAAAACTCTGGGTTGAGACAAAGTGAGTGAGAGAAGATAAGAGTGTAATATAAAATGAGACAACATAAATGCAGAATTACCGTAATCTATTTGCAGAAAAAGCACAGCAGAAAGCAGCAGCAAGCTAAAAACCCAATTCAGGGAACTGCTCCCCCATCGCTCTCTGTACTGCTGCAATCACAGCAGGAGAGAGCTAACACCCAGAACTCTGGAACCCAAAAGTGGCAGCCAGAAGAGGAAACCTCTCATGTTACAATCTGAACTTCAAGCCCCACAATACTTTGCTCCACCCAGTACTTTCATTTTGCAGCTGGCCTGAGGCAGGTGGTTTTGAGTAAAAGCAGCAAATATTGAACTTAACTCATGACACACTAGTCCAATTTAAAATTTTGTTTATTGATAGTTTGACAATTTTTCGCTTGCATAATATCCCCTTAGTCCTGAATGTTTTGGTGGAAGTTGGCATATCCTATAGTTAACTTAAAATCTAGTCTTCCATCTGCTTTTCAGCAGTGAGTGTCCGATCATCACAGGTAACTTCCTCCCATATTCATTTGCACCCTCTTTGGTGGGATGTGGTTAATGTGTTTGAACAGACATATTCACCTCAGAGTAGAACTGAAATTAACCAGGAATAGGTATAGCCAGCTTCAAGGGAAAGGTCTCAGGGGAGCACTCTCAACTTGCTGGAGCCAGTTCTGTCTGAACTGCCCATATTGCTCATGGTGGGCTGAAAATAATGCCCAAAATGCCACAAAGACTGTGACAGTAGTTCATTGCTTATGACCCATGTTCTGTTGACAGATCAGTTTTGTTTCAGGTCCTCTTTGTTTTCTTACACTGCTCTGTTTGCAACATGTGGCACGTTTAAATTTTGCGAGAAGATTAAATGTTAATCTGTTTTGGAGCAAGTTTTTATGAAAGCTGCTATTAAAAGGTTTTGTTTTAAAGAAGGCATGCCTCTTGATTCCTATTCATGGAAAAACAAAATAAAAAGAAATGGCTTCTTACTGTGACTTTTCTTTTTATCTCCAGGAAACACAGCAAGATTCATTCCATCAGGAGTCTGACTGCACAACCTTCAGAACAGCAGACAGAGGTGCCAAAACAAGTCAGTGATGTTGATGAAACCCTGGATCATGCCTTTTAAACATTTCTTGTTAGAATACTCTCCATTAACTGCTGCTTTGAAACTCTGGAAGCATAGTTTTCTATTCACGTTAAGTAGGAGCCCTGGGTGTCATAAATTTTAGTTTCTGTAAGTGGAACAAGTTGATTTCCACTGTGGAACAGCATTCCTTCCAGACAGCCAGACAAATGTAAACAGTGAGCTTGTCTGAGCTGTACTAGGGACCATCTGAAAAATTGCAATCTATAGTGTTACTGATGAGGGTCCTAGATTGTTACTGTTTATTGCATTGGGAAAAGCATAATTCTCTTCCTTCACTGGAAAGTGTTGTTTGCCCATGGTAATGCCTTTGTCATATTAACAGAAGATTTATTTCCTCAGAAAAATTAGAGCTTTGGACTTTTAAGCCATTGTCTCTGGTAGATACCTAATGTGTTTGGTTTATGTTAACACCTGTTATGTGTTTGCAAATCCAATAGATCACAGCAGCTGCATGTTTCCAGGTCCAGCTAGTGATAAGGCCGAGCATGTATTCACTACAGGCACCTACATAAATGCACATATTCAATATATATACATAGCCAGCCACACAGGTAAACGCAAACATAGAACAGCACTCCCACAGCTGCAGACAGTGCCAGTGGCCTCATCCTATTCCACTCCTTGGCTGATCAGGTTGAAAGTTCATTAGTGGAAAAAACGTATACACAGGAACAATATGGATTTTTTCCTGCAACTGCTCTAAGACAATCAGCCTATCCAGTAGTGGGCTCCTGGATCCCAAGGTCTCCCAGTGGGTGATACCTGGACTTACGTGCCTCCAAGATCCACAGCCCCACTCCAATTGCTGGTACTTAGAAAAACACACACACTATGGGTTCCTCCAGTAATTAATGTAAGACATTGAGTCTATCCAGTAGCTGATCCTTGGATCCTCTGGTTCCCAGTTATTTTGTGCAGGGACACACATGCAGAAGTGTCACTCCAACAGCTGGTACAGATTTAGGACACTGCCAGCAATTGACCTTCAGGTCCTATGGTCTTTCCAATGTCTGGACTGACTTACAGCTGCTCTAGTACTTGGCTCCCAACTGTCTTATCCTGCTCATCGACTAGTCCAGTTTAACGTTTGCTTGCAACTACACATTGGCATAACCCACCCAAACAATATGCATGTCCTCTGGTCTCTTCAGCTGCTGGCATCCCAGACACACCCCAGACCATGGGCTGAGTTCACTATCCTGGAACAGTTCCCAGAGGACCTGGTTAGAGAGTTTAATTTTCCTGACTAGGTTATTTGGGTTCCTCCACCTGCCAGTATTTCTCTGTGCTCATCCATGTTTGTGGAGGTGAACCTTTAATAACATCTTAGATAGAACTTAATGGCAAAAGCAAGCTACTAGGTTAATATATTTAGGAACGCTGTTTAAGCCTTCACCTTTCTTTTACTGTTTACTTTTGATACTCACAGACTCTCTCATTTCTACAAATCTAAGAACTTCAGAGAATTCTGTTATAAATGCAGCCCATTTCAAATATCTTTCAGTGTTTTAATATTGCTAAGACAAGCACAGGTAGATGGAGCATAGCTACTGGGCAGATTCAACAAACTTACGTGTAGAGAAATGCCAGCCCATGAATTACTGGGCTGAATGCTGGGTGCTCAAAAACCAACATGTGGCTTCTTTAGTGTATATAAGTAGGCTGTGCACCATTTGTCTTACGTGTTTATCTTCCACCCTCTTAAAATAGTGCAAACAGGTTGATATTTTTAAGTGTTGATGGCTGCCTTAGGACATGGAAGCACCTCAAATACACATTTTAAATACCACCGCATTTTGTCTGCTTTTGCTTCCCTTGCTTAGCTTACATATTTTTCTGTTCTTCTAGATCAGAAACTTTTTTTTTTTTTTTTAATTCTAATTAATTTGCAAACTCCGGTTAACTCTTCTGTTTTCAAGAAACCCATATGTTGCTGCAGCTGCAGTGCAAATTCTGGTGTGTAATTACATGTAGCCTTTTCCCTCTGATTCCCTTCCCTCCCAAACCTCTCCCCTTCCACCCCTCCCTCCCCCTTTGTCTCCCCTTTGCCTTCCCTCTTTTATCTTTGCAGAGCTCTAGCTTGGCCTATGGAGACAACAATGATGCTGCAGCAGTACCAAGTTGCCGACAAGGAAAGGAGTCAAAAGCTTCCACCGAAGACACTGGACAGCACAAGAGCCCTTCCTTGAAGAAGAGCCCAAAGGAAGTAAAAAAGGCAGATGGAGCAGTGGTCTCAGCAGTGGAGGAAGAAGAGGAGGCTGCTAAGGACAGGATGCAGCAGAACAGACCTCAATCACAGCAACCAAGCACAGGTCCAGCTTCCAGGGCTGCTCATGGCAGCAGCACCTCCATTCCTTTCATTGACTGCAGTGATGTAGATAGCGAGTATGATCTCCTCAGAGGACAAATAACCCGGTCATATTCCCAAACAAATGACAATTATGAGGGTGATTTGACCAGTGGTGCCTATATTCACTATAGAGATGAAAATCGCAATAGAACTAGATATAGGGATTCCTCAGCCTCTCTAAAGAGTTCCCAGTACCTCTCAGAAGAGTATCTTGATGATAACCCAGCTAATGTCTCCTTCTACACTGGGGGAAGCCCCAGGATGCCAAGGCACAGCTCATTGGTTGACGAAATGTTTAGAGGGCCAGGAAGCCGTAGTCCTCTGGCCACTCCATTGCCTCCCAGTAGCAAAGGGTCAAGCCCTAACATGAGTCTGAGTAGAACTGGCTCTCAGGGCTATGTCTCAGAAAATGGGAATGACTGCATGGTGAGGACAGGGGAAGAGGATAGCCGTGCCAGTAGTTGCCATGGCTATTGCAGATATTCTCCAGGTTCTCAACGGTCTCATGCACAGAAAATCCCAAATCTCTGCAATAAATCTGTCACAGATCCATTTATTTTAAGTCAGATATCCTCCACACCTGGGCAGGAATATAAATCAGAGAGATACTGTAAAGGAGGCGGGGTGACTAAGATGTCTTCTCCTGAAGGCAAGATGATGCCCAACGGTATGCCAGTTGGGGCGCAGTCCAAGCAGAGCCCAGTCGTGCAGTCACTTCATGCCAGTGGAGTGATGGATCACATGGCTGCAATCCAGATGATGGAGGGCTCCACCAGCAGTGGGACAGAATCTAGTGATTCTGACTCAGAAATCATTAACCCCTTCACTCACCCCCTGGTGTTTGGAAATCCCATTGTGCTGAGTTCCTCTCCCATGCCTAGAAATAAATACTCCTTTGGAAGCCTTCAGCTTGAGGAGGAGGTAGAGGAGGATGTGTCTGTTGGCCTCAGTGATGAAGATGGCATGCAGGTCTTCAGCTGCTAGACACTGGGGCATATGAAACCAGTGGATACTGTGATGGTTCATTAGAGTGATTGCATCTTCTGCTGCTCATGAAGAGTGGCTGGTACATATTTCAGCATGTAGGCTATTTCAAATATTATTGTATTGAGCAGCCAGAGGGAAAGGATGCTAGAGATACAATAATAAGGCTAAGTCTCAGTGGAGTTTAATAGTAATGCATCTCCTCTGAAAGGCAGGAGGAGAGAAGAAATATTATTGATTTAGGTACCTTTTTTGTACAACTTTATGCACTCACCTGGTCTTTGTATGAAGGCATACAGCATACATTGTAGCTTCTTTGACACTTGACTAGTTTTTTCAACAAAGGAAACAAAAATGAAATTAAGTAGGTACCTTGAGCTTTTTTGTATGTCTTACAAGCTTCTTTTTTCTCTCTCATATAAAGAGAGCAAATTATGAGTGCCTCAGCAGATTTAGGGGAAAAAAATTAAACTTACGGCCAAATGCAGACAGCTTGATATTCAAGAATAGTATATGCTGAAATCTTAAGTTATACTGGAAAATCTTTTCATAGCAAGAATGTATTTGGTCTACTCATCTTCATATCTCATTCTGTAAATTGAATTAATGAATCAAGGATGCAAATTAGGCATGTATATAGGAACTATGACAGTTTTGGCCTTTTTGGTTTTGTTTTTTCCCTTTTTCCTTTTTTTTTTTTTTTTTTCCCCTGTGAATTCAACAGGCTGATCTGGTCATGGAGATTTCAGAACGCCAGATTTTTGCTTAGGCAAGAAAGAGAACATGTTAAAATATAGTTCGCATGAAAGAATACTTAGATTGAAACAGCTCTAATGAAGAGTGGTATGAGTATTACTAGCAAGGCAATCCTTTCTATCCTTCATCAATGTGGTATAAGATTAATTAGGAGAGATATCTTTCCCCATATTCTTTCAGTGGAATTTTCACGGAGACATCAAAGTTCTGTTGTGGGTGACTATTTTTTGGGGGGGGTGGAGATGGTGGCTGTTTAATTTTATTTTTTCTTTGATCGTGAAAACTCTCTCTACAGGACCCAATTAGTCTGTTGCAGACTATTTTTTTAATAGTGTCACCTCATAAATTTTTCATCTCCTGACAAAGAGAATGATGAGTCTGTGGTTGAGGCTGATTGTCTTCTGTACTGTACAGAGTAGTGAGATTTGGCACATTTGCAGAAGGACATAGATTATTTATTTGGAAACTTCTTTTTCACATGCTAAAAGAATTGAGAATTAAGGTCGTAAGCTAATAAAATCTGACTGTAGTTTTTCTGACTTAATTAAGAAAATCCAGATAAAATGTGTCCTGTATGAAAAGTGTCCTGCAGTTATAAGACCTGAGACACAAAATGTGCTCTTTAACACTGGCCTTAATTTTAACTTTTATGTATTTTTCATGTAGGAGAAGGGAACTGAATCTGAGAATTTTAAGTTATGAACAACAGCATTGACAGTACTGCAGGTCACTTGCAGCTATCTGCATCATGCAGTACATGCATGCAACAATGATGAATCCACCCACATAAGTACTGATA
The DNA here is from genome assembly GCA_013396835.1 of Psilopogon haemacephalus. NCBI lineage: Eukaryota > Metazoa > Chordata > Aves > Piciformes > Megalaimidae > Psilopogon > Psilopogon haemacephalus. The sequence goes on along the minus strand of VWZI01003244.1, from coordinate 118,942 downwards.
AACAGGTTACAGGACTTTGTAAATCTAGACAATATAAAATTTTCAAGATTGTTTTTACAAAAATAATGAAGTGAGTATTTAAAATTTTTTTTCTAATGCCTTGGTCTATGCACACTTCAACAGAGTTTAATCTGAGTGAAGGCTATTTTAAAAGATACCTACAGTAGCTAGGCATGTCTTGTTGCATACTTTACTTCTTTTTCAGTAAAATCTATCTTTGTGTAAATACAAGTTTTAATCTCCTTTAGTGTGTTGATTTTCTTAAAGATTAGATACCTCATTTTTTTAATAGGAATAATTTAAAGCATCTCTTTAGACAGTAGAATTTTGGTCACAGGGAACACTCTTGTTCTTTCGTGTGTTTTAAAATGTGAATCTAGAAACAGTGAGATAGATAACTAGGAAAAGCTTGCTTGTTTATTATTCTAAAAGAAGATGGTTTGTGTTTTGGGTTTAAAATAGGTGTGAAGTAATTGCCTTGAACTTCTCAATATTTAAGGTGAAATAGAAGTAGCTGAAGCCTGCATTAGCAGATAGTGTGAGCATGGGGAGTGGGTGCATGAGTCTCCTTTTGATTTCTTTCTCTGCTTGTGCAGCGGAAGTAACCATAGTTATATTAAGCAGTAAAGTAATAGCAAACTGGACAGATTCCTTAATTGATTTGTTAGCCAGTAGAATTAGAGTTCAAGTAATGAGTTTTCAACAGAAGGATTTGCAGTCGTTTCTGCTACTTAAGCAAAGTGAATAGATTCCATGTTGTTTGGATTTAAGTGAATATAAAATTTTATAAGTGGTGTTCAATGTTTTGCATACTTTCAGATGCTGTTTCCAGGCTTGATTTCTACTCTCATATGCCTAAGATAATAGATATGTCATTTTATAAGAGCAGATCTACTTGTAGCTGGAATTAGTGTAGTTGCTAATAAAATATCTAAACAGCTTTTGTTTTCCCTTTTGAGTATTATCCTCAAAAATTAAATATGAGGATTTTTCTCAGCCTGTTTTTTTGACAGCAGGCATTTTTTCAACTTTGAATGTTTAAGTGATTGTCATTTTAACACATGGAATTTTTTCCAGTTTGAAAAAATAAAGTTAGTAAATTGCATAGGAAATAATGTCATTTAGGATTAATCATTTTTCCAGCATTATTGTGCCACTGAAGTTCCATTTAATATCAGTAGACAAGCATTTAATTAAAAACAGTCTGTGGGCCAAATTCCTGCACCAGGCATGTGGTTCGTATCTAAGCACTTGCCAAGAATGGTAAGCGAGGGAGCAGTTTTAAATTGATGTTTTCACATAGGATTGGGTCTCTTAGAATTCATCTGCAAGTTTGTTGCTGGGGCGAAAATACAGAAAGACCTTGCAGGAAAGAACAGAAACCTTCAGGGCAAGATTGCAGATGAGATGAGGTGGGGGAATTCCTGTTCTGTTTCACAAAGTACACATGGGAAGAGTAGTCTGTCAGTTCAAGTTAGCCATTTCAAGCATTGATTAATCTCCATACACTGGTGAACAGCAGTGGTCTAAGCATACCTGTGTCTCAGGGTGGTTGTAGCAGAGGTAGGTGTAGTCTAAAAGATTTTTTTTCCCCAACTATTTCAGTAGATTTTTTGAGTGTGGCTAATGGTACTTCTAATTAGCTATTCTAGATTTTTTTATTTACAATAATGAAATTTTAAATGTCATACTCATCAAGTGCCCAGATATACTTAGACAGTTGCTACAAATGAGGTAACTGATTCCCAGCAGGATCAAGGAGCTACATCTGGTGTGGATGAGCCACCCCTCTCCTGTCTTTCCAGAGGACGTGGAGGAAGCCTCTTCTTGGGCTATACAGACAGCTTATCATTGCAATGATCCAACTCTGTCCATCTAGTTGGGTGGATATGGAGCCTGGTTGCAAAACCAATGTAGCATTTTGTCCCCAAAAACGTGCAGATATAGTTAGTCTTTGGATAAAGGTGCTCTGATTCTTTTCTTGCCGTTTGAAGTACTTGCTGACATTCAGTCATCTTCTGCAGTGACAGCAGAGAAGTAATGTCGGACAATTTTAAGTGTTCTCATCTCAGCAGCAGCTCAAACTTGCTATGTCCCTAAGTATTTTTTCCCCGTATCAGCCTTTCCTCAAGTCTGGTTTTCCTTGGTTATTTGGGATATAAGATCTGGAAATAAATTTGGCTTGATGAAGGAAACATGGATAATGGCAACTTGATGCAGGAACCTATGTAGTGTATTGCAAGTACGTAGCTTTGAGTAATTGGTATCTGAATGGCCTGAACTGTACTGTTTTGGGTTTAAGTCCATATCCCCTAGGAACATACTCCTTGTGCATTACAGAGAGGGGTGTTCTCTGAAGGTGATTTGCACCCCAGCACTGGGTGGATATCTGTTGTCTCAAGTCACCTATAGCTCATAGTCCTACCTAACAGGTACCATCCCATAAACCATTGTAGTGCATGCTAAATCTGAATTATGCCAAAGACAACCTGGAAGAGAAGTTCTGTAGCTGAAAAATGTCAACATGTAACTGAAAGCTTCTAGATTTGTTATGTTTGCATGTACATTATGTAACCTATAAGGAGATAAGATCAGTTAGGAAGTAGATGGATGAGCACAAGGAAAAAGAATTGCTTGTTAATGATTTGAAAAAATAATCTACCATTTTGCTTCAAGATTAGAGGGTGGCCATGCCAAATTGGAGTTTTCTCAACAGAGCAGCATTAGCAATACTGAATGGAATCATTAGAACTCAGCAAAGAATGAAAAAGCAATAGTTTGTGAATTAGTTCACTGAATGAAGCTTGTATTAGATTAGACTGCTGCAGCATCTGCATTTTCCCCTTTGAGTATTTGTAGGGCTGGTTTTCGTTTGCACATACATTTGTGGAACAGCTTTTGGTAGTTGGAGCAACTGTATTCATCATGAAGCAGTAGCATCCATGATAGAACGTCTTTTCTGACCTCTCTGTATATGCAATAATTTTGATGGTGGCCAGAAAGAGTCAAATGGAAAATAAGTTAGATCTGAAACCTGTTCATAGCTTTTCCTATTCTTCACTAAGAAGCAAATATCTTTTTAATTTTGCCCTCTTCTGTCCCACAATAAAGACACACACATGCAGAGTCTCCATAGTCAACTAGCAGTTTCTTTAGGAGTGCTCCAGGGTAGGGAAGACCAAAGGAAAAGAGAAGAATAGGAAGTATCTTAAGCATACTAAACATATCTAGCCTTATTAAATTACAATTCCTTTGGTGTAGTTTGCTTTTCACTCTTCTCCTGAGCGTTTAAAGCCCCCATCGTTTCTTAGGGTAGTTAGAAAGCAGGAGTTGTATTGATCACTTGAGCTGATGAAGAAGACCCGGTTTTGAATATTGGAACTACGTGATTCAGTATAATTTATATTCAATTAGTGCAAATTGTGGCTATTTCTAAAACAGTTCTTCAAGAGAAGAAAGGATGTATGACCTATAAATTCTGTCAAATACCATGTTCGTTTAGCTAGTCTCATTTGTCATAATGAGGCAATAGACCTCTGTCAGAAGTGACTTTAGAATGAAATTTTAATTACTGCTGTTTAGCTTCTAATTATGAAAAACAAATTAACAGTGAGAGATTTTCCTGACTTTCACACATGTATGAAGGAGCTGGGTGTCACATACCTTTGGGCAAGAGAATGTGAAGCACTGTAGGTCCTCCTCATTCAGCAGAGTGGTTGTTTACGAGCTGGAAAGAGCAGTGGGTGTGAAGGAAGAGGTTCTGTGTTCAGACACATGTAAAGTGAAGGAAACCAAAGTCCCTTTTAGTCTTCCAACAACACTTCTCCCTCCGAGTGCTGTAGTTTCTTCAGGCAGCTTCTTTACATTTTACTGCGTCTGTTTCTTCTCCAGTTAGAGGATCAGTTCTTTTCTCTATATCAAATAAGAGAGATCCAAAGTATATGAAGGAAATAAAATTTTCTGGAACAATTTTTAGTACATATACCTTTTCTTTGTTAACTGCTGTCAGGCACAGGTGGTAGGAGAGCAGTTCTTTTGTCAGAAACTCAGCTCCTTGTTGGTGTCTCCTGTTTGATGATGGTGGCTTTGGGGTTTCTGATTTTAAGTAGCTGATTCACAGTGTTAACGTCAGGAGGTCCCAAAGATTAGACTATTGTGTAACTTCTCTCAGAAGTGATTAGCACCAAACTCTGGTTTCATTCAGGATAAATATGGAAAAAACTTTTGCCCATGCTTTCGGGTTCTAAAAAGGATGAAATTCAAATCCTTGGAAATTAAAATTAACAAAAATCTTTGCTGTTTTGCTCAGCAATTTTTATCATTGCTGAAATATGCCTAGTCGAGGGCACATATCTTACTTGCTTATTTATAAGAGAAATAATTCTTGTGAAGCATGTAGATCCTAAAGTAAGGCATCTTCTGTATTCCTCCCTATGGCTAGGCTGTGTGATGCCATTGATCTCTTAAAGTACATAACTTCTACTTCAAAATCAAAGTATCCTATGAATAAAAAGCCCAGTTTGAGTGATATGTAGCAGCTTTTTATTTTGTCTTCTAACTTTGTGTTCTTTGAAGATTGTGTAGTATGAGCTTGGTTTATGTTGTTTGTTATTACAAGCAGTGAGCACTTTCTTTTAAACACTACCAGAACTGGAAAGCTCTGTGCCTGGCTGAGCTGTGCTTTTTTCGCAGGCATGTTTTTCACAAGTATGAATATAAATGACAGTGGTGTTATTACAGTAAAGGGGGTAAAGGGATCATAGATTTGTGTGACACCATGGTACATACTTAGTTTGCTCTAGAATGGTTACAATTTTGAGATGTAGTTTTTATTGTTGATGTTTTGGTAAAGTTTTGGCTCCTGACAACCATAAAAATCTGCCATTACTACTGATAAAACTTATCTCTAAAGCCATTAATGATACAGCTGTCACTGGTTGAACATAGAAGATTGAAAGAAAATGAATGCTTTCTGATTCAAGAGCTTTCAAGCTTGTTAAAATTAGACTTTTCTTTAAAATGCTGCAAATTTTTGCCTTCAGTTTACTGCAAGATTAGAAGTAGGTCTCACTTGTTCAGTTCAGTGAATGTTAGAGCTCAGTCATGTTGCTTTTCCATGAAGCACTTGAGAATATTTGATTAGCCAAATCCTTATTTTTCTCTTTCCTGAAAAAAAAGCCCACCTGGTCCCACTAACAAAAGTACATAAGCTTGGCAATGTTTTGCTTATCCTGCCCTTTCCTGATTTCTGTGTGTGCACACGCATACATTTTAAAAATAAATCTCGATATTTTTTTTTTTAAACAAAAAATGCTGGGGACTTCATTCTCATTTTTGTCATTTGTTTAATACCGTTTAAAGAGAAACATTTTTTTGTTTCATTGTATGCACTGTTTTGTCAGCATGTACCTCTCTGGGAGAAAAAGCCTTTTCAATGTCTTTCCTCAAAGCATGGTGTATCTTCTGTTCCTTGCATTGTTCAGAGCACTGTCTCGATGTCCTTTTACTGCAAAAATACCTATTTGTATTGGGAGTACCTAATTCCTCTTATTACAGTGATCCTGTTTCACAGAGCACTCCTGACCTCAGAATTGGAGAAAATCCCCACCAGGTTGTGAGTCTCAAATTAAGAAACCACACCATGCTGAGGAGCAGAAGAGTGGAGGGAGGGGTGAAGGTCTATTTACCAGGATATTTGGGCTCCACTGAGCACGACCAGATTGCCGTTCATTTCCTAATGAATGCTGCACCCAACTATGAGCAAGTGCATCTGCTGGAGCTCGTAAGCAGGATCACTGCAGTCTTGGGGAAATGCCTTGTTGAAATGGACAGTATCTGTGGCAGAGCTTACATGGAGGGTGAATGTTTCAATTTTATTGCAGCACTGTGTCATACTGGTTTAAAGACAAACAAAAGCAAACCAACCCTAACCCTGGGTACACCAAGGAACCCTTCTATAGGTTGCTCTATTTCTGTCTGGAAAGATCAAGGTTAGACAAAGGACTGATGCCCAGTGACCCTTGTATTCTTCCCGGGGTACAATGTTCACTCTTTGTTCTTAAGATGCGAGTGTACCCTGATGTAGGCCAACTGCAGTTACTGTCTGATTTCTCACTCACTACTGTCTAATACTGCAGTATACCAATACAGCATGAACCTTTACCAACTGGAGAGGTTGCTGGCTACTAAACCAACACCAATCTTGATGAGACTTCAAGCATGTCAAGCCATTTAACTGTCTATGCATGGAATTAATTTTATTTATTTATTATTTTTAATTTTACCTGTACTGAAGGCTTTTACTCATTCTAATTGGTATTTTGCTGTACAACTGTCACTGTTCTGTCTGTTTGCTGACTGATGCTTTGTCCTAAATATGAGGAAATTGGTTCAAATACCTGTCACTCCTGCCATGGGTATGCATTTTGAAGCTGTGAAGTCAGATCAGACCTTTTCCCCTGTCATACTCCTCTTCAGGCCAGGCAGAGGTATCAGTGATATGTGACATGGGATCTCTTCCTGAGCTGTTTTTAATTCCTGTTCCTCCTCAAATTCTTTGGTACTCCGTTCAGGGATGTTTGTACAGAGATTTATAGCTGATGCATAACTACTTTTCAAGATCTTTAATTCTGTATCCCTCCCTTCAGCTTGTCTTGTTTAGTGGTAAAGTGCAGCTTGATGAACTGGTCCCCCTCAAGATTTCATGGAAATCAGTGCAATTTTTTTTCTTGCATTGAGGGAGGGCAGAGCAGAATCTCCATCCCATGACTCTCAGTTCAGCACTGTGGCTGTGCTTAGTTCATGGTTGAGTAGGAAAGGGATGGACACGGTTATTAAACTTCTCTCCAGTCTAAGTTACTTCAGGCACTGGCAAAGCGGCATAGCTATTAAGCATATGAAACCTCCTGGCACTTCCATCTGCTGCTGTCTCTCCCCTACACCTTTTTGTACCATGCATCTTTCTCTGACCCAGACTTGCAGGCAAAAGCTGTGAGTATGCAACCACTGTGATTATGGAAAACTAAGCTAGAGCTGTGTGGTCACAGCAACAGCAACTCTGTCGGATACTTTCTTTCTAAAAAGCCTTCATAAGGGGTATGCTCAGTAATGCAGAGGACAAAGGGGTACATTTTGCGTGTCATCTACCAGACTACAGATAAGAAAATGCTCTTCTGCCCTAAAAGAAGAATAGTTGGCATCTCTGGATGCAGAGCAGGCTGTGGAGCAGACCTAAGAGAGAATAAGCTCTGGAACATTCCAGGTGTTGAGAAATATGCTTTTCTGGCACTTTATAAATTTTAATTTCTAATAATACACCTGTAAACCTTGAGAACAGTATAACCCTTAACAGTTCTGTTAGTGAGCATTGTAGCTGTACATAAAGTTTTGCAGCAAAACTTCAGTCATCTTCAGTAATGGCTGATGTTTCCTCCCAGTTTCCATAACAGAGCCATTTTCACTTTCTGGTACTCCACAGAGGAAGATACCCAGCAGCGTTTTAACACTGCAGTACTCTTCCTTGCTGTTAAAACACAAAGTGTAGAGATGGGAGCTGTTTCTTTTGAAGCAGATACAGAATACTGGATGGCCTGAGCTCGTTCAATGGTTTCAATAGAAAAGGAATAGAAGAAAAGTATTTTCAGGACACATTGAGTCTCATTTGTCTTCCTCACAAAAAGGGGAACCCTCCCATGTTAGGTTAAAGTCTCTAGCCAGGGATTTCAGATCATGTTATGCTGTCTATGTAGTCAAAAGAGGCAGCAGACAGTTCAGGTTAACTATGATTTGAATTGACCTCTGGGGGATACTTTATTCATCAGCTGAGAAGTACTGATTTGAACTGCTTTTTCCCTGGCACTAGCCAAGTTTTAAAGCAGTATAGCCAGCCCCTGTAGGCACCAACCTTGGCATCAGTTCCTATGAGTCAACATCTATGCGTTGACAGGAGCCTAGAGTAAAGCAGATGCTGCTAGTGGAATAGCTCACAGCTGTCAAGCCAAGCACAGAGCCCAACTGTGCTTTACAGCACTCCCATGCATTCTTACCACCAAATTTCAACACACCAATGTGATACATGTTTAGATAGTGGCATATCTATTAAGTATTTTATTTTAGCCACTGGCTTAATTTTACTTAACATGTGGAACATACATGTTTGTGGGGACTGTTCTGAGCAGGAACAGTAATCCATAGTTTCATGACTTGTGGCCATGTAAAGTGCCATTGTGGTTTCATAGTGTTTTTTCAAGTTAGATTTCAGTCAAGGCTTACTTTTTCTGTCACCTTCCCTACTGCAGCAACTTTCCCCACTGTCTGAAGAGTAAGCTGATTTGGTATGACTAAGAAGCACTCCAGGTATTTTGGCATTGATGGGCTAATCTAGTATACTGTGGTAACGTGCATTCTTATTATTTGACACTGTCATCAACCAGTGTTCATTTCCCTTAAACCCCCCTCTCCCAAGCTCAGAAAAGAAGCACATGCTTAATTCTGATCCACTCCAGCAAGAACATAGTTTTGTATGTGCTTAAGCGGTCCCTAGATAGGTACCCATTTGTACTTGTGTATTATTTTATACGCATTTAGCTGCCTGCATTATATTTGAAAGATGGCACAAGTCTAATCTAAATAAAAATCTCCTTAAGTATGAGCAAAGACAATTTCATGCTACCAGCTGGAAATCTTTCAGCCCTACAGTGTGCTGTGCAGCAGCACTTGATATCTAGCAACTGACATGCTAATAATTGCCTGTCTGTCAATGAATCCTTTAGGGTAAAATGTGAGAAATTTCAGTACCTTGTAAATAGGATTGCTTTTTCCCCTTCTGCTTCTGTTTATATTCTTCAGTATGCAGTTGATGATTAGAGCCTGTGTAAATATACTCTTCCGTGGCAGGAGGTCAGATGAAACACTGAGGAAAGACCATTTGGTTAATACAGGTTATATGTCCCTCATCTCCACAAAAGAAAGTCACTCTGCAGCATTGCCATGACCCACCAGCATGATACATGTCCTGATTGATTGGCAATGGGAGAGAAAAGAACTTCCATTTTCGTTTCCTCATGACTTACTTTCTCACAGCAGAACAAGTTTCTTTCCCACCTTTACCAGAACAACATCCAATGTGCTGATCTGTATGGCTGCGTGGATTGTGATTAGGCCCCAGCATTTTGAGGCCCTTTTTAAAATATAGCCACTTTCTTATACCTAACTTTAATTTTCACTTGTTCAGTATATTGGCAGGTGGAGTGTAACTGAGCTCTTGCATGTAGGTGGTGGAGGTTGGATTTGGTCACTGCTCGTGCATACGTTATACCAAAAAGGAAGAGGCAGCATTTCAGCTTGCTGCAGAATAGCTTTGGAGAATGTCAATGATGTGTTGATGTGCAAGTTTCTGATCAACGGGAGGTACACTCAATGTTGTGAGCCACCAGGCGTATTTTCTTGTGGTACTTTCCGTAACACCCCAAATCAAGTCTTCCAAGTGTAGGTTAGGAAGTACTTTTAATTCATTGTCTATTGGGTATTTTCTAGTTTGAAACACCAGAGTTGTACTGATAAAAAAATCTGGTACATCAGAAGTTAGATCTAGGTTTGTAAATAGGTAGGTAGGTGTGTCAATATATCTATCTATCTGTCAGAGATAGGTGCTATTTAACTTCTAGACTATAATGCCTGTGAACCTCACACAGAGGTGCAAATCATTTATTTGCTGTCGTATGACAGGCATAGTGCCAGAATTTGTTTCCACATTTGAGGTGAAATCACTTTTCTTATGTCTTTTGTAACGTAGAGTCAAGTACTTTTAACCTTACAACCTTGCTATTAACCTGTTTCACTATTTCTCAATGATGAATTCAAGTTCTTTTGAAAACACTGTGTACAGTTGTGTGCTAGTGTCAATAAAATTGACATTTGTGTAACAAGCTGTGGCATTTTCTCAAATCTTACTGAACATTGATTTAGTGTGAAACTGTTGGTAAATCCCTTCTTGCTAGCTGTAATAATAGAGACCTTAATTTCAGACAAATACTGCTTTGACTTTATAATAGGCTCCATAATTGTGTCATGATTACATAAACTGATAACTGTGTTGTTGTTTTTGTTTCATTTTGTTTTCCTTCTCTTTTAAAGGAATTACATACAAACATGAGCTGGCTTGGAACTGGAAAACGTTACTGTTTTAGCAATAAATCTTGAGCTCTTCCAGAAAATAAATAGGTTTTACTGATGGCCTAATTATATTTATTGGTGCCTGTGTTTACTGCTTCAGCTCAGCTGTGTTGTAGGAACAGGAACCCTTACCTATCACAATGTAGGGAGGACATAAACACATGACAGTAAAATGTATTTGACCTTAATTATATACAGCAGTGTATGTGTTTGAATGCTAGACAGCCTATCACCTCTGGTAATCAAGAGCTTATCACTTTTTCTTTTTTTTTTTTTTTTTTAATTTTAATGTATGATGCCAAAATGGTACAGACTGTAAATGTTCTTCCACGTTACAGATCCGTCTTCTAAAACAAGTTTAGATATTCAGAGGTTTGGAGGAGGGGTTATCTGGGAAAACACTGGACATTTTTGGCAAATTCTTTCCTTCGTGCATTCGGTAGTCTGGCTGCCTCCCAGAAGACAAAACACTAATTTCAGTAATATTTAATGTAGTGTATATGAATCCATGGAAGTGTAATTAATTGTCTAATTCTTAATATTTTAAATCCAAAATGGGACTGTAATAATCTGAAGTTGTCATGCTTTGTGCATTAAAAGTATTGCTTTTCTTATGTAAATGTAATGCTAGCATTTCCATCCCAAACAATCAGAGGAGCATGGAAAGACCTACAAGGTATAATATACATACTTGTGTTGTGTGTAGAAATTGGGGAACCAGTAGTTTTCTCCCTTTGTGTTAGATCTGACTGGTCTTAGCAGCAGCACTGCTATAGAAAGTCATTGTTTCTTTGTCTCTAGATTTCCACTAGATTTCTAACTTTTATCCTGTAGTTTCTTACGAAGTACTGATTTGAGTCTTTGAAGTTCTGCTTTTTTAGAAAGAACGGTACTATTAGGGTGATTCCCTTTCTATTGTACTTATTCTGTTTCATAGAATGAATTACAGAGGTGAAGAATATGGTATTAATTTATATTTAACAGCAAATATTACAGCTGTCATGTATAGCTTGGTCACTTCCCCACAGAAGCACTAATTTCAACCAGTTGCATCAACTGGAAGAACACTGCAGTCCTTTGGTTAATGCAAGTGTATGCAGTTACTCTGGCTTCAAGTCTATTTGGACTAGTTTGAAGATCCTGATGGCTGTGTCTTGTAGTGTAACTTCACATGCTGCAACTTAAGTTTGTAACTTTCTAGAGAGAACCTGTCCTGACTGGTTTCTCTTTTGCCGTTTTTTTTAGCAGGTTCTCTGACTGGCAGCCCTCACCTTTCAGAACTTTCCATCAATTCCCAAGGAGGCCCATCACTGGTAAATATGTCTTTATCTCCGAACTTGAGCCCTGATGCCAAGCAGTCATCTCCCTTAATTAGCCCTTTGCTGAATGACCCATCATGCATCAGAACTGATGATGAGGAAGAGGTCAAAAGAAAGGTAAGGCAGAGGCAGTTGGCCTCAACTCTTTTCTCAATGTTGTGTTGCAGTTACAGTTGTTTGTCAGCGTGACTAATATCAAGACTTCCTGCAGCTTCCTTGTTATAGATCCACACAGGTTACTTGAATTGGGTTCCTTCATGTCCTCTGTCTGTGGTCATGATGTGTCCAAGAGCATCTCTGTACTCCTGAGGTTGAACTCGTAAAGTTTGGAGTGGGTCAGGCCCACATGAATGCTGTAACTGAGGACTCTCTGCCCTGGATTTTACCTCCTGAACAGAGGTCCCCAGCTATTCTTAAAGCATCTGAGAGAAGATAGGTAGCTCTGTCCCTGCAGTTCATATGGGATAAATCTGGGCCATCCTGTAGGATGCAGGTTAATGATCTCGTTTTGATGGCCTCATGTAAATCTTGCATATTTCTAAGGGGTGAAGTTTCTTAGTTTGTTGTAACAGAAGTGTCAGTCCCAATGCATTATTGGAGGAAATATTTCCAGGTGACAGACGGAAAAGGAACAGCGTTGAGCTTGTGCAGGAGTGTCTAACCCAGGCTTTCAGTCTCTCTACTGGGAGGTATCATTGGGAGTATTTGGTTGTGGGAGCAGAAAATGCTCTCTGTAAGCCACAGCCTGCAGCATTCGTCTGGGAGTGTTTGGCTCAGCCCCATCATTGCAGCAAAGCCATAAGGGAGCATCACATCCAAATCTGCCTTTTGAAGATAGAATTGATTCTGTCTGAGCCAGGAGTGCCTGCTGGCTCATCCCTCCTGTGCTGCTGGGTGAGAGAGGGTTGCTACTGTCCTTCTGTTGGCTGCTTTTTCTGCTGAGATTGGAGCCTCTCAGGAGGAAGAATTAAGGAACTCAGATGGCTTTTCTGGAAAGTGGGAGCATGTGTAAGGAAGATCTATTTTCCCACTGTGCATAGCTAGCAAGATAGTGAGAGAAATTTGAGAAAAAAGAAAGGCCAAGAATCAGTTAACAGACTGACAGTTCTCATTGTCAGCTTGCGGTATAGCAGCCAGTGACTGCTATATACGCCAGCTGATGATGGATCTTGTGGGGTTATATACTGACTAGGAAATGCCCACACAGTCTCCCCTTGCATCCCTTTCTAGTTCATCCTCTGCATCACTGATCTTCATGAAGAAAAAGAAGTAAAAGATCGATGCAGGTTTTGTTCTTCCTTTTTGTTTCCTGAGCAGCACAGAGCCAGATCAACTGGGATACTTTGGCCTTTGAGAATTAAGAGGTCAAACCCACTTTTGCCTCTTGGATAACACAAAGAGGATTTGTTGGGTTTTCTCCCCTGAAATCTGCAATTTGTAGTTCCCTGCTCCGACTCTTAGGTTGTCCTGCCACAATGGGAAAATCCTAGGGGTTTTGGTTTGGTTCGAGAGGGGTTGGGGGTTTTTCATTTGGTTGGTTTTTTGAGAGTAATTTTACTGTGATTCTTACACTTACAATGAAACTTAGAATAATCAGACACTCTGAAGTGTCTGATTATTTTGTCAGATTTGATTCAAATGGTTATCTAGTCTGCAAAGGATTTATTTATGAACTTCAGAGCGTGTCCTGCCTCAGATGTGTGGAATGAGCTGAAAGGAACATCAGCACCTGAAAAATGTAGAAATCACTTTGAAAAATGCCTCTTAAGAACCAAGAAGATGGCTTGTTCTCTTGTGTTTGCAAGGAGGGATTGTTTTCAGGGCTTAGGAACATTCAAGCATGAGTCACAGTAACCACAAGCAAGGGTCACTAGTTTGTAACTCTCTGAGTGATTGTTGTCTGCAGCTTTTTCCTACAGAAAGCAGCTCCATAAAAGCAGATGAAAACCTAACATGTTTGCAATTTGCAGAGATTCCCAACTGAGAAGGCTTACTTCATTGCTAAAGAAGCAGCCACCACAGAACGAACATACCTGAAGGACCTTGAAGTCATCACATCGGTATGTTTACTTTAGCATTACTCATGAAACACGTGAAGCCCTAGTCACCAGTAGTATTTCATCTGCTCCATTTAACATCTTAGCTGTTCCATACTACTTCTATATTCTGCACTGTAGGTATTCTCTGCAGTACACAGGAGTATGGCTCTAGGGAGGAAATAACACAAAGAGCAGAACGTAGAGAACTGCACTGTGGTTAGTAACGTGCCCTGTGAAACTGTATCAGGTTGAGGACCTCGGGAAACAGTTCACTTGTGTTTACTTGCTCTCGTACTTTGTGGTTGTAATTACTTAAAGTGCCTGTGGCTTTTCAATGACTTCTCTTAAAACCAAAGTAGCTCCCTAGTGGGACATATAAATGTTTTCTCCTGGATTAAATGCCCTCCATTTAACATGAAATATTGTGGAGTACCTGTTTGAATGATTCTGATTTTTCAGTAAGTGAAACGTTAAACGAGTCATTAATGTGTAGCATCTCGCCAGACTGACTGCTAAAATCACCAAGGCATAAAATGTGAACATGCCAACAGTCATCTTTAACTTCCAAGACTGATGTGTGTAAGATTTGGGCTTAAATAGCAATTGTCTCTAAAAGAGCACTGGATCCAAAGTCCTTCATGGTGTTTTAGCAAGGCTGCCAGCGCCAGACCTCCCAGCTTTTTAATCACTCAGTGTGTAAAACCTGCATTGAGTGTTGTGTTAAGGATGACATGCTGCAGAGAAGTGACTGTTCCTATCATCTGGGAAACAGGGCGTAATACCTTCTCCCCAGCTTTTCATCTGTTTCAGGAGCCCAAGTGGCCAATGCAGGTGATCTGAAGCTGGCTTAGACTCAACCAGTGCAGGCTGGAGAAGCATGGCTGTTACAGGCAGAAAGATAGCTGTGGCTCCACTGCCTACTTTCCTTGGCTTTCTGGGAAGCCCAGGCAGTAAGAGAAGAGGACAGGTGTTCTGTATGATGGTGGTAAAGGCTCCAGTCTCGGCAGCAGATGTTCTGTTTTCATTTTCTATTTAACCCTGTGGCTGCAGATGCAGAATGTTTTAGCTCATCAGAGGTGAACTCCATTTTCCACCCTGGCCTTTATTCTTGTGGTAGGCGAATTAGAATTTGCCATTTCACCAAGAGGCATACACCTCTCTGTGAACTAATGATCAGGCCCATCAGCTGAGCTTCACAGATGACTGGCCAAGAAGGCCACAAAAGGGTGAACAAATAGGCAGCATCATTGGAAGAGGCAGAAGGAGCAAGTGTCATGCATGAAGTCTGAGACTTGGTAGGTGTGCAGTTCTTCAACTTTAGCTCTACTTGGTGCAGAGATAAAGCAGGGGAGAGGGAGTCTTGAGAGGGATCTCTCCCTCTCTGATCTAGGTCAGCTCCAGGTGATGAAGTATCAATCAAGATTGCTGTAACAGCCTTCTGTGATCCCAACAGCCTTTTAGGCACTGCTGAAGTTCAGTCATAGATGGCTGGGAACTCCTCAGGGCAGCAAGTAGTGTTACCATCTTAAAGCTAATAGTCTATCATCTTGGCTAGGCCCCTAGTTCTTTTACATCATCTATAGATTTGTCAGGGTGAAATAAAGAGAATATAGAGCAAAACTGAGCAGGAGCAGTTGCAGTCTTAACAATGCACTGATCTTTCTATTTTCTGCTAATAGCACACTATCTTGGAAATGCAAATTACCTTCCTTTTACTTGTTCATTTTGCAGAATGCATGATGTTCTCAATCAGCACAAAGCAACATGGGCTTGTGTGCTTGCTGCACCAGCTCCTGTCAAGAGGTTTGAGACAGAACTTGCAAGAAAATGCAGAGCATGTTTTTTGTTTTTACTGGAACAAGTGTTGCAAGTATTGCACTACTCATTCTCTTGCACCTACAGTGTTTTCAAATTCAGTTTGTGTTGGCCAGCCACTTCGGGCTTGAAAAGAACTTCCAATATTTGATAAGTGATAGCAAGTGGGAAAGGAGTTTCTGCGTTTCTGTTTTAATTATGCAGGGCCTGACCACCAGTAAGAACACAAGTTTAGCATGTGAGAGTGTCAAGGGTAGACTAGGCTATATTCCTAGTGCCAGCTACATAAGGTCCTTACTGGGTTAGGTGTATAAAGACAGTAAATTATCATCCTTGCTGCATGCCACCCCCTAATAACTTTGCTTCTTTTTCCTTTATAGTGGTTTCAGAGTGCAGTAAATAAGGAGGATTGCATGCCCGAAACACTGAAAAATGTCATTTTTTCGAACTTTGAACCTTTGCACAAATTTCACACTGGTTTTCTCAAGGAAATTGAGCAGAGACTTGCTCTGTGGTAAGCTCATTGTTACGTATCTGTGTTATTTCATGCACTTCAGTGTTTTTGCATTCTGTTTTTGATAAACTGTAGTGATTCATTTGTGAAAGTCACAGGTGCTGGTTATTGACAGACTTGGGTATATAGAATCATGCTTTGGTCATGTTTACTCAACAGATTGTCCTTTGGGTATCTCACTCAGGTACAGACATATGCAAATCAGATCATAATTCTGGATTAAGCTTTCTCTTGCCAAATGTCAGTGTGGTGACTAATTTTTCCCTGGCAGCACACGGAAGCCCCTCTCTTTGTCTGCACTAGATTGTCTTGCTCTGGGTGGACAACTTTTTATTAGTTTATCTTCAGTGCTGGGACCCAGCATTTCCCTCAGGGTTAGAAAAGTGAAGATGGGAAATCACGTGAAAACAGAGCAACCAGACCTGATGGGTGCTAATCAGTTTAACACCTCTTTAATTAATCAAAACAAAAGCAAAACAAAGTCTTAACGTGTGTGAATTTAGCTCTTGTGGTGAGGAAGGTGATTAAATGAGAGCACAGCACGTGGCAGACTAGTGCTGTCCAAACCTGTCCTGCACAGTTCCAGAATTAGCAGGTATTTTCAAGGAAGGAGAGAATGTGACACTGCCCCTTAGAGCTGACATCCTTATCCAGGACATAAGGTTAATCCCGAGGCAGGTGCTGCATGACAAGTCTGCCTCTATTTCCTTTTTCTTATTGGGCTGCTACTGTTTTAATCTGGTCACAATTCTTACTGGTGTTAATTGCTTTCCAGGAAGGAATATTTATTGCAGGTACTCCAAGAAGGCTCTTTCAAATGTTATAAAATGGTGATATTTTTTTTTCTTCAGCTGTGTGGTAGGATTAACCATAGTTGGGGTTAATTCCCAATGGGTTGGGGTTAAGAGTGTGTGATGAGAACAGGAAAATGTGTGCAGTTAGTAAAGGGCTGAGTTCTGATCTCTGTCAGACCAGCCTAATCAAACGAGTGTGATGGGTGCTGGTTCCTGGAGCAAAGATTGAAATAGAGGTTCTCCCTGAAGCTTTCTGGTTGCTAGTGGCATTACAGGAGGATGACAACCTCCAGTTTAGGTGTGATGTTTATCAAAAATTGGATGATGCTGCAAGAGCAGCCTGCTGTGGAAAGGTAGCATTGCAATAAGTGAGGGGGGAGGTATGTTAAAAGGCGCAGTGAGACTTTCCATGGTTTTGTTTTGTTATTCTTTTTCAGTTAACTGCTTCTAGAGCTGAGTAAGCCTTTTGTTTCCCAGCTTTTCCTTGTATCCTAAGGCTATGATTTCACAGAGCAGTAAACCTCAGTTTAAGGCTCCTCATATAATACTTAAACTGCAGCTGCCCTGTGATATAAAGTGCTGATCTGCTATCAAGTTACTTTACAATCCAAATGGTTCAAAAATATTCTGCTGAGGTAACTTTGTCACAGCTGGGCACCTCGTTCTGACTTTGTCAGCTCAGCTATTCCATGTCCTTCCACACTTAGCATAAAGCCACTGGGAGCTTCCTGTTGGCTGCTCAAATTCACTTGACAGAAAAGCGGTCATGTTCCTGTCCATGGCCTGCATCCAGTTTGCAACCAAGAGCATGGATTTGCCTAACTTAATGCCACTGCTGTAGGTGGTGTTTGTTTCTAAAGTTCTGGATGCATTAGGAAAGGAGGCAGCTCTGCTGGCAGGCACTATTTTGGAGGTATTGCTGTTTTAATATAATGACACAGATGCTGAGGTAAACTGCAAGCAATAAACTATCCTATAGAGATTATTGTTTAATTAAACTGTGAGTGACAAAAAAATAACGTCCCTCAGAATGTAGAGGAAGAAGTTGGTGACAATGTGGTAGGGAATTTCTTCACCAGTGGGTCAAGGTGGCTTAGCTCAATGTCTGTACTTCCATGATCAGACCTCTGTCTTTGGCCCTGGGGGATTTAAGCCAGTGGACTTTGGCGGTGCTCAGCACTGCAGTGCAGAGTACTTCTAGCCTTTTCATCAGCTGTGTAGCCCCTCATGGGCCTGCCAGAGCTGATGGCACTGCTGCAGGCAGGTGTGGGCAGGATTCAAGCCAACTCATTTGGATCTGACTCTTCTGCATCAGCTTTTTCCAGGCAGGTGGAGGGGGAAAGAAGATAGGGTGCTTGTTCTGAGATTGAGCATGTTCTGCATTTGTTAGTGTGATTTGTCCTACAGAAAAATGACCTTTGAACAAAAGGGCTGTAGACTAAATCAAGCTACTAGAAGCCTCTAGCTACCCAAATGTGTCATTGGGAGCTTGTCCAGGAGGAAGAGCCCCCCACAAACAGTTGTCTGTGTTTGCCTAATGAGTAGGGTGCTGGATTTTGTCAGTTTAAAGAGCAATTCTGCCTGCTTGTTCTGCCTAGACATCAGTGTGTTTGTCTAGGGTTCGTTTCATGTAAGAATCTTTTATGAGAGGCTATTGGATCACATTGAAACTGATGCTCTGCAAAAGAGCTATGAGGAGAGCAAGGCCAGGGAAGGGTCACACCTAACAATTTTTTAATGCCTCTGTGCTTTTAATTTGTTAAAACCTCTACAGACTTCTAGTATTTAGCTAAAAGAAGCTGAAGTTGCACATGTTATTAGAAGGATTTCTGGCCTGCTCAAAGGCCTCAGAACTTTTGAATCTGCAGTCAGAAGCAGGCTATTCACTATTGAACATCTTAAGGAATCGTATCCTTTTGACCCTCTTACAGATTCTAGCAGGTTTTGTCTGTCTCTTCTCTGAATTCACCCATTTTTCCCTTCAGTCCTGCATTCCTAGCAGCAGCAGTCTCAGTGTCTCATGCATAGTGATAAAGTTTTTAGCAAGACATGAGCTGATGCCAGCTGCAGAATTTTTCTGCATTTTTTACAGCCAGTGTTTCTTTTAGCCACGAAACAGTAGATTCCTGGTGGGTTTATTGTGCAGCATCCTAAGATCAGTGGTACCATGCTCTGGGTGATGTTTTCTGCCCTCCTTGTGGTATTTCACGGCCAGTGAAGATGCTCATAAATCTCCTCAGTTGCCAAAACTTTGCTGAGCCCTCTGTTCTGACCGTGTTCCTGGGACTAAGAGAAAATACTCCACTAGAGGTCATGTAGTTTGAGGAGAAGGAGGATGACCTTTGATGGATACAAGCAGACTACTGGCAGGCATGGGGCTTTGCCTTCTTACACAGCACAGGAGGAGGAGGGGAAAAGAGCAGGAAGCAACCTTAAATGGCAAAGGGAACAAAGCACATCCATGCTGTCCTCTTGCCAAGTGCCAAGAGAGTTGTGCGTCCTGGTCCTGGTTACCAGGACTCATCCAGGTTGCTCCTCAGCAAAGCTTTGGATGTAAGGCTGGGAGTTCCCAGCTCGTTTTGCTGGGATATATGGGAGTCGTATCTCAGTGACTGAAAAGCTGGCTCCTATTTCCCAGGGCCTGGGAGATTTTAAGGCAAGGAGGAAGAAGTATGGGTTGTGCAGGCAGTGGGGGACATGCTCTCTTAGCATACAGCCAGTTGAATCTGAGAAGCCATTTACTTTTTACTCCTTCATTTATGTAATGCATTTAATAAACTGTTCATTTGGGCCCCAAGCACCATTTTCCAGCCAAAAAAAATTGAGCTCATCTTCCCACACACTTTTAAGTGTTTGTACTGCAAGGTTCCAAATGAGTTTCTGTAAATTCTGACAGAAGATGCCAAATGGCAAACTATGAATTTTTTTCCTTGGCCAATTGCTAAGCACCGCAAGGAGCAATGCTAGGGCAAGCCAGGACAACCATTTCTACCCTTGGTAGTGTGAATTTACATTTTAGGCCTTATCCATGCGCTAGGAAGAAAAATCATCATATATTTCCTAGAATCTGCAGGCAGACTCATTTTCTCTCAAAGAAGGCAGTAGGTTGACTCCCTGTAGAACTTCTGCAGAACTGCTTCGCAGTGCTACCAGATGTGGCTGAGAAATGTGCGGCTGGTAATTTGGAAAAAAAAAAAAAAAAGAAGTTCTTAGCATATGAAAGGAGAAGGCTCAATCAGTATTCATGAAAGCCAGCTTGAAAACCTGTAATAAAAAGCACTCAGGGAAGTGTAGGAAGATGAGCTAAATGTTGATTTGTTAACCATTTTTTGTTTGGGAAGTAGTACTTGCGGTCAGGAAGAACAGCCTAATGAACAGTTTATATAAACAAGGCACCAGCCCTTATCTGCCTTCCCAAATGCACAAGTGCTGAGTGTTCAGCTGGTTCTGCATGCCTAGTGAAGAGGGATGAAGAGGACAGTTTCAAAAGTGTTCTTGTTCTGTGTACAGAAATGAAGTATGTATTGTAGCATAAACCTGCGAGTCATGCAGTGGGGATTCCTGAAACAAAGGCATTAAGAGTGGCTGAGTGCCAATGCATTGCTTTCTCATCTGAGAGGACAATTTGCTTTGCTGAACTCACTTTTGAGTACTTCTGGGGATTAGAGCCGTGCTACACCCAAATGAATTTGAACTGGTGGGAGAGAGATTGTCCAGGATCCATTAGTCACGCTCAGAACCATGTTGCACTCATCTCTGCGGCTCTCCCAGCGAGATGTTCCCAGGATTGTCTCTGGGGAGGTGCTGTGGCAAAGTATGAAGTGTTGTTGTCGTTTCGGTGTATTTCCCTGCAGTGGTGTTACTTGCTCTGGTCTCTTACCATTTGAAACATTACTGATGCGTGCTTGCTGTAGGTTGGGTTTCTGCCACCACAGTCGGTACATGTGTGCAAACTCCCTGAGGATGTGATGGGACTCTGGGAAGCTCTGGTGGCTTCATCAGTACATTTCAGAGGCTCTAAGCTGCGCTTCATGCACCACTTACTGCTGAAAGGACAGCTGCAGTGTCTGCTGGAATGGGCAGGGCAGGAAGAGGCACTATGTGAGCAATAGCAGGGTGTGAGCAAGAAAGAGGGTGTTTTGCTTTTGTTGACTCTTCCTTTCCAGCTAAAAAATGCCCCTCTTATTTAAATAGCAGTTGTAATAGTGAATTATCTCCCATTATTTCTTACTATTACAGCTTTAGTTAATAATACTCTTTAAAACTCAAATGCAGTGCTGTTCCTGAGCATGTTAAGACAAGGTCACACACTGTAAATATAATTTGCTGCAATTGATTTTTTTTTTTTTCTGCAATTGAAGTGCTCCAGTAGAATTATTTTATTTTCAGCTGGAAACGAACTCTTATTGAGGTATCTTTTCTCTCCTTCTATGCTTTCCCATCGTTGCCATAAAATTTCTGTTCCTTCTAATGCTGTTCCTGGATGGTTGAGGATATTTTGGGCAGACTTGAGATTTCTTTATATTCCTTTTTTCATGATGTACACTGAACTGAAAATGTGATTTGAAAATCCAACATAGCTCATTGTGTAGTCCCTCTAAGTGATGCCATGTTTAGTAGTACAGAGTGGCTGAGTTTTTCAGATATAGAAGTCTCGTCTCTTCCTCTTTGCTTGCAATGGCCTTCTCGGAGAAAAATAGGAATAGTATCTCCACTATTTGGCATGATTTGAATGGCTTTAGACCTCCACACACAGTGTCAGTGGGATGAAGGCACATTGTGTGTGTGGAAAATAGCTCCTACATTTTCTATGGAGCTGAGAGTCATAAATCAGCTCTGATGGAAATTTGTGAAGCCTAGTCCCTGAGCTCTGTCCGTTGTCACTGGCAGATAGATACCATGTTCAAACAGTGACCCGTGAAAACAAGGAGTAAGAAGAACAATTTAGCCATCGATGCACAACAAATGAGCAGCTTCTTCCCCCCCAGCAAGCTGAGTGTTGTTATTCAAAACATACACCGCAGGGAGAGAGGTCTCTTCTCTGCTGCTGTGCTTTGGGCTGTTGAAGCAGTAAAACACCATCTGATGGCTTGAGTGGGGTTTATTTTAATATCCCATGTAATTAGGCTATTTTTTGGGGAGGGGTTCTTTTCTTCCTATTTATTTGAGATTCACACGTTGAGGAGCTGGGGCAGAGGGCAGTGTAGCATAGGGGTTAGTCTGGAGTCCCAGCAAGGAACTGGGATGGAGTGGAAAATGAGATTTAGGAGGCAAATGTGAAGCCACCATGTTGCCTCATGACTGACTTCAGCTTTCCCTGGACCTCTGCTCCACATCACAGCTGACGTGTATGCACCATTCCCAGTGGGAAAATCATCTCTACTTCAAGAGACAACGTTTGTAGGGAAACAAATAACTAAAGCAAGGAGAATGTCTGGAACAAGGAGCAATACCTGCCCATCACATTTCTGGATTTTCTTAGGGTTCCATTTCTTCCAGTAGTACATACCAGCCCACAGCACAGGTTACCTCTGTTGACCTGTGCTGAAGGCTCTGGTATAAATCAGCTCTTCACTGCTGAGATGGAGAGAGGCTATTGCTTTTTCAGAAATCTCCTCCTTTCCATCTATGTGTCTCTACCAGGATTCAGAGTCAGATTTGAAAACCCTCTCTTTGTTTTCTTAAGCCTCAGACCACTCTGTGGACAAGCAATTGAAGGAGAGTGTTCCTGGTGCTTCGTGTGTGACCAGTGTGATGATGTGCTGCGCAGGCAGTCAGTGCTGTCTGTGCTGAAGTGGGACCAGGGGGTCAACTTGTAGGAAATAAGGACCTGACTGTTCAGTGAACAACTGCACTAAATATTAGCTGAAGTTCACAAAGTCAGTGGAAGCAGACTTCAGTTGGCTTGGAGTTAATCTGAGAAGCTCTCTAGCGGATAATAAATACGCAACAAGTATTCTAACCAATATATATTGTAGCCTTGAAACAGACAAGCTCTTTCTATTTAGAAATAGCAGTAGTCTGTAATGATGTACTTAATATTTATCTTGGCTGTAAACCAGAAAGGTACCAAGCTGCTGAAGTCCGTTAGATTAAATCCAATGCAGAGATGTAAGAAAGGGTCCTAGCAATGCCAGAGAGTTAGAGAATAACACACAAAGCGAGAATTCTTCTAGAGATAATTACCAAATACCACGTTGTTAACTGGCAGAAGAACAAATTCAGCTGGCCTTGACATTTCTGGGAATGTGTGCAGCAGAACAGCATTAACCACTTGGGATGCTGCATGCTGACGGCATGGGTGAAAGGCAACTTTCCCTTACTTCTTGCCAGCACAGTGCTACTATCCTAGACTCCAAATGGTTGTGGTTTTCAGCTGGGGGCACTGTGGTAAGCACCACTTTGAGCAGAGTTTGAGTGTCTGGAATCCTTTATTTACAGTCTTTCGGAGGAAATCTCAGTGGGGAGAGCTACTGGATGGATAAGGCATGGGAGAAGGGAAAGCAGAAGACAACATAGAGGGAAGATTCTGGGCATTGAGGCTGCCCAAGAGAGGTTGTGGAGTCTCTTTCTCTGGAGACTTTCAAAACCCACCTGGATGCATTCCTGTGTGAACTACCTTGAGTGATCCTGCCTTGGCAGAGAGGTTGGACTCAATGATCTCTGGAGGTCCCTTCCAACCTCTAATGTTCTGTGATTCTGTGAAATGACTTAACCGAGGCTTCACAGACTTTTATCCTCAGGTAGTCTGGAAGCCGTAGCCTTGTAACTAAAGTTTTGCTTTTCTTTGCACATTAAAGACCAATTTTGGAGCATTTTTTGGCTATAGTAGTGTTTAGATCATGCAGTGCTTTTGCAAAACTGGCAATGCTAATTAAAGTTAGTGTTGACACAGCCCTGGTGTAACCTTTGGGTTTAAAAAGAAACGTTAGAAGTCTCATTGGGAACTGTATTTTTCTTGCTTAAATAGGCATGTGAGTGCCTGACAGACTTAACACAATAGGAAATAATTAAAGACAGCCTGTGAAACTGGCTTCATTGTTCAGATGAACATGGAACAACCCCTTGTTTATCAACCCAGTCTCTGTCTACTGAAGGATAAAATAGGAGGTGTTACGGTGTGGTATTCATAAGCTGCGCCCACCACATTTCCCAGTTATAAAAACATTCATAGAAGTTATGCAGCATGAATATAACTATGTTTAACTTTTTTTTTTTAAAAAAAAAAAAGAAAAACAAACAAAACCTGTGTCTTAACAGTGAAAGTATATTCCTAATGACAGCTGCATCCTGCAGAGATTTACCACCTAGTCCACTTAGTTCTTCGCTGCATAAAGAATTTCCTTAAATATGTGTGTATATCCATTTAGTGGTAACACAAACCAGAGGTCCTGTTTTCCTTGAGTTCATTTAGAACTTGTGCTACCTTGGAAGAGGTAAACGTTTCTCTGGCTGAATTTCAGTTGCTTCAGACCAGGCCTGGATCTGTCTCACAATACTCAGATGTGGGAGTTGAACTGAATTTTTAAAATTTAGGACAGCACGTTAAAAGCCACACTCCAGAAAATTTGGATGCAGTAGTAAAAGTTGGAAAGGGGAAGGAGACAGTGCTCCTTTGCACACCCCGCAGTAATGATTTTATTTTGAAAACCTAACTTGGGCAGAGCAGATCAGTAGCAGTTAGCTTGTTACATTCATGGTTCTTCCTTGTATATTCTCTAAAAGATGTGTTTGGATTCAGTCACAGTGTGGTATCCCTGCCTGTCTCAGACGTGGGTTTAGAAGCAGGAATATCTCTTTCATGAGGAGCTGGGTTTTTCCCAAATGCAGCACCCACCCAAGTGCAGCTGGCTGGGTGGGAGGGAGCAGTTTGCATTTTTAGTACCAAAAGTAAGTGACACACTGAAAGAAAATTCCTGCCAGTATCTAAGGCTTATTGGACTGATTTTTAATTTTTTTTTTTTCCTGTGTCCCACTGTCCCTCACACAAGCAGAAAGCTTTTCAGAGGAGGTACACCTGGGAGTCCTGTGCCAGAGTGCAGTCCTTGTTTCTGAACAGAGTTATCTTTTTGCTTTAAGACCATGTATTGCAATAGGATTTCGATGTCTTCCTTTATTTCTCAAGCCATTACCAGCGTTATCTGGTGTGTTTAAAATGTCTAATCCTTCAGCAGAGAGCCAGCCCTTTCTGTTGTTGAGAGTGGAAGCAAGGCAGGGAGATGGGCATACCAGGAAGATTCTTCACACACTCCTGAGTAAAGAAGCATGGGGGTCAGGAACTTAAAAGAAATGAGCTGTTGAGTTCCTTTCTGTGCTTGTAAGTGATTATGTGGTTTTATTGCATGACTGAAGTGTGTGATACTTCTTTTGCTGACAGGGAAGGCCGCTCTAATGCTCACATTAAAGGAGATTACCAAAGAATCGGAGATGTTATGCTAAAGAACATTCAGAGCATGAAGGTAAGAATGATCCTGTAACTATTAAGCTTTGACATGGGTTAGAATTACTGTGTTTTGCATTTTCATGTGATGTTGCCTTGTGTGCTGTTTTTTTTCCAGTTGTAATCAAGGCTTATGGTTTAAAAGTTTCATTTGAAGTAGCAACCATTTGCAGAGCCCTGAGATTTCAAAATTGCAAGCTGATTTTAAATTGCCTAGCCCTTTTCCTCACTCCCTTCTCCAAATATAGAAACAATGAACACACAAGTTCAGAAACATTTCTTTCAGGTAAGGAGGCAAAACATCAGAATTTCTATGGCCGAAGAGACCACATGAACACTGACTTGTTCATACAAATGTAAGTGTGAAGGTATTGCAGGAGCACAGGCCAGAACCTGGACTGGTTCAATTTCAAAAACATATTTGTGCTCTACACTGCCAGGTTAGATGAAAGGGGATTAAATATATGCAAATGAAGAGAGACTGAGACCCCTGAGGCTGTTTAGTCTGGAGAAGAGAAGACTGAGATGAGATCTCATCAATGTCTATAAATATCTGAGGGGTGGGTGTCAAGTGGATGGGGCCAATCTCTTTTTGGTGGTCTGCAGCAATAAGACAAGGAGCAACAGCTACAAACTTAAGCATAGAAGGTTTCACCTCAACATGAGGAGAAACTTCTTTACAGTGAGGGTGACAGAGCACTGGAACAGGCTGCCCAGAGAGGTTGTGGAGCCTTCTTCTCTGGAGACTTTCAAAACCCTCCTGGATTTGTTCTTGTGAGATCTTCTCTGGGTGGCCCTGCTCTGAGAAAGAGTTTGGTCTCAATGATCTCTGGAGGTCCCTTCCNATATATATATATATATATATATATATGAACTGAAAATCTACGCATAATGTTCAGCAAACTTTTCATCTGCTCATATTCTGGGCAGAATAGTATTATTGATGCTCCATATTATTGAGCAAGCAATGTGGAAGGCAGGCACAGTTGCCTGTGAAAATCTTACAGGCTTTTGCATCCTGGAAGGAGTGAACACACAACTCACCTTATTATAATGTAGCTACGCAACCAGATCAGTGTGTGGGGAAACATAACACTG